>OX101788.1:40933678-41306537 GCA_944452715.1 Ophion slaviceki | reverse complement strand
AGAGAGGGAGATAGATAGAGAGAGAGAGAGAGAGAGAGAGAGAGAGAGAGAGAGAGAGAGAGAGAGCCAAAAATCTCATTCGTGCCCATCTGGGCTTTTTGCTCACCATTTATTCCTGCTTTCGCGGCGTGAAACAAGAAATAGGGAACAATGTTTAAAAGCCATATATTCATAAATTCGTTAACATATTCCTATTTATAAATATATCATAAATTCATATATAGTTCATAAATATATTTTTGAGAATTTTTTTCTCCATATCTCGTAGAATTTAAAAATTATTTTCTTGCACTTTTTTGCAATACCCACACACACAAACGCCCCCGCGCATACATACATTAACTACTTAATCTTTCGATTAAAAAAATTATTTTTAAGGAGGTACGGTGATGACCGTGCTAGTAAACTTAGAGTCTATTTCACGCCGCAATACCGCCACGTTTTAGATATATGTATATGGCCTATTTTTCGAGAAATATTTTTTAAGTATTGAATTTCGAGTTTCCTATTATTTTTATAATATGAAAACAACCTTAATAATCTACTACTCGACTTCAGTAGTGCGCCATATCGTTGACGTTTAGCATCGTCGCATTTTCGGTGGCTGTCATCGGTTCCACGCGCCCGGTTTATTATTTTTTGTAGCCGGTTAACATGAAGAATGAAAATACTGTGGAAGTTTATCAAAAGAGTAACGGGATTGTACCTGAAGTCCAGTCTAGAGACAAATGTAGATTCTGACGGACAAGAATTAGAAAATGAAAAGATAATATTGCGATTGCAATAAAAAAGGTCGCGTTGAAGTTAACCTCAATGTCCAATGTCCAATCTGTCCAAAGTCAAAACATATTTCATCGATTGTTATGTTATTTTTCCCTTTCCCAATTTTGACAATATTTGCAGGTATAAAAAGGAACGTTTATTTTATATGACGGTTCTCCCATGCCGAATTCATATATAGATGCGTTGTAAAGGTACATGTCGCCAGAAAAATTGAGATGCCTTTGCTGTACGTAAAAGAACTTCAAGTAAATATCGACGAAAGGCCCTTTATAATCCATTAAAAAATGTACGGCTTCGCACAATCATATTTTTAATTCGCGTTGAAAATATCCCATAGACGAATCAAATTTGCGCGGGTAACCGGCGTTGCCACACGTCGAGCAAGATGGCTGCTGTTACGTCACGAGAAGTCTCGCTCTCCGAAAACTTCAGTTTTTGCGACTTTATTTTTAAATTTATTGCTTATTTCTGCGGTGAGCTTTCCAATTCAAGGTGCCTTATCGATCACAAAGATTCAACGAACGCAAACATCAGTTTTTTTTACGTGTTTCTTGGCTCCAAGTAGCACAAAAAAATCGATATATGAGAGGACAGGCACATTTTGTCGTCTACGTGTGACTAATTCACCAACTTTAACAATTAATAACTCGGAAAGTGTACGGTAAATCTCGTGGAAACTCCGCATACGCACGGACGAAGGTCTCGACAATGCTATAAAAAAAAATCGGGCTTTTATCTTGAACTCGCTCCAATCACCGTACCTCCTTAACACATTTCCTACTCATATCCCACCATGATTGATTCGCACTATTGCTTGTGGACAAACAAAAACGCCCAAAAAGGTAGTTCGGCGGGTAAGTGATAACGAAAAAAAGTGTAATGGTCGGGAAGCTATGCAGTGGGGCCAGCAGTAATCGATGATTCTGAATAATTTCACGTCCGAGAGCGCACGAGGTAGTATTTCGGTCCAAATCGATGGGAGCCGAGCCTGCATCGGTCCACCATTCATATATTTACGCTATTTTTACGGCAGCGAGCAGGATCCATTTTTGGTGATAGGTATTTTTGCTTTTCTCGAGCTAGCCCGATAGTACGGGACTGAGGGGAAAAGTAGAAAAAAAAATTATGATCGTCATTGACTCGCGGAGTTTTTTTGTCCTTGATATCGAGGACGGTGCGTGGCTGGAAGAAATTGGGACAAAATCGCGAGCTTTTTTCCAGGGGTTCGTTGAAGAGAGGGATGGGGTTGGTCGAGGGAGAGGGGTGTAAGATATTGCGGGATGAAATCGAAGAGGGTGAGGGTCACCTGTCGATTTGACCTGGAATCTCTCGTGCATGAGTGTACGTGTGGATAGTTGAATATCAGGGCGCATGCGTCTCCCCGCGTTTCCGCCTGCAAATGGGTCGTAAAGATGCCAATGCAACACCCCCGCGTTTACCCCGTCGCTCCTTTGCGCTCTGATATTACCTATACAGATCCTGAAATTTTCACGATTGTCGTCCTGTTGCATAATATATTCTTCAACTACGAGCTACTGGAAAGCATCATCTGTGATGCGCGTTATCCTGTTCCCGATTTATTTTCAATTTTTCCCTCGAAGATTGACCCAATATTTGTCACCGAAGTTACCAATACTCGGTGGAGAATTGTAACGAATGAGGGGTGAAAAATATTTCTGGGGATTTTACGGCTGGGTTCAATGGCTCGCAAAGTCTCAAGGTCACTAGATCATGACTCATCCGGAATTGGCGGATTTATCATGTTCGCAAACCAATGAACTAACACTGAAAGGTCTGCCGTCGAACTGGAAGGTTTGACCTTGAGCTGAACGTTCCGACCTTGAACTGAACGGTCTAACCTAGAACTGGTCGGGCTGACCTCAAGCTGGATGGTCCGACTCCGAACCGAATGGCCCGCCGTCAAGCTGGATAGTCTGACTCCGAAGCGACCTCACAGTGGAAGGTTTGACCTCGGTGTGGATAGTCGACCTCAAACTGAGACATCCGACCTAGAACCGCAAGTGAGCAAAACGCTCGAATTCTCCAAGCAAAACTTGAAGAATTCCATAACATTGCTCCAAGTCCTTCTTTCGATTTAGCCGGTTTTTTCTCATTCCCTCAAAGATCAACACAGCTATCCAACACTTTGAGTAGCTCGGGGGGAGAACGAAGTAGGGGCCGTACTCGAAAAACTGAAGGCAGCAAAGTCTGAAGGGTCGTGCTTTACCGGGAGAATGACTTTTGTTGGATAGCTTAAGCTACTGAAGCCCTTCGCCTCTAACGCTAAGAAGACCACGAAGGGAGAGAGAAGTGTGTAGTCGGAAGAGGCGAAGCATCCGGGAGCAAATTTCCCTGAGGCGTAGACCGCGCAACTTCGTGCAACTTTTCGCCTCACTCCTCACGTCCGAGACTCAATTTTCCTCGGCAATCTTGTCGTCGAGTGCCCTGGACGCAAAGAGGCCAGACACTCGGTGATCATGAGAAAGTGGCGCCGCCGGAAACAAGAGCGCTGACGGTATTTTTCACGCAACGATCGCATACCACATAAGTTGCCCGCAGACACCCAGCTTGAAACGCAAATGTACTCGTTAAGCAATGATAGCCGGCGATATCGACCTTGATTATTCTTTGGATGAAGGGAAGCCAGCGTGATCCTAATGAGAAGTCTTTTGGATACCTCTAAGACTGCGATACAGCTGTCAAAAGTGTTTACGGACCGAGAATTTAACACTGAATCGGATGTTTGTAACTGAGGCCTGATTTTCTTGAAACGTAAGACCCCAATCCTGACCAACCAGAGCCCCAAACATGACTTCGATGTGCCGAAGACCCGAGTGCGTAACCTCGGCTGCCTCTAAGGTTGAGAGACCGAACTTATCAGCATTGCGACCTCAAAAGACGTAACTTCATTTGATTCGAAGCCTCGAATGTTTGAGGTCAACGTTTGTTTGAGTTGGCCAACTGGAAGCTAAGGTTTAGCAAGAATGATACAAAAGACTCGCCGATTGCGTGATCCCAAAAGTTGTCGCACGACCTTCAACCGATCCCTGGTCAAATGCTGCTTTTGCCATTGCCGTTGGCCCAACTCAATTTTTCTATCGATCATCTCAGCCAGATATTTGCTAGTCTCGAGGAAGTTATTAGGCTAGATACGTTGGGTAATGATTTGTAAAAAAACGCCAATACCACGAGCAACTGCAGCAACAGCACCAGCAAAGGCAACAGTTGTCCTTCTTGGGGCGACTAGCGAGACCCATGCCACCAGATTGTCTCTGTTGCTGCTGCTGTTGTTCCTGCTGCGAGGCCTGTTGAAGATGCTGCTGCTGAGACGTCAGTTGCTGGGTCTGAGTATTGCCAGGATGCTGGGACTGTTGGGATGTACCGGATGAGGCCTGTGTCGTGCTCTGTCTAAGTCGACAACCACCGCCTTCGTTGCTTTCGGCCGCGTGGCTAACGCCGATTCCCATTGCAGTTGCACCGATTCCGCTCGACATCTGTAATAGCGGATTTTTCGTGTTTTCTTCATTCTGATAATAAATCGCCATGGAACATTGACGGAGGGATAGGAGATGAATAGAGCGCGTTTTCTACGCGTGTGTACCCTGTATCAGCGAACAATGTCGATGACGCAAGCCTCCAACGAAACGTGTCTAAACTCCGTTGCGGATTATTCGATATTCATTGTTATGAGAATAGCTGTTAGTGTATTTTTACAGAATCAACCTTGAGACGTCGAATTCGATATATCTTAGAGGGCTGGGAAGGGGCTGGCTACGATATTCTGTTGCTGAAATGACAAAAAGGCATTTGCAACAGTTGTGGAAGTTTCTTGGCTGAACTATCTGGGATCGTTGCACGATGTACGAAGTGAACGTAAAACGGGGTACGAGCCGATGCATTTCCCAGTCGGATTGAATATTCTGGAAACTAGATAAGGATCGTCTGTTTCCCGTCTCGACTACGTCGGAAAACGCATTAGCTATCGGTGGCGGCTCCATACCGGAAATTATAACCAGTATGGATGGTGAACAGCTTCTTGAGTTGCCAACTACCGTTTTCGATTGCGCTGAATACCCGCCGTCTACACCTCCGTGGAAATTGAATTTGGCAATGCATCATGGAGCAACAGTTGTTCCCGATATGTTGTGCAACCCGAGCAATGAAGGACCGTGCGATTCGTGTGATCGCAGACATAGGGGGTAAACGGTTGGGGACAGCCAGCAGTCAAGAGGTGATACAATGAAGAATGACGGTTTCGTTGGAGACCAGGATACTAACGAGTTGGTGGGGGGATATCCGGGGGCGAGGAAGATAAGGGCGGACGATTCCTCACCTCTATCATGATCCATGCGATTGAGAGCGAGTCTCGCTCGCTTTACGCTTGAGCGTGACAATACCGCTATCGTGACAGTAGAGGATGTTGCAGGTGGTGTGCAGGTGGGAGGTGGTGAGACCGATCAGGATCCTTAGCCTGGTCCTCCGGGGCCACCTCGCCGGGCCTCGCCCGAACCCCGCATGCTCTTTGCAGCCCCTCAGCTTTTTACCCACACGCTTGCACCACCAACACCACCGTCGCCACCACCACCACCCTCCACTCACAAACTATGATGCCACCACAGCCACTACCAGCAGCGTTCTCCTAGTTCACCGACACCCCCACGCACGTCCCACGACTTCTATCCGTATTTCTATGTGTCAACCAACCCACTCCCCCGCTCGCACGGGGACAAGAGGGCGCCCCCGCGAACCACACGCACCACCTCTTCACGCGTTCCTCTCTACACCCCGTTCGACGTTCTCGTTAAACGTCCGGACTTGCGCATGCTTCTTTCATTTCCCGCCTTCCTCCGTGCCGCCGATATCCCATTTCCCAGCCACCCCACCCCGCCCTCCCACCCGAACCCGTCGGGCGCACACCTACCCCACGCCCCGCGAGGGCTACGCTCGGCGCTCCCCCACGAACGTAACACACGCGCGGGAACACGTACACACACACAAAGCGCTTGTAACTCACGGACTAGAGCTGGCAACGATGAGAGGCGGCCACCGCACTATCTCTCTGTCCATGAGCACTTGAAGCCCGCGTTCGTTGATTATCCAACTGGCTTGCGTAGTAAAAGACCACGAGAGCCTGGATCCAACGATTCCAGTCCGGGGTTTAAACTATTCCGCTCTATCGGGCGAACCGGCTGATTCAACAATGATGATTAGATTTCCACTGATGGCCACTTGTCTGGTCCTTGCAGCGGAGGAACCCAGAGCGTTCTGAGGTGCCCTGGTCCTCACGCGCGCACGCACATACACACTCACCCACATACACACACACGCACACACAGACACGCATACAAACACAGCCCGAGGACTTGCACGCTCGTTCAACGTTTTCGCCACAGTCCGAACCACCAGCCCAGTGAGATCCAGTCTGCCATGTTCCTCAACCATCCAGACTTCGATCGACGAGCCATCAGGATCTTGACGCCTTGTCTCTGGTCATCATTTATCCATTCGTGGTGCAGTGAAGGAACCTTAAGTTCTCGAAAGCCGAAAATTCATCATCCTGTCGTACCTGCGGCGACCCATCACCTTCCGCCTAGCCTGTTCTCTCTATGAGCTTCCACTGTCATCTCTGGCTGGTGGAGGGTGCCGTTGTCGTCAATGCTCGAGCTCCTGATGGGCTTGACTTCGATGAAGCGCTGATGGTGGTAAGCTCCCCGTCTTCTGACCGTTTCGTCAACACTCGTGTGTCAGCTTGATGGTATACCGCTTTCGCACTGGCCTCTTCATGATTGGACAGCGAATTCCGTGTCGACGATGCTGATCACTAGTTGTAACCAATCGAGCAAGTGTTTTCTAGTAGTAGTAGTAGTAGTGCTAGTAGTAATAGTAGTAGTAGTGTGGTAGTAGCGACAGCAGCAGCAGCAGCGGCAAAAGCCTCGGGACAAGTAAAAATAGAGTTTCGGGCGGTTAACAGTGCGCTTCCTCGGTTGTGGAGATGGACAGCACGACGGGCGAAAAGCGCGCTGGTGCTGCCTGGCTGGCTGGCTGCCGCCGCCGTTGATGGTCTTTCGTACGAGGGGGCGCGGTGGTGTTCTGTTGATGATGGCGGGTGGTGGTGGCGGTGGCGGTGGTGGTGGTGGAAGCTTGCGGGAGTGTACGAAGGGGCTTTCGAGGCGAAACGAGTGTGTCGGGCCGTGCCGTATTGATTGGCGGGCGGCCGACCTCGCAAGCCAAGAGAGACTCGCGCGCGCTCTTAGCACGACGCTCCACGAGAACCCCGGTTCAACTTCCTTACTGAATTATATTTTTAACGCCGTTTAAGCATCGCTGTCACTAGAAGCCAATCCAACCCAAACAAACCGATGGCGTTCCAGCACGGATCTTTATACACACTTTTGTCCCTTGCAGGATCACCTCACGCGCATTCACACACTTTCTCTCTCTTGACACGGCACTTCTAATGATTTCCCAGCACAGTCCCGACACTTGTCGTTTCGCACAAAACTACACTCCCACCGATCATCTTGGCAGTCTCGGTCCGCAGGCTTCACCCTGTTGAAGAACGTTGAAGGAGATCCAGCAGGGTGGATAAACTCGTTGGGAGGTCACGGATCCGAGAGCTTTAAGGGTTCGACCACCCCCGGAGCACTGGCAACCCCGAATAAGTTTTCTCGCTGGTGCTGCGTGTTCGCGACGCTTTTGGCACGTCCTGTGACTATTTTCTCTTTCTCTCTCCCTCTTTGCCCCTCTCTCGCTCTCTCTCGGTTTCCCTTCTCCCGAGTCCACCACACTGCGGAAAGTCCACGGTGAATGAAAGAAAGGAAAACAACGACCGAGAAGTGACGATAAAGACGGAATCCGTAGTGGTGGTGTACTCTGATGATTTAACGACCACGAGGGAAATTCTTTCCGCTGTTAGGGGTCGCTAAAACTTGATGGTTCAGGCCAACAACATTCTCGATTTATGTTCTCCACGCATGTAGGAGTTTGACAGTATGGATATCATATAGAATTGTCTTGCTAACTAGGCAAGAGCGTCTACGTGATCGCCTCGAGGGCGAGCTCTTGAATGAGTCCTTTGAATCGATCGCTCGCTGCCAGGTCATCTTATCCCGCGGCATCTGCGTACTCATCATAGACTTATTGGTCACCCTCGATAGGTGAACCATCATGTGATTCAAGGTGAATATGGTGGCTGTTTTGTTTCCACGGAATGTTTTGTTTCCACCAAAAGTTCTTCGAACAAAACAAGATGTCTTCATCAGGTGCCTTTCTGGAGCAGACGGAATCCATCTATGTCACGAACAACCTACCTTCCATTGTTTTTGGTATCCGCTGAAAGAGGTTGAATATCGCTCTGGTTTTCCATTCTTCGTGGCAATGAATTGCCAGGGACACCTGAGAGCAGCCCCCTGATAAAAAAAAAATTAAATATTTTCTCCCTTACGTCATTAATGAAAATTAAATGAGGCTAGAGATCAGTGAGAGTTGGCAACCGTTCAATTTCAGTACGAGTGAGGAAAATACTTGCGCTTGTCAGGCTTAAGGTATTCCTTTCACGAACCCGAATATTTGACAAATAACTGATTTTAGTCTATAATCAAGTAAAAATAAATCACAGTATACTGGTACAATTTCAAGCCACGTTACCGAACTTTTAACGACAAATTACGACCCCTGAAATCGTCTCATTTATACGGCCCGGCATGGAGATGGCACGCTGGCCACATTTCTATCTAATAATTTATACACTAAATAACTCTAGACGCCTGATATAATCTGAAGATTTCCATAACGACAATAAAAACAGAGTGTGACCGAATGTTTAAAAAAATATTAATGTTAAAACGTCGCCACGACGTTTCAGAGAAAATGTAAAAATGTCTAAATCTACTAAATAGGCGCGAAATGTTTTATTCCAGTTTATGGTTGGGTATGATAATTGATTGCGACTTATTTTTAGTCAGCGCCACTGTAATTTAAGGCCAGACCCTGAATTCGATGGTCAAAAAAATCGTTGTTTTTTATTGCTTAAATCGATAGATAAACTATCCCAGAATATATTTACAAAATTACAGAGGCCAATTGTAAATATTTTCTAAGATACAAGGCCAAACGCGGAGAAGCGATTGACATTTGATATTGATATTTCCTCCTATTGAAAACTTTGAAGCACGTTTTCTCCAGTTTTCATTTTCACGATTTTTCAAAATCGGCGGGCGTGACAGCAAATAAACTAAACGTCGTATTGAATCAAACCAAAGTTTATTTTATTCAGTATGAAAATCTCTTTTCAGTGTATTAAGAAATTCGTTGAAAAAGTCTTTTTAAATAATTTTTATAACACGTTAAAGTGGTTTTGTAAACACATTTTTTTCTTCAAACCTGAGAAAAGTTTTAATTTCATGATTTTTTCATCTTTTTCTTAATTCACTCAGAAGAATATGACAATTGAATATTTATTGGTTTTTTTTGTTTCAGTAAAGAATTACGAGCTGCATCTTTTCCGCCGATTGGAGACTGCAGTGGCAAGACGCACATCGAATAGGCTGATAAATCTGCATTCATTTATTGTTTCATGTTGAACATTTTTTTTATACATTTCAAATATACATGTAAAGATACCTCAATGTTTACTGGGCTCACTTGTTTTTTTCCCTTCTAAAAAAATTCCTGGATAAACACTTTTTGGACCTTCTAATTTAGGCCCCCTATAAGCAATGATTCATAAGGGCCCGCCTCATGCCCCCTCAAAATACGGCCCTCCGCGAAAGGAATTTGGTCTTCAATACGGCCGTCTGCGGACAGGGGGCAGGCGATGACCGTTCTATCTTCGGGAAGTTCGTGGTTCTACTATTATCTAAGGACATGGGTCACATTTCGTGTAAAGGGAGACAGAGGCGTTTTTCATCGTTCAACAGAGCGGAAGGTGTTTATTTTCTTTTTTTCCGAAGTATTAGCCGTCTTGGAGAACACTGGGGAATATGAAAATCGGTTATCGAGCTCGCACTCATGTCCGCTCGGTCGGTGTGACACATGGCCTCAACAAGGCACAAACAGTTCCGTACGCTTGTGGAATGGGAGCGAACGCAACGTTTTTGGCTTAATGGGTCTTCTCACTTTAGATTCTAAAAAAGGCTATGTTCATGAATTTTGTTGATAGGTCTATATCATAGATATTGATATAAAAGTTCTTACACTTAATAAATACACTTTCGAAATACATAAAAACATTTTTTTTTATGTATTTATGTAACGCAAACAAACTTTAAACGAGTTTTTCTCGAAACAACGTTTTTCGAGGGCGTGTTGATAAAATCTTCGAAACTACTTAACCGATCCTTATGAAATGTTAACCACATATTTTTTACAACTATAGCTATAGCGCATGCCAAGGATTTTTTTTTAATTTTTGATATTTACTTTTTTTGTGCAAAAACGGTGAAAAAACACATTTTTTTGTTTTTTCGAAAAATGTCATTTTGTCATTTTTGCATATATCAAAAATCGTATGGTATGCGCTGTAGCCATTAACATACTGAATTTAAAACCGTTTGATTTTTTTGTTTCGGATGATCCATCTCCGAGATTTCATCAACAGCGCAGATCTACAATTTTTTAGGATATTTTTTTAACCACCATTTTCGTATATACGTAGTGACTTAAATGAAAATTTAAAAAATTGAATGTATTTCGAAAGTGTATTTATCAAGTGTAACAACTTTTATATCAATATCTTTAATATAAACCTATCAAAAAAAATGCATGAAAATATCCCTTTTTAGCCTCTGAAGTGAAAAGATCTCTCATGCTAAAATAGCTTTATTTGGTAAGGTATTTAAAGATAATTCTGTGATCTACTGGAGGCGACGTGCCATCCGTTGGTTCCTAAGATTTCTGCTCCGCGGGATTGACGTTGTCCTGTAGTGGATAAGGTGGGGCGGAGTCGGCGCGGTAGAGCGCAGTCGGTAAGGAAGAAATCTGCTGTTGTAGCAGTAGGTTCTCTAGCTGCACAAGATACAAGAGAAGTTAAGCGCAACAAATCGCAGCTGTCTTTGTGCATTTGTCATTCCGGCTGACAGCTTGTTCGAGTGCTGCCCTCGCGCAATTTCGCGGTGACCTTGAAAACCGGAAGACGAGCGCTCTTCTCCATGTATCCTTGCTCGTTCGTCAAACTCCGTTGACGTTACGAACACTTGCGATCGCATAACCTAAGAATTGATTATAGTGATATACAAAGATCGAGAAGCGCGACGCAACGTTGACCGTCGATATTTTTTTCTCTCGCCGCGTAACGGCAGCCCTGTATTGTCGGCTCCTTTGGCTATTTAATTTAAATTAGTAAAATCGCATTTTGGGGAGTTTTTAAAAACTTTTGTTCAGTACCTAATCCAAGACAGCAGGAAGATGATGGACGAAAATAAGCAATAATAACAACGAAAGATTAAGGGAAGGGTAGGGGTTTCAGCGTGAAAAAAAAACACTTTTTGCGATTTTTTTTCATCTATATGGATAGAGTACATTTATTGAAACCTTTTGTATATTGTTGAGTGTCATGTCAAGAACATTCCGTGAAATTTGTACGCGAAAATATCCACAAACAAGCCGGTGACAAAGCTTTTCCAAGAACGCCTTTGGAAAAACACGATTTGCGGTGTTCACTGTATTTCAGCTAGAAATTATCTGAAATCAAGTACCATTAAAATTTAGTCAAAGTATCAGCAAATCCTCTCCCCAACAGTATTTGATAATTTTTTTTTATTTCTAAATTTTTGGTGGTCATGTAAAGTGAAAAGTGCTATTTTTCACGAAAAATTCCACCATTTTGGGGGTGGAAAACCCCCTCAATGTAAAAAAAACTCAAACTAACCGTTGGGAGGAGGTATTTTATAGGTAGAAAGTGTGTACCAACTTTGAAATAAATCGGTCATGTAGTTTTCAAATGGCAGTGAACACAGACTTTGAAAAAGTGGTTTCGATAAAACCGGGGCACCGGCTTGTTTGTGGATATTTTCGCGTACAAATTTCACGGAATGTTCTTGAAATGACATTTAACAATGTACAAAAGGTTTCAATAAATTTACTCTATCCATATAGATGAAAAAAATTCGCAAAAACATGTTTTGTTTTCACGCTGAAACCCCTATCCTCCCTTCAAATGTAGCCGGCTGGATGATGGAATGAAAATAATCTCTCATGACAGGGTGATCCCTGTCATTTCAAATTAATTATCATCATTAATACATCATCACAAATAAATTCACTAGCCTTCTGATTTTCATGATAATTTTTTTCTTATTCATCCTTCTTTTCATCTTTCGGCAATTTTCTACAAGCTCTGAACGTGCTCTCGTACATATATTCGAGCCTTCGACCCTTTAACATGCTCTCGTAGGAGACTCGGGTGTTCCTGTAACAGGACTTGGCCTGCGTGCACGTATTCTCCTTCGTCCACCCCTCGAGGGTCTGGTCCCTGCAGACCCTCCCTCTCGCCCCTTCGCTTTCTCTTTCTCCTCCCGTTCAGTAAGCACAGGAATCCAGTGATGGGCAAGTTAAATATTTTTTGTTTCAAAATCGCTGGTTCGTGTTCTCTCAAAATCTCTTACACCGTTCACTACTTCTTGCCACCCCTAACTTTTTTAATACGTCGTCCGATATCTAGTTGGACTCTAGTGACTAGAACTAGCATGATGATTAAAACATTGACAGGAAAAAGTCATTGTTCCTTCGTCCCGGGGTCCCGTCATGTCTTTCCACCATTTTCTTCTAAACCAGACCAAAGTCCGAAGGATTAGCCACAGATTGTCCCTAGCACTGTGAAGAGATTAATCACTCCTTCGCGTGATCTTTATTATCCGCATTATCATCATCGCCCTCCTCATTATCCCTTACAACAATAATAATAGCGTTATTGTGCCATTGTCTCAGCGTTTAATCAAGGCATGATCAATCTAATCGATCAATCAGTCTCTTTTCCCCTCTCTCCGTTTTATCGTCAACTGCTGCGACGTTCTTTATCGCTCAAGAGGCCAATGATTGTGGCCCTTCTCTTCGAGGCTTGAACAGCCTTACGACGATGCCCTTTCATTTTTTAACGGCTCGCAATGCCTGCTGTACCTCGACTGCGCCAGCTTGGGTATGTGCACACGTAAAAATACATGCGCACGAATGTTGTTCTGTGAGGCGACCGGTCGTTTCGTATCTCATCGTACGCAGCCGAAGGGCCGAAGGAGGAAGGATCGCGGGCGTACAAAACGCACCAAGCAGCACCATCGGGCCAGCAGACTTTCGCACACACACACACACACATACACGCACCCTCCCGCGTGTCCGCCAGCCGCACATTTAGGAAAAACCCCCGCACAACCCATCAAGAGGAGTTGGTACAGGACCTCAGCCCCCACCCACACACTAACCCGAGCACATGTACGGACCAGGATGAGGAATAGGCATCCTTAGGACTTCTATCTCTGTGTTCCTCTCATGCACACGCAAGCCCAAACACACAGGTACACAGTCCCAAAAATCAGAGTAGGGAGCTGGGCATCCCTGAGCCCTCTCTCGCACCCACACACAGTACAGAGAAAGAAAGCAAGAGTGAGAGAGAGAGAGAGAGAGAGAGAGGGCATGACAACCCTCGCTCAGAATTGGAACGCCGGACAAGCGAGACGGACGATGAAAAGGGCTCTGGGTTGGTGAAGAGAGGAGAGTGGTGGGCTCCGAGGAAACCCGTATATGTGTATGTGTCCCGTCGCCCCTAATGTCGGAGGATTGAATGGGCGAAGGCTGCGGGGGGAGAGAGCGACAGGGGGGGGGTGAGGAGGGGCGCCGGGGGTTGCGGGGAGGGGGATGTCGGCGGTGGTGATATTGGGGGATCCCTCTCTCACCCCACTCCACCCACACGGTTGCCACCCACCCACCCACAGTTCCACCCCGCCTGCCCACCCACTCGCCACCCGGCTGCCGTCGAGGAAACAACCTGCAACCCGAATCAGGCTCTTCGAAACGCCGCCGTCTCGTTTAACCATCGAAAAAAATAACAAAAAAAAACGCGACTTTACCCTTCGCGTCTCAACCGTGTACGCGAAGAAAACTTCCGGTCTTCGGTGTTTTCTTTTTAAGTTTTTACTCCAAACGCACTTGCGACGTGATTTTGTTAACTTGGTTTTTTGCACACACGGCGTTTTCAACCCCGACGTTGAAAACGAGGATGGGGGTGCACTAGCCTCCAAGAGGAGGGGGCGCGATCCTCATTCGGGTGTCGTGTTTTGGGTGGTGAGCGCGCGTGTTTTTTTTTGTTCCTTCGAATCTCAGTGTTTCCTGTCTTCGCCTGCGCATGTGTTGAAAAAACAACAAACAACGAAAATTTTGCTCGCGGATGATGACGGAGAGATTCATCGTCGTGCTACACGCTGCGTGGAAAACGACGCGCTTACTGCTAAACACGACACACGTCCAGTCCTCGTCTCACGCTACTACGAAACTGCAGGGTAAACGCATGGTGAGTCGACAATGAAAAAAGAAGGGAGATACGAGAGTAAAAAAAAGACACGAACGAACGAAACAAACGGACACTTGGTTTGCTCGGGTATCGCAAGGTCGTACGCGCGAGAGAACGAGCCGCGAACTTACGACGAAATCGCCGGGCCCTGCTCATCGACCAGCTGGGCCAATGTCAAACGAGTCAGTCGTGATAATAACAAGTCATATATATATATATATGGTGGATTGGCGAGAATGGACAGCACGTTTGATAAACAATTGTACCTCATTTATAGTAAATTGTATATTTTTTTCATGAATGTATATATGTAGCTGCATTTGATCGATCGATCAGCTCACTCACACGCGGATTTAAAAATGAAAATTCGCGGATGCCCCTTTCGCTCGTTCATACTCTCGTGTTCACACTTTCGCAGATGAATCTTTTATTTCAATTTTTTAAAATCGTCTAGGTTTCTTTTTATTCATATTATACTTTCGTTATTTTAATTGTTTGGGTTTGTTTGGGATTACAAACGAGTGTTTGGGTTCGCGGATGCGTACGAGAGTTATTATGAACGTAACGCGATTCGTCGAGGGTTTATATTATTTCTAGCCACGTTGTGTCGGCTTTCTCGTCACGACGCTGGATCGCGTCGTGCCGGGACTGTGTACGCACAACAGTGTGGCGAAAACAGGGAGACGGCTTTGGCTTCGCGTGTCTCTCGGTCGGGTGTGGATGAGGACGCGGTCGGGAGTTTGGGCGGTAGAGAGAGAGAGAGAGGAGCGCGGACGACGCCTCGGTCGCCAGCAGCACGAGAGGCCAGTGTGTAATACGTGTGTGTATGCGTAGTCCTCTTCTTTTGGCTCTGCCTTTGTCTCTCCCTCTCTCTCTCTTGGTCGCACCCGTTCCTCGAATCTCGCTATATGCGTGTCGATCCCGACTCGCGCAAGGCTTTTCCCGGTAACGAACGAGGCGCGTCCCCCCTCCTGCCGAGCCTCCGCCACGCGAGGGCTCGCACGGGAGTCGCCGCGGCCGCCGGCAGCGGCGCTTCGATCGCTCCGGCCCGCTGCCACGCGGAGTGGGGGCTCGGGCGCTCGCGGCGCGGGAGAAGAGTGGGGTCTCGCCAAGCGTGCGCACGCGCCCGCGCGAACGACGTGCTCTCCGCCCGCCAAAAAAAGCCGATCGAACCGAAAAATTCGTACGAGAGCTTGTCGCGAATTATTTACTTCGGTCACGACGATTTTTACGTCGAAAAACAAGCGACGACTCAATCGGGCGCGCTTCTTGGACGCGTATCCTCCGAGCATGCGGGCCGCTAACGGGTTAAGGCCTTAGGCCACAGTAACGGGTATAAAATCATGTGCGAATTTAACAATTTTTTTTGTTTTAAAAAGCGATCCACTCATAAAATTAATTATACATCCATTTAGTATGAATATCAAGCTGTTGGAATTTTTTTTTTCGATTTACAAAATGGCCGACTATTAATATTTTCTTTTATCTTTTTTTCAACGTTCCGCGGCGTGACATTTAGCATCCACAATTTTTAACTAGAACAAAAAACTAAAATTCTCGTCAATCTACATTAGAATACCTAGAGAAGTACGTACGGAATTTGAAAAAGATTGGTTTATTGAAAAGTTTTAGGTATTTCAATTTAAGAAAGGAATTTTCAGTGAAAAATTTCGATACAACTGCTCATAAACTGCTCATAAAATGAAAACTTTTCGATTAATCAGGAATTTCGTACGTACTTCTCTGCGAAATGTAATCAGGAACATAACTTTCAAATTTGAAGTAAATCGAGTGAAAATTGTTGAAGTTATTTGTTACGCTAATTGAAAAAAAAGCTGTTTCGAGAAGTTTCGAGTAGTGGCCCATTTTGTATATCGAAAAAAATTCTAACAGCTTGATATTCATACTAAATAGATGTGTAATTAATTTTATGAGTGAATCACTTTTTCATACGAAAAAAATTATTAAATTCGCACATGATTTTCTACCCGTTACTGTGGGCTAAGTCCTTAAGCCTAGTTGTAACAGTCGGTAAAATAATCACATAAAATCACATAAAATTATGATTATACATTAAAAAAAATATATATATCTTTGAAAAATTATTATTTGTAGTACAGTCTGTTTTTTAGTCTCAAAATATTTTATTACAATCGATTAACAACCGGTGTCCGAGTTTTTCCGGTGAGCAATCCCCTTCTGAACCAGATTATGTAATATAAAAAAATCAAACAGATTTCGTTGGTACATTAGCTTATTCTATGATTAATCGAAAGAATTTCCGAAACATAAAAAATAAAAAATTGCGCGTGTTCAAAGTGAGGCTTGCTTTGTGCGCAAATTGGGTATTTTTAATTCATCAAATCGAAATACATATGGGTACATATACTATACATATACTGTACATATACAGTGGGTAAAAAAAGTATTTATACACGTCGTCTTTATCAAATCATCCTTCGAAAAAAATTAAATGCTTTATGAAGTTTCTGTGTTCGATAGCTTATCATAAATATATATGGTGTCTGTTTACAAAAATCTTGGGAAAACACGAACAAAAAATTAAGGCAAATTAGCAACAGTTTTGTGTGAGATGCACAAATACTTTTTTAACCCACTGTTAATCGGAACAATTTTTTCTTCGAACAGATACAACATTTTGACATCTAGAGAAAGGCTTAAAAAATTTCGAAACATCGATGCAGTAATGTTCCGAGATATTTTGCTCACAGACTTTAAAAACCACCTTCCGTTCAAGGCCGGAGCCTGAATTAAAAGGTCCGAAAAATTGTTTTTCTTTAATTGCTTAAATCGATAGATAAACTATCCAAGAATATGTATATCCAAAGTTACAGAGGCGATTGATATTTGATATTGATATTTCCTCCTATTGAACATTTTGAAGCGCGTTTTCTCTAGTTTTCATTTATACGATTTTTCCAACTTGGCGGGCATGATAGCAAAAATACTAAACAACCTATTGAGTCAAACCAAAGTTTATTTTCTTCACTATGAAAATCTCTTCTAAGTGAATTAAAACAGTCATTGAAAAAGTCCTTTCAAATAATTTTTATAGCACGTTAAAGTGTTTTTTAACACATTTTTTTGAAACCTCAGAGAAGTTATAATTTCACGATTTTTTAAGCTATTTCTCAATTCACCCAGAAGAAAAAGATATGACAATTGAAAATTTTATTGGTTTATTTGGTTCAGTCAAGAATTGCGAGCTGCATCTTTCCCGTCGATTGGGGACTGCAGTTGCAAGATGCACATGGGATAGACTGATAAATCTGCAGTAATTATTTTTTTTATATTGCATTTTTTTATACATTTCAAATACTCAAAAAAATAAAAATTCCATTTTGAGTTCAGGAAAATGAAGATAATTACATTCCGTACACGAAATACTCCTGAAAAACTTAGGTTCGCTGTAATTAAATAACGTTTATTAATTTTGAAATGCATCTTTGATAATGAAGTAAACATTTTTGGGCTTTGTCCGAGAAGGCGGTTATCGTAAACGAGCTCACTCAGCACGAGCCTGTAAACACTTGTAAGGCGCGTCACTGCTGGACGATGGCTTTTCTAAACAACAAAGAACGAGCTGAAGTCTCTGCAAGAGGTTCGGCGTTTTTATAGCATTCCATGCTGGACGGTTACGAGAACGCATGATCGAACCAATCCTATCAACTGTCAACGTTTCATTGCTGTATTTTTATACGAGTTCATTGGGCATCGCCTTTACAACATATACCATTAGTAAGGAAATCTTACTACGATAATTTTTGTTCTCGATGACAAGATGCACAAAAAAGTTTTACACGAGCGTTTCGAATTCGGAATTCAATTGTCTCCATGAATGAAAAATTTCGAGGCAGACAAACAAAACCATAATTGAATTGAAAGGAGGAGGACAAAATGATTCTAGATAATACTAAATATTCGTCGCAATCCACTGTTGTGCCTAAAACAATGGTCGATATTCAATATCCATGATTCGATAAAATTCTTCATCAAATAACTTTAAAAAATAATTGAAAGATATGAATTCTCCATCATGCCAATTTTTCTGTGGTTTGTTATGACATCAACGAAAGGTCTCACAAATTTATAGAAAAATAAAAGTGGGCGAACTTGACGAAAAATATTATTTTTACCTTATTTCGTTGAAAAATACATTAGCAGAATTCTTAACAGTTACGAAACATATATGATTGAAAAGTACATTCGTAAACCTAAGTTTTCTTCTTTGAAGTTTTTTTTGTACAATGCATCACTTTTTGAGTATAATGAATCGAAAAAAAAACGAGAAGAATTTTCCGGTATCCAAATTCGAGTGTAAAATCCAATTTAAAAATCTAAAACAAATTGTCGTTGCTTTTGACATTCGAATGAACTTAAAAACAAATTATGAGCCCATCTAAAAATCACATGTTTTTTTAGTGTTTCACTTGGTGTGGAATGCTTCATATGTAGAATATTTTCCTAAAGTTTCAAAGCGAAATTCGAAAAACTTCAAACGTTACAGCCCGTCAACGCTGTGCCTCACCGCTTAGATTCGGAGCGGGCGTGAACTTCAAACTAATGCGTTTTTCTCAAAACTGCATTATCCAAATTGGCGTGCGGGATTACTGAAAAACTATTAAGCCGATTGAGTTCAACCTTGGTAGAAATATTGAGAATATTGGTACCTTCTACTTGCCGAGAATTGTTTTTGAAAAATTGGAACAAAACTACTTTTTTCATGCACAGTTTACAGAAATGTCGCGTGAAATGTTGATTTTTTTTGTAAATGCCTGCCATTTTCCTAAATTCGCATTTTCTTCGTTTTAATTACCGTCACATAGAAACTATAAATGTTCCAACAGAAAAAATGTTTGAACTTTTTTGCAAATCAAAGTCTACGGGAAGCTAGACTTCACGCAACTCGCGCGGCGACCTTGCCGTAACACTCTGCCACAGCTCCATCATTTTGCTGATGAATAAATTAAAAAATTGTTTTGTATACTTAAATATACTATTAAAATATACCTAAAGTTTGATAATTGTAGAATAATTATTTCTTAGTTTCAAAAATCCTTCAGTATTGCTTATTTTTTCCTGTCTAAATGTATATCCCGCCTTAATCAAAAACACTTTCACAACGCTCAGACCCACGTAGCTAAAATGAAACAAAACACTATTTCAGAATTAGAAATTAGGCATCCACCATACTCACCGGACTTAGCCCCGTCAGAATATCATTTATTTCGGGCTTTGAAAAACTACTCACGTGATAAACAATTTGGTAATCAAACGGATCTTCAAAATACCCCTGAAGAGTTTTTCAATTCAAGACCTAAGAATTCCTGGACGGCTGGCATTCAAAGTTTACCAGAGCGCTAGACACGAGTTGTAGATGAAGAGGGAGGCTATACGCCTTTTGGATATCTCTAGTGGCGCGGCTTGGTGGCAGATTCAGGCAACTCGTGGACGTTCGACTAAGGTCAGCTGTGCGGTTTACGTGTTAATTTCGTTAAAAAGGGTTCTGTGAAATAAAGAATAAATGCGCAATACGAGGGATGGTTGTGTTGGGGGGTACAAACATTCCCAATCTCGAAATCGGGAATTGACTTTTTATTCCTCTTCGAGACGAAATTGGAAAAGCAATAAGGGATATTAGTAGATAAAAGCTGTCAGAAGAATGTAAGTAAATATGATTTGACAATTTGATGCAAGGAACGTATTGAAGATACACAAACGTTAGATTTTCTGTCATGTTTTATTCTTCTAGTACATCTGATAACAAGCCGTGGCAGCCAAATAAAAATACTCAAATCTGAAGTGTTCATTTTGTTGGTGACAAGCAGTCTAATCGTGAAAACAGCGCAGCATTTTTAGAGAATCACGTGCAAATTATTTTATATTTAATTTTTTTTCATCTATGATATGAATATTGTTAATTCAACATTTCATGCTCGTTCTGAGCGATGAAATAGTATTCACCAGTGATATATTATTCATCCAACATTTCATACTTAACCATAATAATGAAAAAATCTGTCATTTGTTAATGCTGTTATATACTGAAATAAAAAACGCGATTTACTAAATCTAATTTCAATGACCAATATACGTATTCCTTAGTTATTCAAATTTCCTTGATAAGGGGCTGTACGCCAATTACGTAACGCAAGGGGGTCAAGGTTTGCGTCACGTCAGGATTTTAAAACAGCCAGAAATAGCAAAGTTTCTGCATGTTCAAGTTTTAAATTTAAACCTCGAGTGCAATTTTACCGTGAACAGCTCACAGCTTTCTATACGCAATGTCAGTTAAGGGGGAAAATCACTGTGCAAAAACTTCCACAGTAGCTTTCCCACATCCCCCAAGCAAAATTTGAAGGACATTTTTTTGTTTTTATAATCCTTAAAAGTACATGTATCAAAAAATATGTCGGCAACATTTTTATTCACAAGTTCGAAAATTGACGGAGTTAAAGTCACTTTAGTGAGAACAGGTAGCGCGACCGTTTAATGCCCTCAGTCCCTACGGGTGTGGCATCATTTACAATAGATAAAGTACAGGCTTTTATCATTCTGTGAACTATCATGAAGATGAAGAACCGTCAAATGTAGCTATCGTAGCCGTTTTTCTATTTTGGTTTTTTTTACAAAATGCCGACGGTTTGAACATTTTTTTTCTTTTTTCAAAGCCCTTTTTCTGTATTCAAGCAGTCTTCAAAAATAGTAATTATCAAATGTTAAAAACGCGGATACGTACAGCCGTAGTCACTGCGATTACAAAAATGATTTTAAAAAAATTGAAAATCGCGTGATAAGTTTTTAAGTATTCGCTCGGACAAGGTCGAAAAAACTAGGTTCGAGAAAAACGCGTTCAAATTTTTCGTTCCGTGTTTCTTGATATAAAGATACGATTTTTTCTAGATTATTGATACTTACATTGAAGTATCTAGTCGCGGGCGATATGACGGTTCTTCATCTTCATGATAGTTCACAGAATGATAAAAGCCTGCACTTTATCTATTGTAAATGATGCCACACCCGTAGGGACTGAGGGCATTAAACGGTCGCGCTACCTGTTCTCACTAAAGTGACTTTAACTCCGTCAGGTTTTTGAACTTGTGAATAAAAATGTTGCCGACATATTTTTTAATACATGTACTTTTAAGGATTATAAAAATAAAAAAATGTGCTTCAAATTTAGCTTGGATGATGTGGGAAAGCTACTGTGGAAGTTTTTGCACAGTGATTTTCCCCCTTAACTGACATTGCGTATAGAAAGCTGTGAGCTGTTCGCGGTAAAATTGCACTCGAGGTTTAAATTTATCGATATCGATAAATTGTTGACTTTTAATTTACAAATAACCTTTCATAAAGATATTGATGGGACATTGAAGAGAATTTTTTTTTCGTCGTCAAATCAAGGCATATATTTCGGTTAATTTTCAAGATTTTGTCATAAAAATTGGTATAGAACCAGATGAATGTATACTTCATAAAATGAGTATAAACCCGATCCTTTCATAATTAGTTATGTCTATGAAAAAAATCGCAATTATTGACGACAAAGCACCCTTTACGTAACGGAATAGGGGGGTTCTGGCCAAGCGTTACGGTCCCGTTACGTTGGGGGAGGGGGGCTTAAAAATTGGGAAATTTTGCGTTACGTAATTTGTGTACACCCCCTAAGGAGATACATCTTCGTATTCCATTTCTGTTTCGCATGTATGGTTGAAAAGTTGGTGAAAATATATTTTTGTTCATTATCATTAAACTATTAATTGATCTCATAATTAATGCATCCGTCTACTTTTACGTCGTACCGTGGTTTATTCACTCTAGTCTGTGGTATTACTTTCCCATGGACAATTCGTTCTCCACTAGCTGTATCATGGATTTCGACGACCTTCTAAACGTGGTGGCTTTGAAATTGTTTATGCCCAATACATTTTACTTAATTGATAATCGTGTTATTTGTGATACGATAATCCTAAAAATTAAGACGTAGCAGAAATTACAATGAATTTGACAGAATATTTCATGTTTCGTGTATTGACTTACCTTTAGATTCAGATTACCCGCGAAAGAAATCTTTATAAATATTCTGGAAGCCACACTTTATAAGAGTGCGGCTCATAATTGCACTTTAACAATGTGATATTGCACCAAATAAATAAATAATGCAAAACATTCAGTGATTTGTATGCGAATCATATGTGTACTGTTCTAAGAAGAACGACCACGAGTTGCCGCCGTTAGACGGCGTTGCCATCGCTTCGTCACGATATCCGAGAGGCCTATAGAACAAATTAATATTATCTTAATAAAATGTTACGTTTATTTAGAAGAGGTATCGTTGCTGTCGCACGGCTATCTTACCAACGTCATATATACGTATTTATGAGACAAGGGGTCTTGTGCGTCTGCGCATCCGCCTATCCATCTCGACCCACTAAAACCCGTGTCGTTATGCCTCTCCGCAAACATACACATAGTCCTCATCTTCGCCTCCACGCGAATTTATCTACTTACACGATCGGGATAGAAAGAGAAAAAACGAGCCCCTTTGCCGCCGTACCCTTTTCCTCCCAGGCCTTGGTCACCATCGAACCGAAGTTGCCGAGGCAAAACAACAGGCACGATCGCGCGGTCATATGACGCGAGCGTCGGGAGACGAGACGACACGAAGCAAAAACGAGTTACGGGATGAAAAACGAAGTGAAAAAGGAGACAAAAGCCTGACGAAAGAATAAAGAACGGGAAAAGCAATATGGCGTATAGTGTGGGAAGAAATTGACGTAGTAGGTTCGAGGCGTGCGTATGGAGAAACGAGTCAGGCGAGAGGGAGTTGGGGGATGGCGTTTGGGTAGATAAGTCGAGGAGGCGCGTCGTTCTTGGTAGCAAGCGGCATCTAAACGCAGCGAGTTTGTATACGACGTGTATTATACCTGCGGGCCTCTTGTCCTTGGGCCTGCGTGTCCCAATGTAATCTTCTTGACGAATATTCGAACGGCCCCAAGAAGAGCCTCGAGTTTCAGGGGTTCTCAAAAACAATGGCCTGATTTTGTCCAATATTTTGCACTGGCTACGATATGGCGTCGTAGGAATGAACGACATCGCGGGAGATCTCAATATGGCGGCTAGATGTTGAGCAGCAGATACCAAGATGGCGGCGACGAATCAAGTTGGCGTCGCTTCGAGTTTAAGGACTCTGATACTGTTGTCATTTTTATGACTCGATTGCAAAAATTTGAAAAGAGGGTTGTCGAGAAAAGGAGAGGGCCTTGTTCCTCTTCGAGACAGACGCTCCAACCCTTCTTGCCAAGGCGTTCGTCGACGATGGTTGCGACGGCGGCTGATGGGGAGGGGGTGAATCGAGGTAGGGTCGTTCTCGAGGGGACGCGATGGGCTAAGAAACGTTCGTTTGGATATGAAGTTGGCACATCTGTCTTTTGGAGTGTTTCAAGGGGCGAAGAACATGTGGGCGGGGGGGAAGGGTGCGGAGGTCTTGGTGGGGGAAGTCTCCCCGCACCCTCTGGATACGCTTTTCCCCCTTGCGGAGCAAAATATTGATTCATCCGCTCGCCAACTTCGTTCTTGCCGCTTCGTCGTAAACTCCACCCGCCCCTCGCTGTTCCGCTCCGTCGTTCCCCTTCGAGGATCTGGGATTTCTGCATTACCGGCTGAGCACGCCTCCGCCGTGGCCCTTCTGTAGCAGGGCGCACGCGCGTGCCTCACCGCCTCACCGACGGAACGTCGATAATAGCGAACGTTTGCCTACCAACTGATGGTAATTGGAAGAAGCGAGAGGAGAAATAACTTTCGACGGCTGAGGCTCATTGAGCACTCATCACTTCTTCGTTCTGGCGAGACAGCGGCGCGGGGAAGGGGGGGGGGGGGCGTTTCCACGTAACGACGGAAACGTTCGAGCCTCCTTCGCGCCGCTCCTCGTGTTCTCTCTGCATGCGACACCGCATACGGTATATTCCTTCTCCTATATTTTTTTATTCTATTTCCTTATCCTACATGTTGCGCCTTTTTCTCTGCTTAAGGTCTCATTCCGTCTTAATCCTACATAATAAATACATTTGGTGCGACGACTTATTGTCGTCGTTCTTGTTTGGTATACTCTCTCTCTCTCTCTCTCTCTCTCTCCCGCCTTGAAGGATGCGAATCGAGTGTTAGTCAAGCGAGTTGATGACTTAACGATGCACCTTAACGTATTAAATCGTACCTCGCCGAATTGCGGCGAGATGCTCATATCGGGAGTGCCATCCGAGGTAAATTCGCCACCCATCGATGTGGTGAAGAGAATCTTCGAAGTCCTTGGGCTTTCTGAACTGTCAACGCATGTCATCTCAGCTCGAAAATTAGCTCGGAAGGCTCCAGCTCATCAGGATGGAAATCGTCTACAGCTGAATATGTCTTACGTAGTTGCGTTAACGTCAAATTCAGTGCGGAGAGCTATCCTAAATCGAAAGCGAGAGAAACGCTCTCTTAAATGGGGCGAGATCGACTGTGAGTGTAGCACAAATTTGATAAATCGCGACATTTACCTAAACGAGATGCTACCCGGATCAGTTTATAATCTTTATCAGCTAACTAAGCGTAGAGCAAAGCCTTGTGGCTATAAGTATATATGGATCACAGATGGAGCCATTTTTGTGCGGAAAGATGATGGCCAGCCCAAGATATGTATAAACTCTGAACGCGAACTATCTGATTTAGTATGACTGCTCTGTGATCGAACGGTGAGATCCTCCGATCGAAGCACGAGTAGAAATGTCACCGGGAAGTCTGAATTTAAAATAGCACAATTTAACGCCCAATCGTTAGTAGCACATATAGATCAGATTAGATTATTTTTTTCTGAAAACTTCTTTCATATCATTTCATGCGCTGAAACGTGGCTTCATTCACATATAGATGATTCTGTGGTGAATATTCATGACTACTTCCTCATACGTAATGACAGAGAGGGCAAGGAAGGGGGAGGGGTTGCTTGTTATATACATAAATCGCTGAAGGTAAAAGTTCTAGATTCTTCCCCAAATGCATTCTCAAACAGCCCGGAATTCCTACTGATGGAGGTATACAAGCAACAGAGTGATTCACTTCTGTTTGCTTCAGTATATCGAAGACCAAAGGGACGATTATTTGATGAATTTCTGAAATCATTCAACAAATTTTCTCATGCGTATCAGAATATGGTCATAGCGGGCGACTTAAATTGCAATTTATTGGCCTCTAGTTTCGAGTCATTGTTTTTACGTGATATGGTTTACTCTTTATCCATGAATATTGTTGAATGTCGAGCTACGTTTCACACAGTCTCGTGTGATTCCTGGCTAGACGTTATCATTATAGATAGCCCAGAGAAGTTAGTTTCCCTTTGTCAGTCCGAAGAGCCCTTTATAAATGGTCATGATTTGCTCAAGCTTACTTTTAAGTTTAATATTACCAAAACTAACCCTAAAATGATTACTCGCCGAAATCTTGCCGCTTACAACCAAACAACTTTTACAAATGAGATTTCGTCCTTATTGACGGAATTGGGTACTTCGTCTTTAACCCACACGAATGTTGATGTCGGTACGGAGTTAATTGTAAACTTGTTAAATTGTGCTATGGATAAATGTGCTCCCCTCGTTGAATTTGAAGTAAAAAAACCGTTAGCTAAGTGGCTAAATATTGAATTGCGAAATAAAATTAGACAACGGAATTTGCTATTTAAAAAAGCTAGACGATCGCGACGGCTCCTTGACTTTGCAATCTACAGAGGATTTAGAGATACCCTCACGAAGGAGATCAGGAAAGCCAAAAACGAGTATCAGTATAATATATTAAGTTCCATCACAGACTCAACGCGTTTATGGAAAGAACTTGGGCGACTAGGATTAGTTAAGACCTGTTCAAACTCACCACTACATTTTTTTTCGGCAGATGAACTGAATGCGTACTATGTCTCAATCTCGAGCTCTCATGAACCGTTAGATGCTGATGAAGCGGAAAATCTTTTATTTACAAGCTCGAGAAATGGCACACCTTTTCATTTCAATCAAATCTCTAGGACCGATGTAATTAAAATTTTAGATTCTAAGGTGTCAATGTCACTTACTTATGGGCCAGATGGAGTGTCTGATTTTTTTCTGAAAAATGCTTCCACACAAATTGCAGATCACCTAGCTCTTCTATTCAACAATTCTATTAATAGTTCAAAATTTCCGACATCATGGAAAAGAGCGTACATTCGCCCTATTTTGAAAATCAATCAGCCACGATCACCGTCTGACACGCGTCCTATTGCGAACCTATCGTCCATCTCGAAATTGTTTGAGAGAATTATAAAAGACCAAATTACGAAATTTTTGTCTCGCAATGATATTCTAAATAGTAGGCAATCCGCGTATCGTTGTGGGCACTCCACACAGACAGCGTTGTTGAGAATTTGCGACGATGTAAGGCGTGCCGCAGACAATGGCAAAGTAACGATTCTTGTGTTGTTCGACTTTAGCAAGGCGTTTGATGTGGTTTCCCACCGTCATCTTTTATGCAAACTAAAGCGTATAGGGTTCTCGGAGTCAGCACTCAAATGGGTTTACTCATACCTTGTTGGACGCTCTCAAGCGGTGATCGATGAATTAGGCACCTGCTCGAAATGGATGAAAACAACCATGGGAGTACCTCAGGGGTCGGTACTTGGACCGCTCCTTTTTTCGTTATTTATAAATGACATCTCGGATGCATTGGTATATACAGACTATATGATATTTGCGGACGACCTACAAATCTGGCTTTCTTGTGAATCTCACGAATTAAATGCTGCGCTGACTCGTATCAGTCATGATGTAAATGGGATTCACGACTTTTCTGTGGAGAATAGCTTAAATTTAAATATAAGTAAATCGAAGATTATGGTCCTAGGTACAAATGCTCGAGTTTCAAGAATAAAATTGAACGAGTTGCCACTTATATCTCTTAATAACAGTCCTTTACCATATGTAAGTACAGAACGCAACCTAGGTGTGAAATTGTCAGCAAATTTATCGTGGAATGCGCATGTATCAGATATTTGTCGCAAAGTTTTTGGCACTCTTCATAAATTAAAATTTCACCGTAATTCACTATCGGTCCAACTTAGAATCAAATTAGTCAGCACATTGGTATTTCCACACTTCGATTATTGCTGTTTGGTATACCACAACCTGACAGAAGAGCAAAATATGAAGCTTCAGAAATTATTGAATGTATGCATACGATTCATATTTGATTTGCGACGTGATGAACACATCACACCGTACCGACTTCGTCTTGGCTGGCTTTCAGTAGAAAATCGTCGTAATTATTTTCTGGGAATCTTGATATATTCGATACTGCATGAAAGCGTCCCCGACTATATTACGGAACTGTTCAGAAATCCAGATAGGGAATTGCGAAGATCAGAACCCCAGGTAGGAAATTAAAAGGCTGACGATGGAAACAAGCTTGTGCGAGCCTTGTTTCACCGAGCCTGAGTGAGACAGACCTGGCCCAGGTTTCATTGCATCGTTTGGAGCAGCCTGGAACCAAGACTGGCTGCGTAGCCTAAACTCAGGGTTATTTCAAGCTTTATTCAGTCGGTGAATTTTGAGGCTGAAAAATCAAGGCTGGATGCAGGCTTGTTTCAGGTTGTGATAAAATAAAATAAGTTTAAAATAATATTTTTTCTGTACTTTTATGAAAAAAAAATTTAGCAATAAATTTGTCGGGTGCGACGGCACGAAAAACGAAAGCGAAGGAGGCAGCTCAGAACATTTAAACATATGCTCCTATCGATATTTATGAGGTACACAAAAAAGTGTATACGAAAATAAAAGTACGCAATAAAATAAAGTATTGTTTTTAAAAATATTTTTTATATATATTTTGTAACAAATAATATAACAAATAATAAATATATATAACAAATCAAATGAATTCTTTACAAATTTATTAAATTTACCCCAATGTAGAATATAGAAAACTAAAAACAGGCCTCATATAGCCTCGGGAAGAGTTTGGAAAAAGCCTGGTCATAAATGCTCGTGAAGGCTTCATTAAGGCTCGTTTTGAGCCTTGTTGTTTCGTCGTTTCAGGCTTAGTACAGGCTTTTCTACCAGCCTTTGGTCAAGCCTGTGTGCAAGAGCCTGAAACCGCGTTATCATTCAGAGGTTCAGCTAGGCCTGAAATCAGGCTGGTGCTCAGCCTGAATTCAAAAATGTGAGCCTTGTTTCAGAGCTTGGCGAGCCCTTTTTTCATCGTCAATTCCTACCTGGGACGCCATCTAGCTCAAGTTTTTCATATCCCTACACACCGTACAGCTACCTATAAGAACTCTTTTTCGGTTTCTGGTTGTTATCTGTGGCACTCGCTGCCACATTATGTTTGAAGTACGTAGGCCGAACGGTGAATCTCTGCGCTTCTTTTCGATCTATAAACATCCAAAAGGTCTTCTTTTAAATAATGAAAAAATAAAAAAATAGTGAGCGATCGGAAGGAAATTTGTTTTTTTTTCCCCAAAAATTTTCGCAGTTTTTTGCTCACTATTTTTTTATTTTCCAATTTTTCTTCTCGATTCTAGGTCACCTTATACACAATATTATACAAACTAAAAATATGTTTGATTTTTTTGCTTCAGATCACCGGTCCGGGACTTAGGACTTTCGCAAGCAAAGAATCTCATCGTCAATCTATAAAACATATTTTGATGTTCAATAAAGACCGCTTAGTCAACATACCAAGTATCAACATTTTATATTTAATACTTTCCGCATAAAAAATTGGTGAAAAATCGAACATTTTTTGGCCCAACAAGGCAGAACCTTCCCTTAATCGAAATCAAAGAAGCTGATAACAGCAAAACTTTTGTTAATCAAATTGACTTATCTTCTTTACCACCCATAACAATCAACAATACTATGATACCGTTTGGTGAAGAAGCACGGTATCTTTGAAGAATCTTTTGGTTGAATCTTTCATGGCGCCCCTATGTAGTATTAATCTCACATAAAATGAACTCCTTTTTACAGAGACTAAAGTTTCATTAAAATACTCTATCGCAGCAACTGAAAGCCAAACTGATTTCCTTATTGATTTTTCTTAACTTGACTATTGTTGTCTTGTTTAAATTAATATTACCGAGGAGTAAAGTCGCATCATTGTTCTTAATTTGCATCGGAATCAATACGTTACATCATTCAGACAATGGCTTGATTTGCTCATGGTGAAATCTAGGCGTTACAAATTTCTGGGAATTGAACGTTTACAATTGAACAAAATATATTAGGGTAATTCGCCTCTATATCTAACATGACTGTTTATTCTTTAGCAGCCATCTGATCTCCGAACACGCCAAAAGACAACACCGAGAGCTTTCCTCTTTCCCCATCGTCGCAACTGTACCTATTGTAATTAGCTTTATCTTACCGCTATATTTACCTTTGACATTCCTTACCTTTCTATGTTTTATCATTACCTTTCATATCGATTTTCAAAATGACACTTTTTAAGTATCTTTTCTTGACTGACTTCGTGTGAGGACTGTTTCCATCACTTGCAGCCTGCTCAGCCGAACACCCTTCAACACATATTATATGCGCTATTTTCACCGATATATAGTTTGTGACCAGTTATCCACCCTATATCTGATAATATGTATCTTTACCGTATAATATCTTAGTCACTTCACTCATTATATTTGCAATTTCAATACTATTATTTCATCAAAATTACTACTACAGATTGTAATTGATAATTATTATCAATATGTCAATAAAAGCAACTAGTATAAAATTAAAATGTCATTTCGCAAAAAATTGTCATATTTTAAAAAAAATACTAATGGTATATTTTTCCAGATTTTTACCTGAGCACGAAGGCCTTTAAATTCTCACCAAAACTCTTTTTGGGTACATTGTACGAGCGATGAGATCCTTAAGGTTTTAGACTTACTCCTTTTACTCTAGTTTTTACAGTGAAAATCAAACAATCTAGTTTTCGCAGCAAAAGCATAATCATGCTAGTTTTCGTAAGAACTTCGAATCGTGCTACTTTTCGTAAGCAGCGTCGATACATGCTCACGAACGGAAAATTAGTATGGGGTGTCTCAAAATGATTTGATATTTTAATCTATTAATAAAACGTATTATTTATTTGAAAAGTACGAATAATTTCGTTTTGGTATAAGGTACAAACGTGGAGGTTATGTGTGGAACAAAATATTTGATAAATGGCCACCTGGTCCCTGTTTGCAAACGTTCACTCTTTCGACGAAATTTTCAATAACATTTTGGCATAGATGCGGACTAATTTAATTAACGGTGCGTCCAATTGCTTTCTCGAGCTCCAGAATGGTCTGTGGATCATTGGCATACACTTTTCCTTTCAGAAAACCCCAAAGAAAAAAGTCCACTGGAGTCAAATCGCACGATCTTGGTGGCCAATTCACATCGCCGCGGCGCGAGAAAACACAACACGCGGGCTTTTCGAACCGTCTCTGCAAAATTTTGACCATTTTTGTAGTGAATTTTCACAATGTCCATGCGTTGTTCGATCGTGTAAATTTTCATGACTAAACCTCAATGCTTCCTGATAATCCGGATGCCAGTTGTTAAAGATTAATACTCTATGTTCGCCACAAAAAAATGGCGCGCAATTTGAAACGTCAGGTCTTTTTGAGACACTCTGTAGTTAGGATGCACCACACGTTGCTGATAACGAATACTAGCAAATAATGGAGACCACAAATATGGAAGAAACAGAAAAGGGTAAGGTTCCGAAAACTCCCTTCCTCCGATTAAGTTGAAATTTTGCACAAACCTTCCTTTTAATATTTTAAGACAACCCCTAAAGGGATTTTTGGCGACGCGCAATCGTTTTTGAGTTTGGATTCGGGTTTCTTTGTTTTTTTTTTGTTTGTTTGTTTGGGTATTTTTGTTTGGACAAGACGGAGAGCGCGATAACATATATAGGTATGAACGGAGACACAGCAGATATAGATATAGTCGACGCGCGCAAAAACAACTTAAATTCAATATCTCGAAAACTATTGCGAGTCGCTAAAAATCCCATTACAGATTTTCTTAAAATATTAAAAGGAAGGTTTATGAAAAATTTCAGCTCGATCGAGGGGGGAGGGGGGGGAGAAGTCAGAACCTTATCCACAGAAAAAAATGTTTATGTTCGTGACATTAAAAATTCTGTAACTCGACGGATTAGAAAGATGAAACGATATGAATGGCTGTCTTTTTCCAACAGGAGGAAATTCATGCGACTTGCCAGAATACGTTGCTTCTCTTTTCATACTAAATATTTGTTTGTTTTGCCTCACTCTGTCGCACATGCCTTGATCCATCATATCTGCCACTTGATCAATCAAACCATTTCGAATGCGATAAACATTCTTACGCCGTTAGAATCTTTTATAATAGATACACGAACATTACCGTGGCTTACGTACGAGTTACAATCTGAAAAAATAAGTGTGTTGTTTCATCACGTTTCAGGCTCGGAATAATTGTCGCGAATTTCAGCAAGCTTTCTCGTGTCTCGTTCAAATAAACACACTTTATGGGTGTAGTTTCAACACACTGCGAACGTGCAACTACACTGCAAAAACAAACGTGTTGTTTTTACACACTTTATAGGTGTGTAAATGGCTGTAAACACTTTTTACACGTTTCAACGTGCGTGAAATAACGGTGTAAAAATAACACGGATAGATGCATTCAAACAACACACGTACGTGTGTTATTTTCTTACACACGTTAAAACGTGTAAAAAGTGCCTACAGCCATTTACAGTATGTAAAAACAACACACTTATTCTTGCAGTACTGTACACTGAGAAAAAATAATTGAATCAAAAAGATATATTGGTTGATCCAAATAAATGTGCTGCTTCGGAGTGCCACCGATATATGAGATTGTTTCAATACTATAAAATATTGGAAAATGTGATTGATTTAAATAACATATTATTTTATTTGAAGAGGCTCTTCTGTTCTCTAAATATCTACATTGTCCTTCAAATAAAATTATTTTTTATTGAAATCATTCTATATACAATCCGTAGACGTATTGAATGAAATAATTGAGTGGTTGCTACAAACATTTTTTATTTCGTACAAAAATATATTCAATAGAATTAATTATTTCTTTACTACATCGAAACGAATATGCCATGGGACATAAGTTTTTCAATTTGTTTTAAATATTAAATAAAAAATGAGCATTAGGATGATCATCTACGATTATAGTGGAGAGAATATCAGATATCCAATGGAATATCCATGGAGAGAATATAAGGATATTCAACTAATTAGAACAGGTACTACACTTTGGTCTTAGCCACAGGCCAAGAAGCGATACTCTTTAGAGTTTCTCCAGCGTTTGAGTAGATTTTCGGTTCGTGCTACGCTTACGAGAAACGAGCGCGTGTGCGGCCTCTAGCGGTTACTCCGAGAACTACGGGTTTCCTCACTCCCACAATTTCGGTGGCGCTCGGCCATGATTTGGTTGAATTTCTTCAATCAAATGTGCAAGAAACAAATTCTACTTTCGGATAATTTTTTAACCAATTCAGACTTTTGCTTAATATTTTTCAATCAAAATAAAATATTAATATTTTAACGAATAATGTACTTAATGTCAATGTCGGATATGGTGAAAACAATAAAATAACATATTTACTCAATAGAAATTTTATTTGAATCAAACGAGCGAAATTCAATTTTTCTTGTGTACTCGAATCAACAATATTCATATCATGAATTGAAACGTTTTTTTCGTTCGTTGCAGAAATTGCATTCAAAACTATATCATTTGTTCGCGATAATTTTTTAGATAGTTTTAATAATAAATTGTTCTCGGCTAACAATGTATCTTTTGAATGAAAAAAAACTTTCAATTTTATCATGTTATTGAAGTCAATAGCGTTTTGTTTGGACTAATGAATCCGATTATTTACACCAACAATTTTACAATTGAATCAACGAAAGTTCATTCAATAACACCAATGATATTGGATCAATGATTTTTTTTCTCAGTGTACATACATGGGATACGTCGGAGTAATAAATTGAATAACAAAAGCTTTTTGTCGTCGAAATATATGCATTTATTGAACTGAACTCAACAGTACTTATATATTACTCTGTAGTATGTATGACGGGTGTCACTGTTTTTCTTGTCTTCGCATAGGCTAGATTCGCATACAGCTTCACGATGACGGCCGCTTTTGGCTTATAGGTGATGGGCTCGAAACAAAAATACGTTGCTAAACCTCGATACAGCTATCGAGGTTTTGGAAAATTCATTCCAACTTTAGGTTCTCTATGTGACAAACTCAAATATGATCTATAAATGAAAAAAAAGTTACGACCAAATGTGGCCTTTAATTAAGGCGGTATATATGTTTACAACGAACGAAAAATCGATTTCTTTTTTTTCTCTTTAAACGATAGAACTATATATGTAGACTGTTTTTCTGAAATTTCAAAGCGAAATTCGGAAAACTTTAATCGGTACAGCCCGTCAACGCTGTGCCTCACCGCTCGGATTCGGAGCGGGCGTGAACTTCAAAGGCGTTTTTCTCAAATCTGCATTATCTAAATTGGCCTGCAGGATTACTAAAAAAACTATTAAGCCGATTGAGATGAAACTTGGTAGAAATATTGATAATATCAGTACCTTCTATTTGACGAAAATCGTTTTTGAAAAATTGGAAAAAAACTGTTTTTTTAATCCACATTTTACAGAAATGTTGCGTGAAATGTTGATTTTTTTGTAAACGCGTGCTATTTTGTTTAATTTGCATTCTCTTCATTTTAATTACCGTCACATAGACGCTGTACGTGTTCTAACTGAAAAAATGTTTGAACTTTTTTGCAATTAAAAGTCTACAGGAAGCTAGACTGCACGCCGATTCGCAACTCCCGCGGCGACCTTGCTATAACACTCTGCCACAAATCCGTCATTTTGATGATGAATTAATTTTACAATACTGTTTTGTATACTTAAATATACTATTAAAGTACACCTAAAGTTTGATAATTGTAGAATAATTATTTCTTTAAAAAATCCCTCAATATTGCTTATTTTTTCCTGTCTAAATGTATATCTCGCCTTAAACGGTTAATGAATCGATGTCAAATCAACTAATGAGTTTCACGTGATGTCACCAAGGTGATTTTTAAAACATATGATGAATAACTCGCAATTGACACACTTGAACTGTGTTACTTTTCCCATGTTATTTTTTCTCACGTGTTGCCATCAACGTGTGTTGTTTACTCCGATGTGTGTAAATATGCGTGTTATTGATGGGGATAGCTACGAAAGTTTGTAATAATTTAATGCGTAAAAATGGCACACTCACGTGTGTAATTTCAACGCATTACGGGTGTAATTGTAACGCATTACGTGTTACCAAATGCATAAGTGCGTAGAATTAACATGGAAACGCGTGTCTAGCCTTTATGTTGTGTTACTCCTACATACTTTGAACACACGTCAAACACGCCTTGTTTTTGCAGTGTAAGTGTCGCTCTTTTCAGCAGCTTTCATCCGGCGTTGTTCAAATAAACGCATTGCATGCGTGCTGGTTCAAGGCATCACAGCCCGCTGCTGAATGGATAGAACATTTTATAACTCCAAACTAAAAATTGAACAAAATAACTCCAAAATAAAAGTATACTTCACTGAGAGTTCTATTCCAATGGTTTTGTATTACATTTCAGCACTCCCTGGCCTCCTGAGACGATCTTTTTCGAAGCCAATATTTCGCCTGTACATGGAATCTACCCTAGCTAAACCGCCTATACTACGCACGCTGCTACTACGCCACCGAGTGTTTGTGATACATTAATTACAGATATGGCGTTAGAGTAAAAGTAATCCAATAATTATTTGTTACATGACATAATCTATATCAGTGATTAACGTTATAGTGACAATCAGAGAGTATTGTCGAATATCGTACTACAGATTTTTTTAACGTAACAGATGTACTGACTCGGTTTTAATGCCGATCGCCAGAGAAGAGATCGCAATCAACGTTTTACGGTAAATAACGTTTTTATTGGAATTATAATTCAAATGAGCCGCTTGACCTACAAAAAATCTTTCAAATAATTGTCCACGGGATGAAAATGGGTGTGTGTGAATTGGAAAAAAATAGAGTTACACATCCTACCGTTCACCTTTTCGTTCTGTGTGTATATATGTTCTCGCGCATTCTTTTCGTACAAAACATACAGTGAATCCGTTATATCTATGCAATGTAGGTTAGCACGACATCCAGCTATTTTGAGGTCAGTCCTCGAAGTTGATTGTCTTCAAAGCCACCATTCACTATAAATGAATACATTTGAAAATGCATTTTTATTTCAAGAAGAGTAAACAAGTTTGTTTTCGAAGCTATTAAAATCTTGTTCGAAGCAACTGAAATACTTGCTTTTAGCAGCACTTCATTTAAACGTAATTCGTTAAAATTCCGTAAGGTATGCACGATTCCATGAACCTAGTTTTTTTCTTTTCGTCGTCAGTTACTACACGCTTGATTCGTAAAGCTTCGCTTCTCCACATCCGGTACGTATACATCAGTACGAAATAGTCTGTGCCTTTCATTTTGAGTCTACGATGATCCGGTAAACTGTTAGATGTGTACAGAAGTGCGCGGGTGTAACGTAAACATGTAAGTGCCACGTGCTCGGCTCGCGTGCCGTGCATGGTAAAAAAGTCTGGGGGGGGGGATATGACACGGATGAGGGCATTCGTGGCAACGCGGTTAATCCAACCTCCCGTGCTTCGATTAATTAACGGGCTACCTGGGTTGGTCAAAAGTGCATTTCCCAAAAATATTTTTATTCAATAGTGTCATCTTTTATCTATATTCCCTGAAAGTTTCATTGAAATATTCTTAAAATTGAATGAGCCACAGCACTTAACAGTCGGCCGGGCGAGCGTTAGCAGCACCATACTGAAAAATTCAAACGACAAAGTTTTCAAATCGGTGGACATGATATCTCGAAAACCGCTTGATGGATGATTTCCGAATTTACAGGAGATACGATGAGAAACATTTAAATGTCGTTAATTATCGCACTTTTTCAAAATCGATCTTCATTTTTTAATAGTTACGTAAAAATTACGACTTTTTAAATAGCTTTTGTATGCTCGAGTTTCAATTGGCCGCCACGTTGTTGAAACAAATGATTAAAAAATCGAGGATTCTCAAAGACTCGTATTGATTGTTAACTTGAATAACCCATTTGGTTATTAGATTTCAAATTGACTGTTCAAGCTGGGGAGTGCCCACCGCGGATAGTCGCAAAAAAATTCATCATCTGCTGGTGACCATGTTTTCGTTATTCTTCTGCATTTTTTGCTGATTTTTTCAAAAGGCTCTCTATATATGTACCTTTGTGCAAAAAAATGCGTTATTTTTTCACGAACCGTTTCCTAGAAAAAAATTCTGAAAGCGATCATTTTTTTCGGGCCTCTAGGTAGATGTAGCCTCTTAACATGAAAAAGAAGTTTGCGAAATTGTTAGTTTGTTTGGGTTTCACACCCCCCCTCCTCCCTCCGCCCCTTCACAATGAAATACATTTGATTGGTCTTCACCGACCCAAATTCTTCGGGACGAACTCTAAAGAATTTCTAGGTGCGGAATCCGTCTGGTATCACTAATCTTGCGAAATTGTTGCATGTGAATTGATTTGGTTTTTACTGGAAAGACTCGGCTTTAATATCTTATCGTATATGGTAATCATTAAATGATTGCAATATTAAACATTTTTGGGTCTCTGGAAGACATAATAATTGGAGGAAATTAACAATGTAGTCAGGACATTCTAAAGGATAGCGCAGAGACTGAATTGCATTATAGTTTTTCGTGCCCGCAGTAAGAGTAAGTTTCGAGGATAGTGGCATTTTTATCCGGCGTAGAATATTTTTGTCTAGGATAGGATATAAACGATAAGAAAAGTACAATCATGGCTGTGATTAAAAATCATCAAATGAATCAAAATTCAATAAAATGACTCATTAATATCACATTATTCTGGAAATGATTGAATGAAATGCATGAAAATTATGCGAATAAAATCGTACCCTAAGTAATGTTATTTCCGTAATTAAAAATATGTCCGGTATATATGACATGTGACATATTTGTCCGAAGTAGAATATTTTTTGTTCAGAATCAGATATTAACAATAAGAACAATATAATTATTACTGTCGTCAAAAATATGTCTTGTCAGTAGGTAATCATGAAATCAATTTAAATTTAATAGACTCACTCATTAAAATCACATTATTCTGGAAGTGGTTGGATTATATGCATGAAAATTAGATTATTAAAAATGATTTAACGTTAGCAAAACTCTGGTCTCGTGTTACTCGGTCAAAGTTCTCTTACGGTAATCCATTTTTTTTCAACGCAACTTCGAAAATGTTTCGAGAAATTTTTAATATCCTGCTGTAAATGAAATTCTATGTATTGTTTGATATACAGGGTGCTTGGAAGGTCGATGCAAAGCCTTAAGGGGGTGATAGGTCACCTCGTTAGGAACATATCTAACCTAGTTTACCTTAGTCCAAAGTCAGAATTTCGAGTTATCGTGGTAAGCATGATTTTTGGAATATTTCTCAAAATTAGATACTAACTCGTTTACGCGGTATTTTAATTTTTTTGACATGTCTCTAATTATTCAACACGTCCGATTTAGTTAGTTTCGTGGATACAGATTATTGTATTGGTGTTTGTCGATTGAATACACATTAAGGTAATCCTATTGCCTGGATTCAATCAATAAGAATTTCATTTTTTTTTTTTGAGCATCACTAAATATATCAATAATCGTCTCTGTAGAATTTCAGGATCGGTTATCAACCTAATTACAGAAAAAAATTGCCTATTTTTGCAAAGGAATTCCGATTCGACACACAAAAACCCAATTTCCGGTTGCTACAAAAGTCTATATAATAGTGGCTATGCGTCAGATTCTTTAAAATGATCAGATTTACATACTTAACACTTGTAGTAGTCCAAATCTCTCAGAATTTTTTTTCTGGTATTGGATTTATTGCCACTTGCTACGATAGAGAGACGTGACAGCAAGGCAACAGCTGACTGTAGTCCTAACCTCATCTCACTCATTCGAATTTCTACGCATATTTCATTTTTGACCGACATATTTCGCCGACACAAATTTTCCACGCTTTTTATCAGTCGTGGCCCGAATACAATGCTGTATACGCCTCCGAAGTAACTTTCGTGGTGGCGCCGCGCAACAGCTGCCGGCGGCAAAACATAGATTGGCAAATGGCGGTTAATTCAAACCGGCACAAATACGAAAGAGCTAGGCTTGAGATTTCAAATTGTGAATGGGATTTGCTTGTAAATTAAATAAAATAGTGTAACGGGACTAATAACTTCCTTTCCTCATGACTTCTTTTCGCCCTAAAAGCATATCTAAAGGTATGTGACAGAGAGAAAGTTAATGAAATTGCGGACATTGGCTGCACACAAATTATTTTTTTTCCATACAGCAAAATTTCTGTTTAAATACTACACTAGCAGACGAAAACCAATCTTAGTTTGCCAAAACTCGCCGTAAGGGCTGCGCCACTAGAGTTACTTTGGAGGCGTATATTTCCTGCACCTGACATTGTTTTGACAAATCGATGTTGAAAAGTATGGAGGTTAAACTCGCCTGGTTGAGTGAAAAGAGACGGAGATAGAACCATTGTTGCCAAATATCAAACCTAGAAATACTGCACGAATCCGTGGGAATTTTTTTCATTTTTGTCATTGAATGTGAACATTCATCAAACAGTTTACACAAGGAAAATTTTAGTTATTACAAATTATTTTTTTGCATATGTTAAAAATATAAATTGTACAAGTCTGAAGTATGATCAGTGGTACGACTAGTGTGACGCGATAGAATTACCTTAAGCTAAGACGTAAATAAGTTTTTAGTTACTAATTATTGTCTGTTTGAACATTATGAACGAGTTAGTACCTAATTTTGGGATATTTTCCAAAAATCATACTTACCGTGATAACTCGAAATCCTTAGACTTTGGGCTAAGGTAAGGCTAGGTTAGATATGTTCCTAATAAGGGGACCCATCACCCCCTTAAGGCTTTGCATTGACCTTCCTGACACCCTGTATATATATTTTCAAAACATGACGCGGAATAAGTTTCAAATCAGTTTAACATTACATTATTCCCCCAGCAAACCGAATTAGGTACATCGAACTTAAATATTTGGAAATTATCCAAAGTTGGGAAAACTTTTCTGTCTCGTTATTTCGTCAAAGTTTTCTGACAGTAATTCTACTTTTCGAGGGAAACTGCGAAAAATATTGATCGTGAATAAATTACGGAAAGTTGTTTCATATTCAGTTTGCATAGGCAAGAATCGATTTGGAGTTTCTTTCAACGTTTTTGCCCTCGTTCGATTTCTCACTCTCTCTTATTCGAAAAGCAGAGTGGTGTCGAAACACACCAAGAGGGCGGCCGACCGAGTCCCTTGACCGTCGCGACTCGAATGTTCGCTAGCTTAGAGCTTACGAAGGGCGAACTACGCCGGCTCATCACGATTTGTCAGTGACGGCAACGAATTTTTTACGTACTCCGCCCGCCGAACATATCCCTCCTCTTTTTCTTGCTTGTCCTTCCTCGATGGCTCTACGTAATTTGATACCATAATCCGACGTGACGGGTCTCTTGCGTCTCGCCGGCGATACTCCACGGACTATCCACGTGAATTATGTGGCTCTTGGTGCCAAATTAGTCTTCCGAACGGTCACTCATCCCGCTGGTATATACAGGGTGTCCCTTTTATATCTGCCATTGAAAATAACTAGGTAATTGTCGACGTCACAAAAAAATGTTCCAGACAAAAGTTGTACGGTGTGAAAGGGGTCAACAAATGCGACCAATTTTTTTTATTTCTGTGGAGGCTCTGACGCACAGTGAAGGTCACCTCCACTTTTTTTAAATGGAATGGTACATTTTTTTCAACTATCTTGTGGAGCACCTCACGCTGCATAAAAAACATTAGGGGATCAAAGTCGTTCAAGGTCATACAAGGTCAGTATCGATGATACAAATCTAAATATCTAAAGTCGTTCAATGTCATGACCTTGAACGACTTCGACCCCCCGAATGTTTTTGCTGTGGCGTGAGGTGCTCCGCAAGATGGATGAAAAAAATGTACCATTCCATTTAAAAAAGTGGAGGCGACCTTCACTGTGCGTCAGCGCCTCCACCGAAATAAAAAATGTGTCGCATTTGATGGCCACCTTCACACCGTACAACTTTTGTCTGGAACATTTTTTTGTGACGTCGATAATTACCAAATGATTTCGGGTGGCAGAGATAAGAGGGACACCCTGTATATTCGGCAGGCTCTTGAAGCTCGTGAACCTTCAAAAGGTACGAAGATGCCCCCGCAACGAGAGATTCCCGACAAGAAATCGATCTTTTTTCTGACTATTATTGTCCGCACTTTCACGCGTTTTCAAACAAAAAAGATTGCGAAATCTTAAGGCCGGAGCCTAAATTACAAGGTCCGAAAAATAATCTTTTCTTTATTGCGTAAATCGATAGGTATACTATCCAAGAATATATTTACAAGGTTACAGAGGCCAATTAAATATTTTCGAAGATACAAGGCCAAAAGCACAGAAGCGATTGATATTTGATATTGATATTTCCTCCTATTGAAAACTTTGAAGGGCGTTTTCTCCAGTTTCCATTTTCACGATTTTTCCAAATGGGCGGGCGTGATAGAAAACAATTAAACGACCTATTAAATCAAACCAAAATTTATGTTCTTCAGTATGAAAATGTTTTCTAACTGAACTGAAAAAGGCGTTGAAAAAGTCTTTTTAAATAATTTTTATAGCACGTTAAAGTGTTTTTTTAAACACACTTTTTTTCAAACCTGAGAAAAGTTATAATTTCACGATTTTTTTAGCTTTTTCTCAATTCACCCAGAAGAAAAATATATGACAATTGAAAATTTTATCGGTTTTTTGTCTCAGTCAAGAATTACGAGCTGCATCTTTCCCGCCGATTGGGGACTGCAGTGGCAAGACGCACATGGAATAGGCTGATAAATATATGCAGTCATTTATTGTTTCATGTTGAAACCTTTTTTTTTATTCATTTCAAATATACATGAGAAGATACCTCAATGTTTACTGGGCTCACTTGTTTTTGTCCCTTCTAAAACAATCTCGAAAAAACGCTTTTTTTGGACCTTATAATTCAGGCTTCCGCATTAAATCGGGACTCAATATTTTTAATATAAAAAAATGTCATTTGAGGTTTTAAATATTTTAGATGCAATTTTTGTCAAAACCTTCGGAACTAGATTGTTTATAGTCAGTCAAGCCAATTGGTATTCTTTATCTAAAACTTTTTTATTATCATTCAAAACGCGAAATTCGAGACGAAATACAACGTTTTTACTTAACCCTCGTCAGATAATGATGTTTTGAGCAACCGTTAAAGCTAACGATAGGTCGTTCGTGTCTTTCGCTTATTTCACAATTTTAAAACTTTTGAAAAAATCTGAAAAAATTCATGGGTCTTTTTTGAACCCTTCACTAAATGATAATAATTAGTCCTATCCTATTTTTTTTTAATAACAATCTTATGCAAATTATGGAGACGCGCAGGCTTTTTCACGACAATGTTTAAAAAATCATATCTCTTATGATTTTTTAAATAAATTGAAAAATTCGGCGTTTTTTAATTGAAATGACACCCTTTTAGAAAAAAAATATAAGAAATTTCGAAGGTTACAATCGGACCTTTATATTTCATCCTGAGAAATGTCTATTTCCTGTCCTCCGTATATGTGTTTAATAAAGTAAGGAATATTCGGAAAAACTTTTGCGCGTATGAAATGGTACTTTTTAATAATATTTATTAATTTTTTTATTAAAAAATGAATTTTGCGTATAATATTCAAAAAGTGTGTACTTTTCTTTACATTTTTTTAAATTTGCAGTCTGAGCATACAACCGTTCGATGCTCCTCGCATACGGGTTTTCGCACCTTATACAACAAAACTGTGTTTTTTTTATCTTTTGAAGACGGACAAAAAGCACACCTTTTTCGTTTTGGTAGTTTGGCGCTCTTCTGAGGCTTATTTTCTGAGTGACCTAATATTACGGACAAGAATACGCGTAATTATCGCGATATCTTCGGATTAGCCGTTCGCCGCTCCAATTGTGGGTGCACTAAATTCGCTGCTCCGCTTCCGATTCAGAATCCGAATCTTCACTATCACTTTCAAAATTGTCGCATTTTTCTTCGGAACTTATGACTTCCTCTACCTCGATATTGTCTTCCTCTTCGGAGGCTTTTCCGTCGAAATATTCGACATTTTTCCGACTCCGGAGCCCATACATTACTTCGCGGTGTTTCGTGGCGCCATTTTGCTAAAAAAATCGAGACCAATGTAGATACACTTTTTCTTATTAAATGAACGTATTTTACACGAAAAAAAAAAACAAAAGAAATTTTAATTCATTTTCACTTACGTTGGAGCTAACGATGGATCGTTCGTGTCTTTCGTCGATTTTACCAGCTCCTTGGTTACAAACGGAATGAGGGAAAATTCCGGGACTCGGCCGTTGGGTTACCCCCTCCCTAAACATCCCCCCCCCCCCGGTTCCTAATTTTTACCTGCAAGGGTCTACGAGAAATCATAACGGAATATGTTTGCCCTGACACAAATTACCCATCGTTAGCTTTTGAAGGTTCAAAATGTGATTGCTTGGTTTTTTAAAAAATATTTCCTTACAAAAAAGTTCTTTGTTTTTTGGCATCGGTCAACCCATATGGCAATTCTACTAACTATGGCAACGTGAATTTTTGACAGAGTATATAGAATATAACGTATATGAATATAACGTATACGAACATGAATAATTTGTTGTTAAATATATTCATTTTTTATAAACGTATGACCAACCGGAATAGTCAAAACAATGTATGATGGATATTGCTCCGGATTTTTCACGGATAATCTTTTTGATACAGTTTCGCACAACACGGTTTTCCGGCCTGGCTCGAGGTATAAACTGTTTGTGCACGAAGTGGAAATAAATATGATTTTGATTACTCTCGTCCTAATTTTAAAAAGTAAGAAATTAAGTTACCGAGCTTTTCTTTTACTGCTAATAGGGATCGTCTGTTCTGGGAGAGCCGTGGATTCGGGGGTATCAAAAAATGACACATTAGTCATAGGATTAAATTTCTTTTGCATCTTTCAGACATGCTCAGGATTTGCGCAAGGCAGAAGAATTAAAAAATAATAATTTGTCCAGTATACCGATCAACCGTATTTAGTATTTTTACAATTACTGAAATTGAATTTGATTTGATAATTCGGAAAATCAAAATAGTGGTGTAAAATTCATATAGATATATCAGTTTCACATGTCCATTCGCTATTTTGAATCCTCAAAATATGTACATATAACACGAAGCATGATTTAATTCTCCAATGTCCAATCAACCAAAATTCTTAATTTGCCCTTGTGATACTGGACTCCAAGTTGGCCGCTTTTTCGAAAGGGTTGAAGGGCAAATAATGAAAGAGTGTTCATTTTACACTTGAACTTGAAATTACTCCATCGGGACCCAGTTGAACAGAATTGTGGTGATTGCTATTCGATCAATAACATTTCAGCCCTTAAAGGGCCTGAATTTTATTGGAGCTAAAAGACGATCCTCCATTCATCGCGAAGTTACAATTCTCAGTAATATCAGAATTTTATTATTCGTGAATAATTTAAATCCTCTTCGGTTATTTTTTAAATATTTATTGTGGATGGCAATCCATGCAAAAATCCGCGCACCACGTTAAAAAACTGTCGACTCAAGCGTGGAGCTCTCAAAGCGTTAGGGCCGCGAAAATGCGTGACTTCGATTGCTGATATTTACTTCACAACAGGACGTCTGAATAACCGACTCAGAGAACTCTTGAAGACGGCTATGGGGACCGGGAAAGAGGGGGGGGGAGAAGGAGAGAGAGAACCGGAAAGAGATGAAAGAGTGTTTATAATGCAATATAGTAACATTCACAAGTAACAATAACATTCTCGACAGCTCGAGAGATAGAGTTTGTTACATTTTACGAGATGGACGGAGCTCCACTCCTAAGAGAGTCCGAGCAATAAATAAGAAAGGCGAGATCGTCGATCGAAGCCGCCGCCGGACACTGGAGAGCTCAGATATTCGTCTCGCATATTGATCTAAGCGACGTTTATGGTACTGAAGTATTAACAATGTGTCGGCATCGCCGTGTCGCCATAACAACATTTGTTTAAAGATTTCTCTCGCCAACTATAATCATTGCGAATGACTTATTTATCGTGGGAATAAAATAAGACGGCATGAGACGTTAACTTCTTGGCTCTCCTTTCTAAAGTTACTGACATCGGGCGAAAGTGCAATCCAATATGGTCACTTTAGTGACCATATTTAATATGGACCATAATCCAATATGGTCACTTTAGTGACCATATTTAATATAATCCAATATGGTCATTTAAGTGACCATATTGGAGAAATAAAACCGGATATGTCAAATGTTCATGATAATTTTTTTTTCAACGGCACCTGTATATTCTGGAGTTAGGATTGGATTGAATTATTCATACAAATTTCTGTAGGGGTGCTCTTGGCAATAGATCTAAAGTTCCTTTAAATGTGAAATAATAGTTTTTTAATTCACAATTAAAAATTGGCTGCTTTTCTCTGGAAAGATCTCTTCACCATTTTTGAAACTTAGGGCATGTTTTATTACTACTTTCGGCCGTTACATGATATTTTTCTGTTATTGATCTTGAAAAATGGCAAAGGTATGGCACGGCCTTCCAAACTGCATTTTCAAAACTAGCGTGATGTGTAGCTAAAAACTCGACCAAGTGGGAATCGGGCCGCGCTCTATTAGGATTCCGTACATATTACCAATAAACTTTTTTTTTAACTAGCTACTTAATTAGGTAATGCTTTTTTTCTGTCTTAGTTCTTAGGTTATACTAAACTGAAACCATATGGGGTGATGATAGCTAAAGAAAGCTTTGTATACTCCTGTTATAAGATAATAATGAAAATATATAAAATCATTGTTATATAAGTATTTACAATACCAAATGACTTATTTTTAGAGTCAGTACCAGCCAATTGCCAATATTGCCACATTTTTCGCATCAAAAGAGGAGGCGAAGAAAAATAAATGAAATATACGATCTACGGTTTTTGAAATGTGCAATCTCATTTCTTCCGTGACGTCAATCTCTCCTTGACGGGCACCGACTCCAAAAATAAGTCATTTGGTATTGTAAACATTTCAATAACAATAATTTTATATATTTTCATTATAAATTTATTGTATTATGTCTACAATAAATTATTCTAAATAGTACATTATGAATCGGCGATTTTAGTATTTCATGTTTAAATACAGTATATGGTACACAATATACAGAAATTCCAAATTCCTAACTAGTTTAGTTTTTGAGATAGACCTCGTAACAAAAATCGTCTAAAATTGACAACTTTGACGGCCCCCGATTCTTTATTTTTTAAGATAAAAAAGAAAAACAATATATTTGTACTCTACTCAATGAGCTTTAAAAATGACACCCCACATGCCAGGGTAAGAAAAAAAAAACATTTCTGCTCCTTTTTCATGTACGGGATCCCCATGAAAAAGAATTTAATTGAATTTCTAATTCAATGTTCGGATGAGTTAGAGACTCGTGACATACGGACGGACAGACAACAGAGTGACATTAACAGGGTTTCGTTTTGCCCTTTGGGTACAGAACCCTAAAAACTAATCGACCGATTCTGATGAAATTTGGTATAAATCTTTCTACCCTTATGGTCTAAAACATGACGCTAAACATTTTTGAGAATTAAAAAAAGTATTTTTTTTTGCAGTATGTCGCTATTCTTTTCGGAAAATTCAATCTTTTTGTTTCAAAACGTACCATTTCATCGATTTTCAACATTTCTTACTTTTTCTTGGTTCATATTCTGCGTATAAGTGTTGATGGAAGAAACATCGTCGTTGGTTTTTTTCAGATTAATTCCGCCGACGCTACGTGTCACGCCGTCTGATAACATCCACCGTAACCCGTTCAGAAGGCCGTGCTATACCTCCCCCATTTTCAAAGATTAATAAAAAAAATACCATGTAACAGCCAAAAGTAGTAATAAAACATACCCTAAGTCTCGAAAATGGTGAAGAAATGATTCCTGTTTAAAAAAATTATGGAAATCAGCAATTTTTTTGCTTGCCTAGAGGTATGTCCCTCCTTAAAAGTGTGTTAAGACCCACACTTATCACTGCACAATTCCCAGTTCCCAATAGGCTGCCTAGAGTGTTGTCTACACTGTGTCGCATTTGCATGATGGTGAACGGAAACCGCGGACAACCTGCGCCCATACAGGTACTTTCACTAACAAGGAACATCACTCTAGTGTCCGCCTTCGATTTGATTGAAACACATATAGGTGATAAAGCATTAAAATGATTATACACGTATTTTTTTTTATCTGCGGGAAAACGTTTTTAAGGGTGGAAACATCCCTTCAAAGAAAGTCATGTCACCCCTTAATTGATTTTTTTCAATGATTGTATGGTAGACTTTTTATCGCTTTACACTAGAAGAAATTTGGTTTTTGTTTCATTCAGATCGGTGGAATGCTTGTGGGTGAAAATGCAAAACCATTTCTCGACACGCCTTTCTTTGAGGGGTGCTTTCCCCCCTTAAAACCCTTTTTCTCCAGATAACAAAAAATACGTGTTTAATAGTTTTCAATGCTTTATCATATATATGAGGTTCGACAAAATCAACGGCGGGCACTTAGGGCGGGAGGCTGAATTAGAAGGTCCGAAAAAACGTGTTTTTTTATTGCTTAAATCGATATATAAACGATCCAAGAATATATTCACAAAATTCCAGAGGCCAATTGTAATCATTTTTGAAGATACAAGGCCGAAAGCAGAGAAGCGATTGATATTTTATATTGATATTTCCTCCTTTTGAAAACTTTGAAGCGCGTTTTCTCCAGTTTTCATTTTCACGATTTTTCCATATTTGCGGGCGTGATAGCAGAAAAACTAAACGACCTATTGAATCCAACCAAAGTTCATTTTCTTCAGTGAAGAATTACGAGCTGCATCTTTCCCGCCGATTGGAGACTGCAGTGGCAAGATGCACATGGAATAGGCTGATAAATCTGCAGTCATTCATTGTTTCATGTTGAACATTTTTTTATTCATGTCAAATATACATGAAAACATACCTCAATGTTTACGTGGCTCACTTGTTTTTTTCCCTACTAAAAAAAAAAAACTCAAAAAAACGCTTTTTTGGACCTTAAGTGATGTTCCTGGCACGGCTATATTTTCACTAATTTTCCGTTGTATTACCATTAAAACTCAGAACAAATGCTTCCTGCTCTACAGTTAAAATAATTTTCGGTCTGAAATTAGTATTACGCGTCTCCATTGATAAATCTGGCCAATGGGGTCAATAAACACGAATTCAATAAAGTTGATACGTTGAAAAAAAGAATGAAGGGTTCTATCCATCAGTTTTTTCGTCCACGACAGGTGAATTGATTCTGTACTTTGGAAATCTCTAACGAGAACAACGAATGCCTTGTTTGAAAGAATTCGAGCTCGTACAGCTACTGAGAAATTTTCCAGTAGTGCCATTGTGTCTTGAACGGTATCGCTTACGCTTTTGACCGGGACTTTGCTCGAGCCAAGTCGCTGAAGTCTCAAAGGAAAATCTCCAACTCCATTGGGACCGTATAATAACACAAAAGTAAGGAGGAAATTCTCGCGCTGAGAGTTCATGGAAAAAAGGGGCAAAGAAATGAAAGAGAGAAATTCGATACAATTTTTAAATTAACATTTATATTTATTGCTCGCTCGTTTTTCTAGATACAGAAGTGCAACATTTCTTTATACAAAACTTTACAAACCTCCTCGGCGTCGTTTCCACTTTTTTCCCCATTCAAATCTTCAAACACGTTAATTATTCCGAAGAGATCTCCGACCGCCTTTTTTTCATACTCTTTGCTATTTTTCGCTGTATGACACGTAAAATTCCGTATTTACACGCAATTATATATATATTCTTTTTCACAATTTTCGACACTACGACAATTATTATTTACAAATCCAACCGTAGCTATGTATCATATTTATTTACATGGTGATTGGAGGGCGATGAAGCAGGGGGCTTGATTATTAATTGATTAATTAATAAATTAATACATTAATTTCTTAATTTATTAATTAAGGAATTAATGTATTAATTTTGTTGCGTATAAAAAAAGTGCGGAAAGTTTACTAGTGCATGTGATTGATCGATTGTACCGATATGGACGAAGTTATCGTTGTTCCCGTTGACGTCGGAGATTCTTGCTTGAGCTCGAGTGCCCACATGTGTTGGGGCCAGCCTGTGCGTCCTTTTCCCTTCGACATTTCCTCGTGAACGTAACTCACGATGTTCTGATTGCAAGTCTCGATCTGCAACAATTTGAATTCAACGTGAATCTAAACGAAGTAGTTGTACTCATACTCATATACGGGGAAGTTCGTATCGTTAAAATGCAATAAAAGTAAGTTTTTTTTAAGGCGTTAGGTTACTGTGAAAATTTCGACACTCTCTTTCGTCGTTTGAGGCGACTCAAATTGAAGTGGAAGGTCTAACATTTGGTGCAGAAATCGCAGATTGAAGGTACACTTATGATTACGACGATAGAACTGCTAGTGAAACTTCAAACGCGTTTTTCTCGAAACTATGTTTTTCAAAACGGTGTACACGATTTCACTACATTTAATGAACGGATTGACTTGAAATTTGGTACACTTATCTGAATAAGTGTACCAAATTTCAATTCCTGTTCAATCCGCTTCACATATTAATTCTGAAGTAACAATAGTTTAGTCTTGACCGACATTTTTCTTTTTAACATTTTTTAAATTAGTTATCAATAATAATGCCATCTGTCCTGAAAAAATCGAAAAATATGGAATATTCTTTGGTTAAGATTGATACACGATAATAAAAAAGCTCGGTCAAGTCTTAGCCTATATTATCTATTTTGAGAAAAAAAATTTCGTTTTGTTTTGTTTTACGTTCAAAGGTCCTTTACGAGACTGTTTATAACTTCTTTAATTACTAATATTTTTAAGTGAAGTTTGGCACACAACTATGTTAATGTATATACAAGCAAATGGCTGAACGATTTTCCAATCATCTTACTCATCCCGTCGAATTTTTTTTTTTAATAACTCTGAGTTTCAGATTGCCACCGTAGCCTAACCCCTTGATCGTTATAAACAACGGTAAAGCAGAGAAGCGTTTTTAATGTTGGTAAAGTTCGTGCGAATAACTAAAACTGTTCGAGAAGACCAATGCTCGATAAAGGTGGTGCTGAGGGTACAAAATCTTCTAATAATTTTCTATGTTATTTCCAAAGATTGTAATACTAACAAAGAGCATCACTTGCGGGCTTGCCTTTGATTTTGTTGAAACTCATTGGACACGTTTCTTTTTATCTGCGGAAAAACCTTTGGTAATTCTCTAGATAAGTGACTCTTCGACGAATCATTATTACGAGCAAAAAATAATTATAATTGCTTGGGTTTGGGACCCAAACAAACCCAATTTGAACACCTCGACGCCTATGCGTCGAAACGTTCAAAAATGCCCTATTTTATTCCGTGTTTCCGCGAACTTCAAAAACCCATACTTTTTGTGGCGGCGGGGGGGGGGGGGGGGGTGTGAATTTCAGCTTCCTACGACTGAGTATCATCATTTATAACCCAATAAATGAGAAAAAAAGCAAAAAAATGTTAGGCTCATTATTCGGAAAAGTCAAGTATCTAAAGAATTACCAAACGTTTTAAGGGGGAAACGACCCCTTAAAGGGCTGTACATTTGAAGAATTTTTGTTTTTGTTTCATTCAGATCGGTGGACTGCCTGTGGGGTGCAAAACCACTCCCCGACATGCCTTTCTTTGAGGGGTGGCTCCCCCCTTAAAGCCGTTTTTCCGCGGATAAAAAAATACGTGTTCATTCAGTTTCAATGCTTTATCACTTATATGAGTTTCAACTAAATCGACGACGGGCATTTAAGTGATGTTCCTTGTAAGTTAAAATCACCGAGATTAATTATGCAAGATGAAGCGGATATACAATTATTCTGTTATTAGTAGATTGATTATTTGTAGAAATGAATCAGGTTATTAAAATGCATAATCCGGTTTTCCAAAGACGCGACAATTGCTGGATTCATCCCATTTCATCAAAATCGGTAGAACACTTTTCAGGATAACATTTACAAATATACAAGAATTGCTCGTTTAAAAATGAAGGCTAACAAGGCAGTTATTAATTTATAAATACCCTGTCAAAGGCTTTCTAGCTCAAATAAACTCTACCGATTTTTCACGCTCCTCGTGACTGGGATAGTTACGCTTGTTTCTTGTAGAGAAAATAGATTATATTAAGGGGTTTTTGATAGGTTTATATTATAGATATTGGTATAAAAGTTGTTACACTTAATACATACACTTTCGAAATATATAAAATTATTATTTTTTATGTATTTATATAACCCAAACAAACTTTAAACGCGTTTTTTCTCGAAACAACGTTTTTCGACGACTTGTTGATAAAATCTTCGAAACTACTGAACCGATCCTTATGAAATTTTAACCACATATTCTTTACAACTATAGCTACAGCGCATATCAAGAATTTGTTTAAATTTAGATTTTTCTTTTGGAAAAATGTCCGCCATTTTGTTATTTTTGCATATATCAAAAGTTTCGGATGATCTATCTCCGAGATTTAATCAACAGCGCAGACCTGCAATTTTTTAGGACATTTTTTTAACTACCATTTTCGTCTATAAATAATGACTTGGATAAATAATTTTAAAAAATGTATTTCGAAAGTGTATTTATTAAGTGTAACAACTTTTATATCAATATCTGTAATATAAACCTATTTAAAAAATCCTGAAAATAGCCTTTCTTTAGCGTCTGAAGTGAAAAGACCTCTTCAAGCGGCATCGTTGAAATGCAACAGTAATTAGAGTTTAAGAAATCCCTATTTATTTTTTTATTAATTATGGCAGCGATAATCACTCACGCTTTTTTTTAAATCCCCTTTAGGGTTGTACAACCTGAATTCCAAAATGCAAATTGTAAATGATAATAAAAATGAGGAAATGAGGTAAACTTGAAGAACTTTCGCCCATTCAAATTAATTCTGACGTAATTATGTGAAGTATACTTTCAATTAGACGAAGCCGTTCCGCAAGTAATTGCAGAGCCTATGCAACTTCGCTAAAGCAAATAAATTCATTATTCCCGATGCGTAAACATATCGCTTCTCACATTCTTGTGTTTGCATATTATCCGGGCTTCCCACGTATCGGATGAGTAACGCGTTCTACAAAACTCGAGACTAAATCGTGGAATTGATGTACACGCACATACTTTTTTTTTATTCACTCGAACGCCCCGGAGTCATATTTCGCGGAAGATTCAGCGTGAAAGGCTCGATACTGAAAAAACATTGCCCGCACAAAAATAATATACGTACAGCTATTTTTCCCAACACCGTTGTACAATTTCTTTTTTACACTTTTGTAAATAAAAAAAACGCTGATGCCAATATTTATGCATTCCAGAGCATTTTTTGTACAATTTAATATTTTTTATTGTTCAAAGACATTTATTTCCTCCGTAAACATGTACACTGAAAAAAAATTCGTTCATCCATCCAAAATTCAGTTGGTTTAACAAAATGTATCTTTAAATACGTTCAACTTGATTTTTGATTGGCATAAAACACGTTTTGTCTATCGAACTGATAGTTTTAGTGGTGTGAACTGTAGCTTATTTAGCATGTCTGAGCAACTGTTAAGACACCAAAATTTCGAGACAACAAAATGCATTTTGCACATTCAACGATTTTATTTTCTCAGTGTACTCGAAACGTTTCTTGTTTTTTTTCCCTACTTGCCACGCACAAATTAGACTGTCGCTTTTTCCGCGCATTGAGGGGTTACGTGGGTTTGAAAATTTCAAAAAATCAAAGCAGGAACAAAAGGGGGCCCTGGACATCGCAGCTGCAGCAGGATCTTTTCTTTATGGAGCTGGAATCGACGATTCCATGTAAGTTAAACAAAAAATCTTTGTTTTATTTCTACTTAAAACGTTAATCGCATTTTTCTCAAAACACTATTTTTGAAGTCAGTGGACACGATTTCTGAAAAACTAAGACACCGGAAATTTTTCGGACTTCTTCAAAATAGCATTGACTAGGGATTGAACGAAGGTTTTTTTTTCAATTACAACCAATTTTACAAGGTTATAGTAGTATAAATTGTACCAACAATTGAACTATTTTGCATACAACTCTGCCAAAAATTCAAATTTCAATTTTTTTAAAATTCTTCGTTCAATCACAAGCTATACTTATCTACTAAGAGAACAAAATTGGTTTTCAATTTCAGATAAAGCTATCATGAGTTATCCTGACCACCACGAGAACATTTTTTTAGGGGTCTCCGGAAACCAGGTGCCACTGGCTGAATTTCCCAAATCTTTGGACGATTTAAAAAAAATATTGTTGAAATGTTACTCTTTTATGTGTTTAACATTTTGAATTAAATAATTTATATATTATATTTTTTTTAAGTGGAGAAAATATGATTTCTTGGCTTCGAAACCCACGTAACCCCTTGAAACTCAACGAGTATGTAGGGACTGAGGAACTTTACGAGAAGCTCCGGAGAGAGGAAGACAGCTCTTTTCAGGATCTCGATCTCAATGCCTCTCGGGCGCGTTAATTTACGAAGTGTCTCGAGATATTATGATGTAAACACATGTCCCAGTATGTGCTACATAACGAGGAGAGCAGCGAGGAAAATGAAGCCCCGGAATCTCTCGGTACACATAAATTCGTCTACTTACATATTTCGGTCTAAACGCACTTTAACGTCCGATTTATTGTATTACGAAGAACGAGCTGACGTCTTGATTCGATACGCCGTACTGATGCGTTAATACGAGATTGAACGAATACAAAAAACAAAACGTGATCCATTGCCAGCTATGAGTCACCGGCTCGGGAGACTTTTTCATCCAGTAAACCCGAGGATTTTTCCGAAAGCAATGAAGTTTTTGATGCAGACGAATTTTGATTACGAGGCTACCATTGATTTACTACAATCACGTTTGCGAGATGCAAACCATTTTTTTCTAGTGCATTTTAATGAAGAGTCTGTTTATGAATTAGGTAAAGATATTCAAATTATTACTCAAATTCTTCTAAAAAAACGAAGAAGACTAAATTGTAGTGAAAATAAACAAGCTTTTTATCCTGATGCATTCACATGATTGTCATCAATGCAATACTTATCTTCTACACCCTTCCGCACAGTAGCAATCTTCACCTTCCCATCTTCGCTATCAATGCAGCGAAAATGGATGAAGAGCGAACATTGCTTCAGGAAATCGACCAAAAGTGGCGAAAATAACGTCTCAATGAATGCAAAATCTTAGGAATCGACAGTGGAAAGCAATGCAGGAAATTAGAATGCTTACCGAATGTTGTTGAGACTTGTTTCGTCTTCCATTGGAGAGTATCTCAGCCCGGAAGGTTTGTGGTTCTTCGCCCTCGTCGCTGTCGAGAACTGCCATTAAGTAGCCAATATAGGAGGCGGCAAGTCGAAGCGTCTTGATCTTCGACAGTTTCGTATCAGCTGGTACGTTCGGTATGCAGTCTCGGAGATCGGCAAAAGCGTTGTTTATGCTCTGAGTGCGTCGTCGCTCCTTTTTGTTCGCGGTGTTGCGTCTCTTCGGTCGTACGACGATTCCATCGCGAATTCCGCCATGAATATTGAGATGATGATGGTGATGATGATGCAGGCTGAGCTGACGATGGGGATCCGTCGCGGTTGAACTTACGATACCGTCGACTTGATGCTGAATAATCGTCGCACCGTTGTTGTTGTTTCCCGTGGGAAAATCATTCTCACGCTGGTGATCCTGACGACACGGGTCGATTTCGTGCACATGACTTTCCTGATGCTGATGAGAATGCTGCGAATAATGAATTCCCGGGGAGTACAGTTGTTGCGACGTCCCAACATTTTGATTCCCGTTGTAATGATGTGGATGGCCCGTCGTGTAAATCGTTCCGTTCTCCTTTATGCCGATCTCCTCGATCACGAGTGGTGGAGTTGAGGCTGCGGGACTGCCTGCTCCGGAACTGCCACCGGATATTCCGGAATCCGCGCCACCCCAGTACGTGGACTGGCTGTCAGGATCCGGTACACCAATCGTACCTGATGGAAGATTCAACGGAATTTCATCAATTCGGGCCTACACCGAAATCGGAGATTGGTATCGAAGTGGACGAAGCAAACCGAGGGGAACAAAAGCGGGAAAGATGACAACCAAGATGATACCATTTATGATGATAACCAACGTTATCATCATAAAAGTGATAACGAATCATTGATCGCCGCGCAGTGGACGCACGGCCGGTGTACGGCTTCGGCGATCTCCCATGCCAAGTCGTATTGGCCGCGGCCGATGCTTGGTTGGGTGATCGCCTAGCCGCGCACTAGTTTGCCCGTCGACTACTGAGCAGGCGGCCGTTTTCCGTTTCCAGTGCTACCCACAACCGAAACTCATTGGAATACAGCACCCCCGCATCGGTGCCGGTTCTTCCCAGTTTCCCTGTGCCCTCGGGCAAATGCAACACCAAAAGCGATGGCACGGTAAAATTCCGTAAAGGACCAAGCATTAGACCGGTAATCAATTCGAACAGCAATTGAGGCAAGACGTTGACGATCAGCTCTGACGTCAAGCCCAAAGGACAGTTCCACAAGGGAGTACTCACCGTAAGGGAGCTGCGTCACGTAATTGTAAGGTTGGTGCCATTGCGGATAATAATCTGCCTGCGATTCGTAGCCACCCAGCATTGTTTACTCGTTTTTTCTTTCCCCAACGAGACAAAAAACAGCTCTCGCTTCACAAAAACTCTTCGCCACCACTTGATTCCACTTTGTCGAGATCACTGCACGTTCCAACGCACTCCCGGTGTATCATTGAATTCCGATGCAACTGTGGACGACACTATACCGGCATTCGATATCGAACTCTTAACATCACCCAACGATCTTCCGATTGCTATATCTTCGAGTTCTCAATTACGCGTCCCGTTGACTTCTGAGGAGCGAGATTCGAAGACGCGTGCGCGTTGTTACCGATGCTGCCCAAGTGACACTGATCCTCCGGAGGGGTGTGTTTCGGTGATGGGCTTAATTCTATCGCCGGTACGAAACGAAACGAGAGTATACACGGTTATGCATACGCATATATATATGTATATATATATCCATCCACACGAATGAAGAGAGGAATTCCCCTAAGGACCGAGGATAGTGAAGCTGTAGTATGGAAGCGGAGCAATCTCATTGGGGAAAGGACGAAACGCCTTTGGGCGGAGCTTTCGGTTCACCCACGCGTCGCGACGCCTTCACCTATTCGAATATCTATGTGTGTGTAGATGTGTGTGTGTGTGTGTGTGTGTGTGTGTGTGTGTGTGTGTGTGTGTGTGTGTGTGTGTGTGTGTGTGTGTGTGTGTGTGTGTGTGTGTGTGTGTGTGCGCGTGTGTGTGTGTGTGTGTGTGTGCGTGTGTGTATATATACATCTGCTTTTTTCTTTTTGAATATATGTATAAAAATTCTCTCCCTATATATATATATGTATATTTATCTTGCGGTTTGACGATGTATATATCAAGCTCAAGAGACCCAAGGGACGCAACTTACACGGTTTTATATCGAAAAGCATACTCAGTTACGCCATTTTGTCTCGAAAGATATCTTTAGTTCATGCTCCAATGCCTCTCCGCCTCTGTTCGTCTTTCTCTTTGTCTCACTCTATCTCTCTACACTCTCTTTCTCTCTCTTTCTTTGTCGATTCAATTAGTAAATTGGTGCCCCGCTCTTGTACCGCATAATAAAGTGGGGATGATTTAGAATCGCGGGAGAAATATCGCACGAGCTCCAGACCACAGTGTGTATGCCTCTCTCGGTACATTACCCCGATTTACGACCACGATAAGACCGCGGCCACGGAAAATGATCGCCATTCAGCCCACAGGCTCTATCGCCTCGTAATATCTTGATATCGTTTTGGGATGCGAGGAATTCGATTAAAAATTGTTCCTGGTCTGGTTGAGTTGATCTCTAGCTTGAAGCTCCCCTGGGAGTAACTTTTCTGTAATAAAACTTGATACTTTTTGTTTTTTTTCTCCCATTTGGAGCAGCTTTTTTGGTGCGAACTTCGGTGGATTTGGTGCGCCATTGATAAAAGGTTGACCCGTTGATGTTTTGTTTTGTGGGTGCTATGAGAAAATTCGGAGCAATTGTTGGATCGTAACTGGTATTTAAGGACCCGCCGAAAATTTGCTTGTTCATTTTTTATATCATTATTTTCATTATTGTATAAATTCATTATATATCAAAAGTTTCAGTGACTTTGGTAGCTCAGATTTGTGAAAAGTGAAATTTGAGAATTTTTAAAAGTTCATTTCCATGGTAAAAAATTTTTTTGGTCGAGCGAATAACATAAGTTTCTTGTCGTTTTTTTTTCAGTGAAATTACTCGCTATCCTGGCAGAACTACGAAAATTTTGGATAAAAGGCCTGTGTTAAAAATAGAGCTACGAATTTTGCGTCACAAATTTGACGTAAAATTTGAATTTTATTCAATTTTTTTCAGTTTGGCATTTTTTTCAATTTGAATTTTTGTTCTATTTGAAATCTTTTTTCAATTTCAATTTTTTTATCAATTCGAAAATGCAATTTTACGTAACAAATTTGGGCTCGCCCAAATATGGGCTTGCGGAGTGATGAGACCTGTAAAATATATGTTCGTAGCTAGGATATGCATGCGGTTGCACCGGAGTCCGTACTATTCGACTATAATAGCGGCCGGAAACAAAACGTTGACACGCAAAAGTCTCCTCGAATGCGTACACACGCCCGAGGGACTGGCGCCGACCTCCCTCGAGGACTCGTCTCCGCTTTACGCCAGGATACGTCCTCCTTTCTCATATACTCCGAAACACACCGTACAGCCACTTTTTTCTTCTGGTACACGATGCACCAGATGAGGATTCGGGAAGCAAAACTCGCGTGACCGTAATAAAATGTAACCGGAGGCAAACGAGGACACGAGGAAAAACTACGAGAGACGAAGAAGAAATATATATATATACACACACACATATACATAGCGAAAAGGATGTTTCCGAGACTCCAAAGTTGGCTCCATTCAGTTCGATCCTTTCCGCTCGCTGGACAACACAATACACCATACGTGAATCCATTGACAGAAAGAGAGAGAGAGAGAGAGAGAGAGAGAGAGACCCAAAGTTTTTTTCCTTTACGTAATTTCGTAAAGATTTTTCAAAGAGAGCTCCGAATGTTGTGCGCGGATCTGGCGAGCACATGGAGAACCAAAGTGACCCCGGTGAAGGACCAGCAATGGAAAATCTCCTGGAACCATTGAATGTTGCAACAAATAAAAATATCGGGAAATTCTCTAGATAAGTGACTTTTTCGGAAAAAAATTATCCGATTTCTCGAATAAAATATCATTTATTGGGTTCTAAATGATGATATTCAGTCGGGGGAAGCTAACATTTTTCAATAACAATTTTTTTACGGGCAAAAAATCGGTAAAAAAATTTCTAATTTTTCAAAAACCCAAATAAACTCAATATAGGCGTCGAAATGTTCAAAAATGCCCGATTTTATCACTTGTTTCCGCGAACTTCAAAACCTTATGATATAACTTTTTATGAGGAAGGGAGCGAGGGTAAATTTTAGCTTCCCCCGACTGAATATCATCATTTATAACCCGATAAGTGAGAAATTAGCAAAAAAAAAAATAATTTCAGGCTCTTTTTTCGGAACGGCCACTTATCTAATGAATTACCAAATATCGTACAAATAGTATATGGAAAAATGAGAATATCGGACATACGATGCGACAATTTTTTCCTTGACTGAAGAACCTTCCGTTTGGTTTTTTTTCTTGGCTTATCCATCAATTGCGACGCAGTAGAAACGGACTTTCCCACAGATTTTTCACAATGCACTAAAAGATGCGCCATGTATCACTCGATTTTTGAAGCATTGTTACAATGCGAAAAAATAGTTACAGTGAGAGAAATGTTCTTTGCATCAACCAAATACGATACGTGTTATACTTTTCTCATTAGATTTGAAGAAATTCCTAGATTTGGAGCAAAGCTGTAATTCGGAAATAAACTTTAAATGGAGTATCGAACTTCGAAGAAATCCCTCATTCGAGTTGAATAAATGTTTCAGTGGAGTATTTACTCATCTACTGAATGATTTATTAGACTCAGAGAAGTGTTTAGCAGGCAAAAAAATAGCGCGCCTGTGCGTTCCATTCGAAGCGAGATCATCGGATTGTTTAGTGATCGTGTCATGAATAGTTTCAAGATCTAGCCTTCGTTATTTTTATTAACAATTTAAAATTTGAGTTCCAAGTTGCCGTTTCAGATTTGCCATTTTTTGGTGGCCAGTTTCGGAAATTTGTGGACATAAACGAAAATATTTTGACGGAAATAATATGGTTATCAGACTTGGATAAAATACTATCAGTCCGACCTACATCTGTCCATCAGAAGTAGTATTTTTTACAATGAAATAAAATACCTCCATTTGATGTATAATTTCGTTGCTGCTAATTGAAAAAAGTCAATTTAGCTTAAGGGGAGATACCTTTCGGCGAGAAAAAAATGGTTGATTTTCATGATTTTTTTTTTAAGGTAAGATTTCTTCACCATTTTTGAGACATAGGGTATGTTTTATGACTACTTTTGGCTATTACATGGTATTTTTTTATTAATCTTCAAAAATGGCGGACGTACGGCACGATCTTCTAAACGGGTTGCGGTAGACGTTGTCAGACGGCGTACACGTAGCATCAGCGGGATTAATCTGAAAAAAAACCAACGAAGATTTTTCTTTCATTAATACTCATACGCAGAATATGAACCAAGAAAACGTGAGAAATTTTGAAAATCGATGAAACAGTACGCTTTGAAATAAAAAGATTCAATTTTCCAAAAAAATGGCTACATTTTGCAATAAAAAAAATACATTTTATTATTTTTTAAAAATGTAGCTCATGTTTTAGACAATAAGGTTAGAAAAATCTATACCAAATATCATCAGACTCGGTCGCTTAGTTTTTTAGCTATACATCACACCAGTTTTGAAAATGCAGTTTAGAAGACCATGCCATCCATCCACAATTTTAAAGAATTAATAAAAAAATAATATGAATAAATTATAATAACATAAAAAATAATATCAAAATTAAAATAATAAAAATAACAAATAAATCAATAAATAAAAGTAGTAATGAAACATACCCTCAGTCTAAAAAATGGTGAAGAAATCTTCCCTTAAAAAAAATCATGAAAATCAGCAAACTTTTTCCTCGCCCAAAGGTACCTCTCCCCTTGAATAAAATATCATAAGAACCAAATCAACGGATTTTCATAATTAGTTGCCTAATCCATGGAAACACCCAGTTGAAGTGAATAAATTATTTTATTGGTAAACATTCGGAAGCGGATTTTTTGCTAGAATCAGCCTAATTTTGGGTGGAATGGTTTAGTATATATATATTAAATCCAAACAAAAAAAATAAGAAAAAAAATTAACCTCATTCTAGCAGGAGCCCCACTTTCGAATATTTGCCATTTTATTGAATATGGAACGAAAGTTCATCACGTGGAGATTCAAACGAATTTGTATTTCATTTACGAGCATTCCTCTGTATCTTTTTATCGAAGCATTAAAAGATGTTTCATCGACAGTAGAGCATTAGTTAATCGTGCCCGAAAAGAATGGCCGCGCAAAACATTTACGACGTGAGTGTGCTACGTGAATCGGCGGGGAAAGAAATAATACAGTACGATATATACGCTAAGAGCGTGAAATAGTATGGGCAAGCGAAGGAAGGACTCAAGTGGTTGCACGTGAGGGATAATTTCGCTGGATTTTTCTCGCACGGTCTCGCAATGTTCACTTCATGTGGATGAAGTGTGTCCTTCGGGAGAGAAAAAGAGAGGCAGCAAGAAAGAGAGCGAGAGGGACGTCAACGACTTTTCTTCTTTGGTATAGATCGCGCTCGTAAGACTCGAGAAAGAAATATGCTCGTAAATCGAAAGGAAAGAGAGCCGGGGAGAGATTTTTGTTGGCGCCATCGCGAAACTTGAGGTCCCTCTTCTTCTCTGCTTATACCGCCAACTCCTCCATATGTCTCGCATTTATATTCAATTTCGAAAAAAAAACAATGCTCTCAGTCTGGAAAATGATATTTAATTATCTCCCATTGGTCAACTCGACGAGACTTTTTCTTCCTTCTCGGTCAACTCATTTTTCATAATTAACTATTTTCAGGTAATTGGGGATCTCGTGTTATCGACTGAAATGTGAGAATTTGGGGCTGTTTGAAGTTGACACCCTTGTACGTTATCCCAGTCGAATGACCCTCGGACCATTGCCCGTTGACATTTTCAGAGAGTAATTGATGTGGATGTTTCCTTAGAATTATCCTAATTCCGGATTTTTATTTAAACAATGTACACGCTAATTCAATGACGAAATAGCAATATTTATACGGATTATACTTGGCAAAGTATAGATGAAAACACTTTTTTCATAATTACCGTAAAACGGGGTTAAATTGACATTAAGGGTAACTTTGACAATTTTTGGGTATACTTTGAAGTTGATTGAAATGTTACTCAAGTTGATTTTGATCGCAATGATAGTTATAAGACTGATTAAGTGTCTATAATACTTTCTAGGTACTTGATATTTTTATATAAAGTGTATAATGATAAAGATGACAATTTGATTGTAAAAATTCGTTGTTTTTCATTTAATTCCATGTATAATTCATGAAATATTTAATTTCTTTATCAAAGTGATATCAAAGTAATCCTTAAGCTTTGACACAAGTTGCATTTCAATGCCTTGTCAAAGAAACCCGACAATCCATGTTACTTTGACACTTAAAAAATATATATGAAATTGTGAGCAGGTGGAGGGGACTTGAGTTCTTTATACATTCGATAGCCAAAGGACACATTGTTCTATTGGAGAAAAAAAAGTTCCAAAACCTGTTCAAAGTGACACTATTTTACGGTACTACCAGATTTATAAAGCATTTCACTCATCTGCATAAGCTTCGGGCCCGAAAAACAGATCGGTTTTCAATATTTTTCCGGATGAGAATATTACGATGACGAGGTCGGAATTTTACATAAAATTAATACATAGTCTTTCCAAAGTAGGGTTTTTATTTATAAAAAATATCGATAAACAACGAGGTTATTATTATTTAAGCACAATGCTCTCGTTATGTTATGTCCAATCGGCGTAGGTGGTTCTGGCGACTAGGGTGATCTGAAATGATAAATGAAATATTGTACTTTTAGTCTGATAATAAAACTTTCATGTGACCGGATACTTTTTTTACATTTTACAAATTGAAAAGATGGTAAGCTGTAGAAAAAAGTCACGGTCTTCGAGAAAAATTACTTTAATCATGTGTTATTAACAGATGGATAAACATATAAAAAGTTACCCCGTCATATGATAGAAAATGTGACAAACTAGACTTTGGCCGAATGTAAAGTGAATCGGACGATGAGATTCTGCAATACGACTTAAACCGTTTCATAAAATACATTTTTTAAACGCAACTGAAAAAAGCGTAGATCGGTGCGATGCGGTTCGTCAAAGCACAGTAAATGATCTGACCCTTCAGAACGATCGTCATAACTGGCTCAATTTTTAGAATTGTAGCAAATCTTTGTCGCAAATTAAAATTAAGACCTTAGGCTTCAAAACCAAAAGGAATTGAATTTTCGAAACTTCGAGCTTATGCAAAACCCTTAATTTTATAAACATTTTTCCATATCCACTGCATTTTCGTCAACATATGTGCGCACACACACCACACACACACACACACACACACACACACACACACACACACACACACACACACACACACACACACACACACACACACACACACACACACACACACACACACACACACACACACACACACACACACACACACACACACACACACACACACTCACGCACGCACGCACGCACACACACGCGCACGCACGCACGCACGCACGCACGCACGCACGCATGCAATTCTCTATATATATATATATATATAATAGCACGAAATAACTTTTGTTGTATTCTGCAATGTATGTTCATTATAAATAAAGCACCATTTGATACAACTGGCTTCAAGAAAGTAACTCTTGAGCTTTCAGTCTTCAAAATGTGTAAATGTATGAAAAACTTCAACTACCAAATTCATTATAAAAAAAAACGTATTCTCTTCATTTTTACCACATAACGAATGATTTCTATGACATGTAGCATACCGTTGGAAAGGGTTCAAACTAGAGAACTTTTGAAATCAAAGCTATGTTCAAAACCGCTTTTATATATTTTATTATGAGTTTAGAAGTTGACGTTTTTTTTTCACATTTACGCCTTTTTAAGAATTTGGAAGCTCATAAATCATTTCCTTGAAACCAATTCTATCGATTAATGATTTATTCATAATAAACATACATTGTAGAATACAATAAACGTTATTTCGTGCTATTACAACCACAAACAAAAAAGTTATGACGATTTAAATGCGAAATTTCCATGTGCCAAACTCTCTGTATTATATATATATATATATATATGTGTGTGTGTGTGTGTGTGTGTGTGTGCATACAAACGTATACCGGGTATCCCTCTTATCTCTGCCACCCGAAATAACTCTGTAATTATCGAAGTCACAAAAAATGTTCCAGACAAAAGTTGTACGGTGTGAAGGGGGCCATCAAATGCGACCAATTTTTTTTTCATTTCGGTGGAGGCGCTGATGCACATCGAAGGTCACCTCCACTTTTTTATATGGAATGGTACATTTTTTTCAACCATCTTGCGGAGCTTCTCAAGCCGCATAAGAATAATTAGGGGGTCAAAGTCATTCAAGGTCATCCAAGGTCACCTATTGAAATGAAATACAAATCTAAATATCTCGGGTCACTACCAAATATTTGGTAGTGATCCGAGATATTTAGATTTAGATCACGAGATATTTAGATCACTACCAAATATTTGGTAGTGATCCGAGATATTTAGATTTGTATTTCATTTCAATAGGTGACCTTGGATGACCTTGAATGACTTTGACCCCCTAATTATTCTTATGCGGCTTGAGAAGCTCCGCAAGATGGTTGAAAAAAATGTACCATTCCATATAAAAAAGTGGAGGTGACCTTCGATGTGCATCAGCGCCTCCACCGAAATGAAAAAAAAATACATTTTTCTTATGATCTCGATTAATGAGTGCATCATTAAATAATCTTATACCGTGGTATTGAAAAGGGCAAAAACTGAAGGCGGGTATACATTTACAACGATTAAAAAAGCCATATTTTCCCATAGTTTCAAAGCGAAGTTCAAAAACTTCAAACGTAACAGCCCGTCAAAACTGTGCCTCACCGCTCGGATTCGGAGTGGGCGTGAACTTTAAACGCGTTTTTCTCAAAACGGCATTATCGAAATTGGCGTGCAGGATTACTCAAAAACTATTGAGGCCTTAGGCCACAGTAACGGGCATAAAATCATGTGCGAATTTAACAATTTTTTTTGTATGAAAAAGTGATTCTCTCATAAAATTAATTACACATCTATTTAGTGTGAACATCAAGCTGTTAGAAAAAATATATATATTTTTTTTTCGATGTACAAAATGGCCGGCTACTCGAAACTTCTCGAAACAGCTTTTTCCAATTGGCGTGACAAATACCTTCAACAATTTTCACTCGATTTACTTCAAATTTAAAATTTATGTTCCTAATTGCATTTCGCAGAGAAGTACGTACGAAATGTCTGATTAATCGAAAACTTTTTATTATATGAGCAGTTTATGAGCAGTTATATCAAAATTTTTCACTGAAAATTCATTTCTTAAGTTCAAATACCTACAACTTTTAATTAAAACAATATTTTTTGAATTCCGTACGTACTTCTCTAGGTATTCTAATGTAGATTGACGAGAATTTTTGTTTTTTGTTCTAGGTCAAAAATTGTGGATGCTAAATGTCACGCCGCGGAGCGCCTAAAAAAAGATAACAAAAGAACATATTAGTAGTCGGCCATTTTGTACATCGAAAAAAAATATATTAATATTTTCTAACAGCTTGATATTCATACTAAATAGGTGTGTATTTAATTTTATAAGTGAATCACTTTTTCATACGAAAAAAAATTATTAAATTCGCACATGATTTTATATCCGTTACTGTGGCCTAAGGCCTTGAGCCGATTGAATTGAAACTTGATAGAAATATTGATACTATTGCTACCTTCTACTTGACGAGAATTGTTTTTGAAAAATTAGAAAAAAAACTACTGCTTAAATCCAAATTTTACAGAAATGATGCGTGAAATGTTGATTTTTTTTAAATGCGTGCCACTCTTTTAAATTTGCATTTTCAACAAAAAGTCTATGGGAAGCCAGACTGCACGCCGATTCGCAACTCCCTCGGAAACCTTGCTGTAACACTCTGCCACAGTTCCGCCATTTTAATGATAAAGGAATTTGAAAAGATGGTTTCGTATACTTAAATATACTATCAAAGTATACCTAAAGTTGAATAATTGTAGAATAATTATTGCTTAGTTTATGAATACCTTAAAATTGCTTCATTATTTCTCGTCTAAATGTATATCCCGCCTGAAGTACGCAGCCGTTCGATGAGTGACATCGATCTATTTATTCGCCAAGAGTAAGAGAGGTCGAGAAAGAGAGAAGACGAACTACTCGTTTATGGAATGACTCGTGGTGGCATCACATTTCGTGTAAGAGATCCCCATGACGATGGTTAACGCCCACCATGCGTCGGTGAAGAGTATCCTTAGAGCGTTTGCCCTCGGTTGCTCCAGTCTTCGGTAATACGAGAAGACGAGGGTGCATGTTTATTCATGAAGGATTCGCTTCCTTGCTCGTGTACCTCCCAAACTCCGCACGACTTGTCTTCTCCTTATTTTGCCGAGCTTGTAAAAAGCTCGAAACGTCACCAAGCCGTGATAAATTCTATTTAAGGGGCTATACCAGTGTGACGCTTTCAAAAAATCGATTTTTTTTTGCCTTTTTCGAAAGTTTGTACTTTCAAGAATATCCTGTAAAAATTTCAAGGTCGTATCTTTAATTATTTCATCTTGCAAAAATCGATTGTTAAATCTTTAAACGCGTTTTTCTCAAAATGAGATTTTTTAAATTTGCTGACATTGTAACTCAAAGAGCAATTATCCCATTGACTTGAAGTTTGAACTGAGTACTCTTGAATATATTTACTCTACAATGACGGAGGATATTTTTGATTGGACGAAAATTGACGATTTGGCATTGATAAAAACGACCATTTTATAGGCAAGAAAACAGACTTTTTTCACAACTACGCCATTTTGTTAGGTTTTCATATTTTTCGAAAATCCTACGTCATTGTACAGGAAATACCTTCCAGTTTAACGACATTTTTTCCCTTTTCGGTTTCAGCTACTCAATCGGCCGGAATCATGTCAGCAGTGGAGGAACTTTTTTTTTTGGCGCCTCCGAGGGCAGCGCATAAGTCGGTTGGATCTCAATATTTGTCTATGAAAAAATTATGTAATACAGGTCAAATATAGCCAAATATATGCTTAATTTTTCGAAATATGTAATTGAGTACTTTTCTTCCAAAAAATTTCCGAAAATCACCCAAATTTTCAGCGTTCACACTGGTATAGCCCCTTAAAAAATCCGTGATCCGATACCCACTCATAATTTTACACAAGAGTCTTTTACTATTTCATAATACAAAACACCGACCTTCAATTTTCCATCGTATTTGAACAATTCATACAAGCGTCACTTATGAATCCAATGATAACAACGAAACAGTCTCCATCGGCAGAGTTTTTTTGTTGCTTTTGCTTTATTATATTGGAGCATCTCTACCCAATAAGAGTACTTGACAAACGTGTCAATATTTCATGGTACATACGCAAGAAGTGTCGGACTACCCTGGTGCATGTAAAATGGGGGAGAAGAAGATCGTTTCATTGACGTTGAAGCTTCGTGACGTACGGAACCACAAAGCGGCGATGAACTTTTTTGCCATCTCGAGTACTCGACAGCGGGGGCGCTACGCTGTGGGAAAGCGGCAGATAAAGCCACTCGAGATCATCTCGAGCTAATTTAAACTCAGGCCAATGCGTACCTCGTATTCTACTGGTATAGAAACAGAAAAAAAACAACGAATACTAATGTATCCAAATTCCGCGTATTCTTCAATTTGATAACGTTGATGTGATTCTGACTAGATCGACAATCGGACGTCGGGCAGTTTTCATTTCCTTTTTCCCCAATTATCTAACTTAATTTACTTTTGACATTATTGAATATCTTATTAAGCCGATTATTTTTATAGTACTAAATAGTAGTATTAAACCGATTATTGTAGATGGGGGGTGGTAGATGGCCAAAAATGTCTAACAAGGAGCATTACTTAAGGGGTCTTCTCACTTTAGACGCTAAAAAAGGTTTTTTTCGTGCATTTTTGATAGCTTTATATTATAGATATTGATATAAAAGTTGTTACACAAATACCCTTTCGAACTACATACATTTTTTTTATGTATTCATGTAACCCGAACAAATTTTAAACGCGTTTTTCTCGAAACAACGTTTTCGACGGCTTGTTGAAAAAATCGTGGAAACTACTAAACCGATCCTTTTGAAATTTCAACCACATATTCTTCACAACTATAGCTATAGCGCATATCAAGAATTGTTTTTAATTAAAAAAGACACGTTTTTTTTTGTTTTTTCGAAAAATATCCGCCGTTTTGTTACTTTTGCATATATCAAGAATCGTATGATATGCGTTATTGCCATTAATATACTGAATCTGAAACCGTTTGATTTTTTTATTTCGGATGATCCATCTCCGAGATTTCATCAACAGCGCAGACCTACATTTTTTTAGGACATTTTTTAACTACCATTTTTGTCTATAAATAGTGTCTTAAATGAATCATTTTTTTTAAATGTATTTCAAAAGCGTATTTATTAAGTTTATGGACTTTTATGTCAATATCTATAATATAAATCTATCAAAGACATTCATGAATATAGCCTTTTTTCAGAGTCTAAAGTGAGGAGACTCCTTAAGTGTCTGCCGTTGATTTTGTTGAAACTCATATATGTGACAAAACATTGAAAACTATATATATCACACACGTATTTTTTTTTATCTGCGGAAAACCGCTTTTAAGGGAGGAAACCACCCCTCAAAAAAGTGTTGGGGGTGGTTTTGCAGTTTCACCCACGAGCAGTCCACCGATCTGAATGAAACAAAAATCAAAGTTCTTCTAATTTAAAGCGATGAAAAATCCACTACAGAATAATTGGAAAAAACAAAATTACGAGTTGACGCCTGTCTTGGAGGGCTCATTTCCCCCTTAAAAACGTTTTTCCGCAGATAAAAAATGCGTGTCTAATAATTTTCAATGCTTTTATATCACATTTATGAGTTTAAACGAAATCGAAGGACATTTAAATGATGTTCCTTGTAAGGAAAGAAGTAAGAGCAATTATAAATGCTAACCCATCACAATGGCGAAAATAACTAAAAGAAGCAATGGGAAGCATAGGTGAGGAGGCAATCTGGTAAACCGTATGAAATGGAAATGCAAGGGAGCTGGAAAGAAAAATGGAAAGAGGCTTAAAAATTGAAATTGAACAAAAATATTGGGAGGACAAGATGATTAGCGGAGAATTCGAAGAAATGTGGGCGAGGATGATATGTTGAAATATCGGGGAAGACAGAAACAAAGGGTAAGTGTAGGCGTCAAATGTAGAATATGCAAGCAGGCAATTGAAAATTTGAGATATATTTGCGAGTGTACGGAAGTTAACGGGCTACATCTACGTAGGTGGGAGAAAAAATTGCATTCTCCAAAAATATTTTTATTCGATAGTATCACCTTTCAGCAGTATTCCCTGGATATTTCATTGAAATATTTCTAGCATTTAAATAGCTACAGCTTCTAACAGTTAGCCGGGCGAGCGGCATCAGCACCAAACTTCAATTTTTAAACGCGCTTTTCTCGAAACACGATTTTCAAAATCGGTGGACATGATATTTCGAGAACCACTTGATGGATTGTTTCCAAATTTACAGGAGATGCGATGAGAAACATTTAAAGGTCGATGACGATCTCACTTTTCAAAAATGGATTTTGATTTTTTAACAGTTACGTAAAAATTACGACTTTTTAAATAGATTTTGTTTCATGTGATTTTGAAAATCGGTGATCGTCTACGCCTCGTATTTATTGTCAACTTGAATAAGCCATTTGGTTTTTAGATTTCAGATGGGCCGTTTAAGCTGGAGAGTGTCCACCGCCAAACGCCGCGACAAAAATTTCATCATCTGCCGCCGGCCATGTTGTTTTTCTGTATTTTTTGGTGATTTTTTTAAGGCCTTCAATATATCTACCTTTGGGTTATAAAAAAAGCATTCCTTTTTCACCAACCGTTTACCAGATTTTTTTTCTCGGAATTTGGCAATTTTCTTCGGGCTCCTAGGTAGATGTAGCTCCTTAAGAAATATTCATTAAAATTGCGAAAGGTTGAGGGCGACAACATCATTGAGAAATGTCTTTGAAAGTTTGGGAAAAGTTGAATTGACGAAGAGTCATATCATAACACTAGAAAAGAAGGCACGTGGACCGAGATGTTTGGATGCATCCATTAAATACAGCAGGAAGGGGCGAGTCTTGCGAGGAAGAAATAATCAAAAACGGAACCAGAAGGGTAAATAGCAAGAGAGAGAGAGGGGGCAGAAACGGGGGCAGAGGGATGGTTCTTACTCCCTGCAGTCAATTTGGGATACAGCAGTCCTCACCCACGTCCTCCAAAATACCTGCCCATAATAGATCCTTCCTGTCTCATTACATGTTCTCTCAAAAAATGGTTCGACGCCGTAGACAAACGTTTGCAACAAACGCGCCTTCGTTTTCTTTTCTTCTTGGATATCACTCTCGACTTTCTCGATCTCGCATGAGCTCGAGGGCTTCGATGAAGCTCACTGAATTTCGAGCGCTTTCTCTGTAGAAATTACCGGCCAGGGCATTAATACTCGGTAACGCAATAAACTATATTTAGTAGGTGGAGGAGGCGGTGTATTCGAACCCGAGCGAGTTTGCACGCATACACATGTACAGATATCTATACATATGTAAATAAAATTAGGTATAGCTCATGATTTGATATCTTTCGAAAGGCCACATGGCCCGTGGTTGCGCCGCGGCCTCGTTCCTTCTCTAATACAGTAGGTAGATACGTGATGCACGACTAAGTTGAATATCTCTCTTTCCACATCTCCGCAGCCAAATATACTGTATGTGTATCGTTGTTTTTGTTCATTGTGATTGTCCTTCAACTGCCACTTCGATGAAAACGACGAAAAAAAATGTGATTCGTAATTTTATTCAATTCCCCTTGAATCTCCGAGATGTTTGACTTTCCATCGTTGGAATGCAATGCACATCATTTTTTTCACAGTGTAAATTTCTTTGGGGTTCCACACTACGAAAATTATTCGTGGATTGAATGCTTAGAATTCTCATGGGAGATCTTCGACCCAAAGATCCCAAAGACGTTTTGAATTATAATAAAAATAATGAATGAAGGGAGTTCCCGCTGCATTCAAACTATGCCTCAACACCTTGGATCTCCGAGATCTACATATCAATAACCAAGGACAGAACATTTATTAAAAATGACCAAAAATTTGCACATGACTTTATACCCGTTACTGTGGCCTAAGGCCTTAATGTTTGAAGTTCGGTGCTGCTACTGCTCACCCGGCCACTGTTAGAAGCTGTAGCTCATTCAATTTGAGGAAAATTTCAATGAAATGTTCAGGGTATATAGCTAAAAGGTTATACTATCGAAAAAAAATATTTTTGGAACATGTACCCAGTTAAAGCGGTCTACATTTTTAAACAAAACATGATCAGATCTACGTTTTTAAATTTTCAAATTGGTCGAAGTGCTAACAGTAAATAGCTGAAGATAAATAGAATTCGACGAACCTTCCGAGCGGTTTGGGGCGCGAGTGTATTTAGTAAAGCTCAAGGAAGTAAAGAGTCATTCTTAGACTAGGTGACGAAAGAATGAGAGGTCGAATTAATTATTATTTCCGCACTTGAGTTAGGCGTTTTTTTTCCACTCATTGCTATACTTTATGCCACGTATTCATATATCTATATGCATACACACATAGTGAGAGGGCAACGCGGGCTGTCGAGGAAGATGAGATGTAAACAGAAAATAAGGTATAAGGCCCAAGAAGTTGGTGAAGGCAACAAGCAAGGCTCTCCTGATGCTGAATGCTTCCTCGCTACTGCCGAGAGTTCTGCTCTTCATCCTCGAACAGCTACTGAAACATTTATTTATTTTGTCGTCGATGACACGTGTGGTCCTCGCCTTCGTTCCCCTCTCACGTCTTTACTCCCTTCGTATTTCACGTATGCGTATGAACACACACACATACACATATACATGTACATTCTATGTAAACGCGTCTTTTCCAATTTCACGGAAATCCCTTCGTGGAATCTCTCTTGATGGGTCCACCAGCCTGCGAAAGTTCATTCATAAACTCCGAGTATGCGCACGCTTAAGTATTCCTTCAACAATTTATGTGGTTACCGCTCATAGATACGTGGCCGTCCAACACAATAAACGTCGCAAGATTGGGGATATTTTATCGTAGCTTCTGCAAATTACTTATTTCGCATTCTGGTACTACAATGTGAATAATCGTTTTGAACCTTCGTGCTACAAGGCCAAAAAATATTTTATTCAAATAGGATCTATTTAAGACTGTATATACATCTAGACAGGAAAAAAATAAGCAATTTTGAAGGATTGTTTACACTAAGAAATAATTATTCTACAATTATCAAACTTTAAGTATACTTTAATAGTATATTTAGGTATACAAAACAATTTTTTTCATAATTAATTCATCATGACGGAGCTGTGGCAGAGTGTTACAGCAAGGTCGCCGCGGGAGTTGCAAATTGGAGTGCAGTCTAGCTTCCCGTAGACTTTGATTTGCAAAAAAGTTCAAACATGTTTTCAGTTAGAACACGTATAGCTTCTATGTGACGGTAATTAATGAAGAAAATGCAAATTTAAGAAAATGGCACGCATTTACATGAACATCAACATTTCACGCAACATTTCTGTAAAATGTGGATTAAAAAAGTCGTTTTTTTCGAATTTTTCTAAAACAATTCTCGTCAAGTAGAAGGTACCAATATTATCAATATTTCTACCAAGTTTCAACTCAATGGGCTCAATAGTTTTTTAGTAATCCTGCACGCCAATTTCGATAATGTAGTTTTGAGAAAAACGCGTTTGAAGTTTACGCCCGCTCTGAAACCGAGCGGTGAGGCACAGCGTTGATGGGTCTTTGAAGTTTTTCGAATTTCGCTTTGAAACTTTAGGAAAATATTCTACATATATAGTTCTATCGTTGAAAGAAGAAAAAAAGTCGATTTTGTGATCGTTGTAAATGTATATCCCGCCTTAAATCAAATAGGGGTTTTCCTTGTCTCACGGCCTACTACGATCCAATTTGTCTCATACATATTTTTTCATTTCATGTATACTTTTTAAATATTAAATATATTCAAATTAAATTTTTAAGATTTGATTCGTACACTGCAAATCCAAGTGCACTATATGCATAGAATATTTCATAAATCCAAAATAAAATGAAATACTCAATTTAGGATTTTACCACAATGATTTTGTATCATAATTCGTCATTCCCTGGCGTTTCGAAATTATTTGAAACGAAGAAAATATTTCGCCTACATATGAAATCGAACCTACAACCTACACACCTACGCACGCTACTCATACGCTACCGAGTGTTTGTTGCATCTTACTCGCAAATATGGCATAAGAGACCAAATGAATTCCTATAATTATTTGTTGTATCACATAAACTATATCAATTAGTTAATATCATTGTGATAATGTGAATTATCGAATAACATTCTATAGTTTTATCAAACATAACCTATGCATATATATGAATAATTCTTCGCTATCCGCCCTCTCTACCCCAACCCCCCTTTGATGTGTGTGATGCAATAAAGATAGACCATTCAAATAGAAAAATAGTTGACTCTACGAAAATTGTATTTAATTTGAACTTTCAAAATAAAATAGATTCATTTAGTTGCTTCAGCTAAATGGTTTTTTGAACGGATGAAACCAAATCACAGATTCATTAGGATTCAATAAAATATTTAGTTATTAGACGATATAAAATAGATATTGATTTGAATAAATGAATACATTTGAAAAAAATAATTCCAATAATGAAATGCAATAGGAAAAATTTGACTTCACGAGAAATCTAGTTAGTTGAAATTTTAAAAGTCAAACAGACGCGGTTAGTTAATACGAATAAAAATTTTCTGTCAGTGTAATTAGGAGCACAAATCTTGGGTGCCAGAAAAAATTACCCATTAAAAAGATGATCCATTCTGGAAAAAATGGGCGTCACTGAATAATCAGTCGAGTAGCCGGCGATTAAGAGTGTTCTGGATTACGTCGTTTTGACTTTCACGGTTTTCCCACCGAACTTTTCCACCCTCTCAGAGCTGCCGTCAGACAGACCGGTGATACAGTCTCATCACACTCCGATTCATATCGTTTCTTTCCGCCACTGCGATCCACCGACCATATTGCGAGCGACCGAGGATCCATTGATCTCATTCGTGGGGAATGAGATCCCATCTATCGTGAGGTGGACGTAAAAGTATAAGAGTATCGCGACCTGCGTTGTCAGAGGGACGGAACAATGTCCGTAAGCAGCACTTCCGTTGCCCTCTTGCCTGACTCTTGTTGATTTTCGCATCACAATCTATTTCTGGCCAACAGTCGCTTCGGGATTTACCGGGTGATATCGGAGATTAAAGGAAAATTTTGTTCCCGGGAAAACCCTCATATGTCGATAAAACTTCATACATATTACCAGTTGGATTTTTTTGCTATGTTTTTGGTTGCATGTGTTTTATAAATAATTCACCTTTTCTTAGAATTTTTCATTGGCAACAATGCTTTCATACATCCTTTTTGTGCCCCTTGAACGTATGCAACAAATGGTACTAGGCTGGCCACGTTTTCTTCCACTTGCTTCAATTTTACTATCACTACTGTTGTGAGCTTCCGATGACGTGCGACCATCCAAACATCCCCATATTAAAAAAAAAAAAAGATATGAGATTTCCAACCGTGTAAGAGTTGCCCAAGATGGTTGAGCAGTTTCTGACATTACCTCAAATACACGATCGAACATCTTCAAAGGAAGTAAAGACTTGGTTCCATATAGCGTGGAAATGTGGGCAACGATTACATGTTCCTAGGAAATTAAGTTCCTGGATCAAGGTTTAACAGGGACAAGCATTTCCCAATTAATTGACCGTAAAACAAATGTTAAACTACGAAACCAAATAGGTTTTCAAATTTCTTAAAAGAAATTCTTCAAAGCATGGCAGTTATTATGTGATTATTGTGGGAGAAGCATCAATTCATTTTGAAGCGTTTCGGAACAATCGACGATATTTTACCATTTGATTCCAATTTCTGCAGCAAATTCTTTATCATATACTGAATACACGCTCCAAATTTTAAATCGATCATTTACACCGTTTCTATTAAATTTGCAATTGAAGGAACACTTTTTAACATAGGGATATGCCTACGCTCATCATTGAATGTCACTTTTACGCACAAAATAGTTTGAAAAAATGTTTGAGATGTTATGAAAAACTGTCAAATCACTCAGTACATTATGACACTGATGACGAAATTGCCATAATGTATAGAGTGAAAAAGTGTCAAATCACTCTGTACATTGTGACAATTTCGTCTCCCCTTACATTATGACAGGCTCCTTAAGGCCTGTCAAATGTAAGTAAACATGAGGTATCTTTTCATGTATATTTGAAATGTATTTAACAAAATGTCAACATGAAACAATAACTGACTGCAGATTTATTAGCCTATTCCATGTGCTTCTTGCCACTGCAGTCCCCAATCGGCGGGAAAGATGCAGCTCGTATTTTTTTACTGAAACAAAAAAACTAATAAAATTTTCAATTGTCATAAATTCTTCTTCTGGGTGAACTAAGAAAAAGCTGAAAAAATCGTGAAATTATAACTTTTTTCAGGTTTGAAAAAAAATGTGTGAAAAAAACTCTTTAACGTGCTATAAAAATTATTTAAAAATACTTTTTCAACGACTTGTTTAAATCACGTGGAAGATATTATCATACTGAATAAAATAAACTTTGGTTTGATTCAATATGTCGTTTAGTTTTTGTGCTATCACGCCCGCCAGTTTTGGAAAAATCGTGAAAATGAAAACTGATGAAAACGCGCTTCAAAGTTTTCAATAGGAGGAAATATCAAGTTTTGCTTATTTACGCTAATAATCTGCTAATCAGCTATTCCTAGTCCATACAGAAGTTCTGCTTCCTCACAGTACTCGTTTAATGACTTTCGTCGAGTTTGTTTGGGTTAAACCCTTGAACCTTTCCCAGGTATAAAGTTGGGCTTGGACGATCGAGGAGCGGAGCACTCACACACCTGCTCGATGCTTCTCTACTTTTGTCCTTGTATCTTCAAAAATATTTACATTTGGCGATTTTTCGGACCTTCTAATTCAGGCTCCGGCCTTAAGGTAATCACATTGCTTCACACTAGTCATACCACTGATTATACTTGTACAATTCATATTTTCAACATGTGCAAAAAAATAAATTTGTAATAACTAAAAAATGTTGTGTGTAAACTGTTGAATGAACGTTTACATTTAATTAGAAAAATGAAAAGATAGTTATTCCAACGATTCGCGCAGTATTTCTAGGTTTGATATTTGGCAACATTGGTTCTATCTCCGGCTCTTTTTACTCAACCAGGCGAGATTAACCTCCATGCTTTTCAACATCGATCTGTCAAAACAATGTCAGGGGCGGGAAATATAAAGCATTATATTCGGGCCACAACTGGTAAAAAGCGTGGAAAATTTGTGTCGGCGAAATATGTCAGTTCAAAATGAAATATGTGTGGAAATTCGAATGAGTGAGATGAGGTTAGGATTACAGTCAGCTGTTGCCTTGCTGTCGCGTCTCTTTATCGTAGCAAGTGGTAATAAATCCAATACCGGAAGTTCAAATTAAATTGGATATTGCATAAGAATTAGGTCAATAAGCATAATTTTTTCTAAGAACATTGGATTACTACAAGTGTTAAGTATGTAAATCTGATTATTTTTAACAATGTGACGGATTCCCACTATTATATACACTTTTGTAGCGACCAGTAATTGGGTTTTTGCATGTCGTCTCGTAATTCCTTCACAAAAATACGCAATTTTAATATTTTTTGCTCTGTAATTAGGTCGATAGACGAACCTGAAATTTTACAGCGACGATTATTAAGATATTTAGTAAAGCTCAACAAAAAAATGAAAATCTTATGGCAATAGGATTACCTTAACGTGACTTCACATGAGAGATCGCGGTACCGGGATACCGACAGCTGCTGTCGATTGATCCGATATTTATGCATTAAAAACTGGCTCTAGCTGTCGTGTGTTTCGTATCCTCCATTTTGAAAATTCTCAACGTAACGTCAATGCTCGAAAAAAAACAATGACCAAAATAATCGCAAAATTATAATCACAAAATTTGACCAAACGTTACTCAATGTAATGTAACATATTTTTGCATTCATACGTGCATATAAAAATGAATTACAAAATCGAAAAGGCCAGAAATTTTATGTTTTCTCCTGATTTTGATATTTCTGTAAAAGCTATTTACCACATTTGACCGTTTAAAAGATCATTATACTTAATGCGTACACCACTCTCAAGATCGGGATATGTCTCCTGCCAGCCCCCATGGCAGCCTCGACGTCGTTTTATAGGGGAAAAAAACAGGGGACGAAGAAGAAAGAAGATGGTGGAAGAACGAAGCGGGAATGATAATTCGTGCACTGGGAGCTTATCTATCGAGCGCCTGCGTCAAAAAGTATTCCACTCCGCCTCTGTTCCATGAGCTGCCTCTTCCTGTCGTCCAATCGCACTCCTGGTGGCCCAGCCAGATCACCCCCTTCGGTTCTTCCTTCTGGTTAATCTTCTACCCTTCCCGACGAGGAATAAAAGTACGACGGATCTGAATGATCGTGCGCCCTTTTACGGCCAACCGGAGAGCGAGAGAGAGAGAGAGAGAGAGAGAGGGAGAGAGAGAGAAAGTTCATCGTTCCTTAGATACCCAGAAGCACTTCCTTTCCAGATTGCTCGTTGGCGGAGATATATATCTAGAGCAATGTGTCACTGCCGGAAAGGATTAAACATCCGGTGACGAAGAAAGTTCAACTTTTTTTTCGTAAAGCCATTTTAAGAAAGTTTTCAATGCCGTTTCAATCGTACATACCCTATTTCAAAATTGAATTTCTAACTCACTGCGAGAAAAACTCAGATACGAATTTCCTGCGGAATCGAATAGCTTCTTTTTTTCTTCTTGTATCCACCATTTGATATCTGTCTTGACTTTTCCCTTCAAAATGCTATTCAAGAGAGGTCCGGAACTTAAATAACAGGAACGTTCTATAATGGCTCTATGAAAATCATACTATTGGGAACTGTTCCAACCCGGGAGAGCTATTTTTTACCTTCTAACCCATGCCCTGGGTAGATATTGAACCCATACGTTTCTTTTCCGTAAAATTGGGTCTCCCAGAGATGACGAAGTTCGCTAGTGCATTCGTTGCTACGGTTTAGAGGCAGTATTACAGTCTAGAAATTTGAAGAAAAAAAAATCGATTTTATGGGCATTTTCTCAAAGTCGAGACTCTTAACTTTTTGCCTTTTTCGACAGTGTATACTTCCAAGAATATCATTATCATTTATATAATTTATATGAATGTCATTGTATCTTGCAAAAATCGATAGTTAAATCTTTAAACGCGTTTTTCTCGAAATGAGATTTTTCAAATTTGCTGACATTGTAACTCAAAGAGTAATTATCCGATTGACTTTAAATTTGAACTGAGTACTCGTGACTTTATTCACTCTACAATGACGTAGGATATTTTTGGTTGGATGAAAATTGACGATTTGGCATTGAAAAAAACGTCCATTTTATAGGCAAGAAAACAGACTTTTTTTTATAACCACACCATTTTGTTAGACATTAATATTTTTCGAAAATCCTACGTCATTGTACAGGAAATACCTTCCAGTTGAACGACATTTTTTCCTTTTTCGGTTTCAGCTACTCAATCGGCCGGAATCATGTCAGTAGTGGAGGAACTTTTTTTGGCGCCTCCGAAAGCAGCGCATAAGTCGCATGGATCTCAATATTTTTCTATGAAAAAATGTTGTAATATCGGTCAAATATACCCAAATATATTCTTAATTTTCCGAAACATTTAATTGAGGACTTTTCTTCAAAAAAATTCCTGAAAATCACCCAAATTTTCAGTGTTCACACTGGTGTAGCCCCTTAAGATAGTACTAGCGGATTGACTAGTCAACAGACAATCTATAAATTATCGAATCTGGAAAAAGCCAAATGTAATGTATTCGGGTATAATAATAAACATGATACAGAAAATAATTATTTGAAAAGCGCATGTGATGACGGTTCGTATTACAGTTTGGTAAGTGAAGTAAAATCGCAATCAGATTTGACTTGAGTTGTCACAGGCCGCCATTTCATAATTCTGGCAATATCCATGGCAACGCTGTATTCAGGTGCTTTCGATACATGTCAAGCATATGTTTGTTTACCAGATGTTGCAGTGTATGTGTAATGTGCATATTGTAACAAGAGAGATGGCAGACGCGGCTGGCGAACGCAAAAATGAGTCGATTGAGTCGATGATATCTGCTCAAAATGTCCCGTAACCTCAATTTTTTTCTGGAACATACGTGACCGCGACAGTTTTCTTGTTATTCGTCGATTTTCGCATAGCCCTGATCCAATCGAGAACTATTATTATTTCCGTTCCAAAGTTCGATCTGCACGGATTCCCTATATGGTGCGGGTTATATGCATTGATTTCGTGAATTAATTACTATTGTATTTAGCCGGTAAGGCCTGCAGAGTTTTCGCGGACGTCATTTTTTATTTCTCTACTCCAGCATACAAAAAAATCAATTTTTTTTCTAATGAGGAGGTTGGTGCACGTACGACTTTAACAATAATGCCTCCAAACTTCGCAAGTCCCAATATTTACATGGTTATGGCGATTTTAAATGAAACCAGATTAGGATCGTCCTGTCGGAGCTACGAACATTAGAACGTTCTGAGGTAGCTAGAACTGCTCGCAGGGAAGAACGAGCTTCAGAAAATCATAATTTCGACGTCGAGAGAGGCACACTTCATGAGGCAGGAATGGCCCATTAAGGGGGAAAACACTTTTAGGCGAGGAAAAAACTGCTGATTTTCATGATTCTTTTGTAAAAGGAAAGATTTCTTTACCGTTTATGAGACTCAGGTTATGTTTTATTACTACTTCTGGGTGTTACATGGATTTTTTTTTATTAATCTTTAACAATCGTGGAGGTATGGCACGATATTCTAAACGGGTTGCGGCGAATGTTGTCAGACGGCGTGACGCGTAGCGTCGGCAGGTTTGATCTAGAAAAATCCAACGAAGATTTTTCTTTCATTCACACTCATACGCAGAATATGAACCAAGAAAAAGTGAGAAATGTTGATAATCGATGAAATGGTACGCTTTGAAATGAAAAAGTGAAATTGTCCGAAAATAATGCCTACATTTTGCGATAAAAAATACTTGTTAAATTTTTTCTTTAACATTTAGGGCCGTGTTTTCGATAATAAGATTAGAAAGATTTATACCAAATTCCATCAGAATCGGTCGATTAGTTTTTTAGCTATACGTCCCACCAATTTTTAAAATACAGTTTATAAGACCGTGCCATACTTCCGCCATTTTTAAAGATTGATAAAAAGGAATATCATGGAACAGCCAAAAGTCGGATCCAAGTAGTAGTAGACAGCCAGAAGTAGTAGAAATAAAACATACCTTAAGTCTCAAAAATGGTGAATAAATCTTTCTTTAAAAAAAAATCATGAAAGTAGGCCAATTTTTCCTCGCCTAAAAGTATCTCCAACCCTCAATATAACGTAAGTATAACATGCCATTATACCACTTAGATAGTTGCAGTTGTCTGAATTTGTGCTGAAAACTTTAACGCGTTTTATCGAAACTACTTTTTCGACCAGGTTGACATAAAATCTGTCAGGCTTCAATCCATAGGATTGTCATAATTTTTTTTGAGCTTCACTAAATCTATTAATAATTGTCTCTGTAAAATTTCAGGGTCGTTTATCGACTTAATTACAGAGAAAAAAATATTAAAATTGCGTATTTTGTGAAGGAATTCCGAGACGACATACAAAAACCCAATTTCCGGTCGCTACAAAAGTGTATATGATAGTGGGAATCCGTCAGATTCTTAAAAATAATCAGATTTATTAGATAATCAGGTATTAGATGTATTACCACTTGCTACGATAAAGAGACGTGACAGCAAGGCAACAGCTTACTGTAGTCCTAACCTCATCTCACTCATTCGAATTTCCACACACATTTCATTTTTAACCGACATATTTCGCCGACACAAATTTTCCACGCTTTTTACCAGTCGTGGCCCGAATATAACGCTTTATATTTCCCGCACCTGACATTGTTTTGACAGATCGACGTTGAAAAGCATGGAGATTCAACTCGCCTGGTTGAGTAAAAAGAGACGGAGATAGAACCAATATTGCCAAATATCAAACCTAGAAATACTACGCGAATCGTTGGAATAAGCATTTTTTCATTTTTCTAATTAAATGTGAACTTTCATTAAACAGTTTACACATTGAAAATTTAGTTATTACAAATTAGTTTTTTTTCAATATGTTAAAAATCTAAATTGTACCAGTCTCAAGTATGATCAGTGATATGACTAGTGTGAAGCGATAGGACTACCTTAAATTTGGGACAGACCTTCCGTATATATCCCGAAATCGCCCCTACTTCGGGCATTACGAAATTATTATTTCTTTTTCTTTTAATTGAAAACTGTGAAAAAAATAGGGTGAAAAATTACCTACGTTTTCAGTCAGTCGCCATTAAACTTGTTTTTTTCCCTTTGGTACTTGTCATAATGACATTCTTATTGATAAAGAAAATTGGTTTTATTTGTTCCGAATGAACGGGGGCTTTGAAATCGTCTCTATCGTCTCAACCCTCTTTTTCGTGGCCATATTTAGAGACCGTTTAACCTTTTCAATTAAACATTTTTTTTGCACAATATTTTTTCCCATGGTTTTCCCATGAGGATTTAAAATAACATGCTCACGTACCTAAAACGGAATTTTCTCAATAGTTGTTACAATAATTCAATGTTATACTTTCCGAATTTGAATTATGCAGACATATTACGAAATGTTCAAAGTGTTTCCCGGATTTTTTTCAATAAAAACCGACCGAAGGCTTGTTAAGGGCAGGTCGATGAAGTTCTACCCGGGTCAAATTGGCCCAGTGTGTCAAAGCTGTGGCCAAATATAAGTGTGGCAAGAAAGGGTTGAGGGGTTATGTACAGTCAGGAGGCCCAAAAAGACCGATTCTTCAAGAATTTTTCTTGAGGAGACCTTTTAATCTATCAACGTAAAAATTTGTACACATATTATGGTAACTTTTAACTGTATTTCAACGTTTTCAGCTGCTATAGCTGATCTCCGGGAGCACCTCTAAAAAAGGCGTCTTACGGTGAGCACGATATCTGTGGACTGGATCATCTAAAATGAAAAAACCCAAAATATTTCGTTAAAATAATGGATTATCTTGTAATTGATCGAAGGAATAAGCAAAATAATAATTTTTGACAAAATAGCGGCCTCGAAACAAAAATCGATTCTTGACAAAAATTAGGCCTTAAATTGTTTATAAAATGGAAAATATGTATCGATGAGAAAAAACCTTCGATTAATTAGTAAAAAAATATACTTTAAAAGATTGTGTTAAAATTTGAGACTGATCGCTTCAGCCGTTTCCGAGCAATCTCGCTCACTAACTTTAAAAACACAGTTTTGAGAAAAACGCGTTTAAAGTTTCAAAATCACTCTCAAACGCTTTGACACGTCATTACAAATGTGCGTGTAATTTCGAGAATATTCGCCGGATTGACAAGAAATTTTCTGTTTGTGTACTTAAATCTATGTAGATTACGATTTTTTAAAAAATCGGTTTATCGAAAGTTTTAACTGTATATAATCCCTTAATAAAAATTCCAACTGCTGATCGCGGAGAATGCAGAACCTCAGCGGAATAAGTTCGTTTCACAAAGTTCCTCCGAGGGCGAAATCTATAGATCTAGAGATCGTGTGTTTTAGGGTCAATCAGATTAAAATTGTTCATTTCAATCTGACGTATGAGTGTTTTTTTGTCTACTGTCTCGGCTCGTCTAGCAAAGCGAAGTTAACCGTCGTCGTTATTCGTTAGTGCCATTATATTAATCCGGGAAGCAGCAATTTTTCCTCTTATCTGCGAGGGTGAGAATGATTTTTGGCAGGAGTTCATGGATGCACTCGACCTCGACATAGTGAAGTTCTTTGCGCGACACTTCGAGTACACTCGCGATAATGTGTCCAAAGTTGGAGAGTCGAAAAGGATCAAAGGCGGTCAAATTATTCATTGTGGGTGAGCTTCTTCATTCGCGTTTCTCTGGCGCATTTTTGTCTTACCGCGTTTCCTTTGAAGCTGCGCCGAGGATAAAAAAGGATCCCTCGCTCCTCGTTTCTCTCGCGCCCCATAGAGCCAAACCACTCGAGAGAGCGCCATCGCTTTTCACCGTGCTATCACTCCTCTTCTCTTCCTACTTTTCTCCTGTTCCGACTATTTTTTTCCTTCTACCTATACACGTCTATCCGAAACGCAGCGCGAGCCAGTAAAATGAACAAATTTTCCCGTCTACTTGACGTGCCAGCATTTTTTATTTTATTTTTTTCATTCAATCACAAGGATTCTTCCCTCTTTCTCAGTTTCTGCTTTTCTCCCAGCTTGCCAAGTTATCGAGCGAGCGAGGGCGGTGTTCCTCTGCTGTACGTACGATAAGAGGAGAACGGTAATAATGAAATTTTCTCTCCTGATTATATGACTCCGAGGACCTCCGATGTCTGGTCTCTATCCCCCGAGAAGTAAAACCAGACCACACACTATATATATCGGACCCTCGAGTCTATTATCTATCTTTGGTACTTAATAATATTAAGGGGGACGGGGGGATTATTACTCGTGGCGCTTCCTTTTTTTGCCACTCTAAACGCGAGACGGCCCGATCAAGATTCTCCCTTGCTCCGAAAAAAGTGCTGGCTGTATATATAGCCAGCACTTATATATCCATATATATATTATATGTACACAGTAGCGTCGATTATCCGAATGGCGATTTGGATTATTCAAAATATCAATTATCTAAACAATAATTTCGTTCATCCGAATGCTTAGTTATTCGAACGATTACGCCCTATATATTGTTGCACGATGTATACATTGTTGTACGTCCCCTCCACTTTCTCGGTCTGCGCTTGCGCGTACTTTGCTTTCCGCTAGCAGTCGAGATTTGGCAGCAAAGGAACGAGCTTCCGTTGTGAAGCAGAAGAAAATCGTCGACTTTATAACAAATAAATAGATACGAACTCAAAGATGTACGAATGTTGATTATTTGTAAATACATATTTAATTTCGTTCTATATTATTAAATGATAGAATGGTTATTTCCAATTCACCAAAAATGTATTTGCATTATTAAGGGGTTAGGCCACAGTAACCGGTATAAATCACGTGCGAATTTAACAATTTTCTTTTCGTATGAAAGAGTAATTCACATAAAATTTGATATGTGACACATCTATTTAGTATGAATATCAAGCTGTTAGAAAATTTGTATTTTTTTTTCGATGTACAAAATGGGCGACTACTCAAACCTTCTCGAAACAGCTTTTTTCCAATTGGCGTGACAAATAACTTCAACAATTTTAACTCGATTTACTTTAAATTAAAAAGTTAGGTTCCTAATTGCATTTCGCAGAGAAGTACGTACGGAATTTCTGATTAATCGAAAACTTTTCATTTAATGAGCAGTTATACCAAAATTTTTCACTGTCAATTCATTTCTTAAGTTCAAATACCTACAACTTTTGAATAACACAATATTTTTTTAATTCCGCACGTACTTCTCTCGGTATTCCAATGTAGATTGACGAGAATTTTTGTTTTTTTGTTCTAGGTAAAAAATTGTGGATGCTAAATGTCACGCCGCGGAGCGCCTAAAAAAAAGATAACAAAAAAATATTAGTATTTGGCCATTTTGTACATCGAAAGAAAAATATATATTTTCTTATAGCTTGATATTCATACTAAATAGATGTGTAATTAATTTTATGAGTGAATCACTTTTTCATACGAAAAAAATGGTTAAATTCGCACATGATTCTATACCCGTTACTGTGGCCCAACGCCTTAACATATTAATGTTCATTGTATTTTTGAATATGTATATTTTATCATATTGAAAGAATCGTGGTTTTTTTCGCCCACGAAATATTGGTGTTCGGTTATCCGAATTTTCGATTATCCGAAAGGCGCCCAATTGATTCGGATAATCATCGGACTCTCTACTGTATATATAACTGAATCACCAGGCAATCGAATGTTATATTTTTATAACACTTCATGATACTTCACAGTTAAATTCAGCAAATCTTTCAATTAGAAAAATTCGTACACTTATGTCGTTTTTTGTAAGTAAACGATATGTAAACTGAAGTACAATATTTTGTCGCGGAAAAAAGAAAAAGAAGCGAGATCAAGTAGATCATTTTATCAAACACGGCAAATAATCTTTTTTCTGTCATACACATTAATAAAGGTTTATACATATCAAAACTAGCCAAAGAATGAATTTTGTTGATATTTTTTTTACAAAATCTACGCTTGAGAAAAAAACGTCGTGTGCTGGTTTTACACATATTTCAATTATACGAAATGATGCGCTTTTTTTTTAAATAAAGCTTTTGTCATCAGAAATTGGCGTAATTACAGTGCGGCACAAAATACGGGGTGCACCTGACGCCTTTTTAAATACTCTTTTTAAATACTCTCACGAGCTTAAATTAAAAGTTTCGAAAAGAGCCATTTGCGGCGCATATATATATATAAGTATATATATATATATATATATATATATATATATATATATATATATATATATATTTGTTGTTTGTAAAAAACCCGTTGGTTATAAAAAAACAACGGGTGGCTGTAAATGTATAATGGTAGTTCACGTGATGAGCAAGAGCAAGAGAAAGGATTGAAAAAATTGGTTGATAGTTGCTGAAAAAAGGTTGTTTCTTCCTTTTTTTTATCTATTAGATTATTTGCTTGGGATTTGTTAAAAAGGTACGTTATTGAGCATACATTGAACTTATTTTGTGTAAATTTTTGTTTAAAATAAATGAAAATTAACAACGTCATTGAGGTGTAATAGAGCCTCTGGAAAAAAATGTGGTCCAACGGTCGGATCGATAGCTTAACAGTGGTTGATCTGAAAAATACAAATAAGAAAGTTTTATTATCTATATAAATGAAGTTGAGAAGAGTATGTGGCTTCCGGATGGAGGCCGTGTTGAGGATCAGCGTTGTGCCGACGTTTCGCAAACGTTACCGTCTGCATCATCAGGGCTGAGAGCTCCGATACTGAAGCTCTCGTGTCTCAGGTATTCCTTATATAGTTGCAGTCATCGTTCCAGATCGCCGCACCAGCCACTCAGATGTTTTAATTGATCAGCTGGTCAATTAAAAAACGGTTAAATCAGTACACGGATCAAAGAACACCAACGGTGTATCAAATATGGCCATATTACACAATCAGCGCTGGGCGAACATTGGATGGAGACTGGTCATGCCATCCAGTTCGACAAAGCCCAAAGTCTGGCCCCATCAAACAGCTATTTTTCCAGGAAACACCGAGAAGGCTTGGAAATCCGAAAACATCCGGACAATCTAAACAGAGATGGAGGTTATCACGTCAATCCTATTTGGCACACCGTCCTCCCGGTTTTTTAATTGACCAGCTGATCAATTAAAACATCTGATTGGCTGGTGCAGCGATCTGGAACGATGACTGCAACTATATAAGGAATACCTGAGACACGAGAGCTTCAGTATCGGAGCTCTCAGCCCTAATGATGCGGACTGTAACGTTTGCGAAACGTCGGCACAACGCTGATCCTCAACACGGCCTCCATCCGGAAGCCACATACTCTTCTCATTACATAAAGAGCCGTGAAAGCCTTAAAACTAAAATAAATGAAGTTCTCGTTGTACGTAGTCGTTTTTTCGAGAAAAAAATACACAAAATGGTGGGTGTCCAAAAAAGTGTAATTTTGGCGAAATTTTTACTTATATTCGGGGGCTTAAAAATTACTAAATTGAAGGGAAGAAACGGGTACAGCGATAGCTGCTATAATTACGGAAATTTTGGTTTTATTAAATTAAAAATCGGGCTGTTATGACTAGAATTATGATTCCGGCTGGGTCGAGAAAAGTCGTTTCGAGAAAAACGTGTTTGAAAATTTTAGCACCCGTAAATCGTTGCACTACCTGCGTTCACTAAATCGTCTGTAACTTGGTAAATTCTTAATATTTTGATTTATACACTTTTTCATATATTTTCAAATATATATTGAAATACTTTGATAAATGCAACAAAAAAACTATATTAAAAAATATATTGAATTCTTTGAAAAATTCCAAAAATTCTATTTTTTTACCCTTCATAGCAGTGTCCGCCTTTCCCCCATTCCAACTATTTGGGATTTGGACTTGAAATTTGAACACAACATGCATGAGATATTCCGGTATGAAAAAATATTAGAAAGAAAAGTATTTTTTGTAATTTTTCGATGGGACGGTATCCTTAAGGGGTCTTCTCACTTTAAACGCTTAAAAAGGACTATTTTCATATTTTTAAGAAATAGGTTTATATTATAGATATTGATATAAAAGATGTTACAGGTAACAAGTACACTTTCGAAATACATTTAATATTTTTTTAATGTATTTATGTAACCCAAACAAACTTTAAATGCATTTTTTTCGAAACAACGTTTTTCGATGTCTTGTTGATAAAATCTTCGAAACCACTGAACCGATCCCTATGACATTTTTACCACATATTTTTTACAACTATAGCTATAGCGCATTTGAAGGATTTAAAAAAATTTTGATATTTACTTTTTTTGCCAAAAACGGTTAAAAACACGTTATTTTTAGTTTTTTTTCGAAAAATGTCCGCTATTTTGTTATTTTTGTATATATTAAAAATCGTATGATATACGCTATAGCCATTAACATACTGAATCTGAAACCGTTTGATGTTTTTGGTTCGGATGATCCATCTCCGAGATTTCATCAACAGCGCATATCTACAATTTTTTAGGACATTTTTTTAACTACCATTTTCATCTATGAATAGTGACTTGAATAAATAAACAATGTTTTAAAATGTATTTTGAAAGTGTATTTATTAACTGTAACAATTTTTACATCAATATCTATAATATAAGCCTATCAAAAAAATTCACGAAAATAGCCTTTTTTAGCGTCTAAGGTGAGAAGACCCCTTAAGGTAGTTCTGTAGTTTTGGTAAATCTTAGGGATTGGCTGAAATCTAAGTATGGTGTAGATATAACCTTCATGAACTGATGCACAAAAATTCAATTCGATTCACCCTTTAGTTCATGAGATAATTGCAATTGAATATGGATATTTCTGTACGCGATACTTAACCTATACCTAACACGTAAACCGATAGGAGTCTGCTCGCATTTCTCGATATAGGTTCTAAACGAATCATAGGATTTCAAAATAAAAACACACGTGTACACACTACTATCGTGGGATTAATTTTTTTTTAATGACAAACTTCGACCGTTTAGTTTCGGAGATATCGACTTATGAAAAGTGGTGATTTTATTCCACACCGAACTCGGGCCCAACCATCTGTAACGGAATGGCAACAGTGTATGCTGCAGCCAGCTGATCGGCGCGTGGTCCGGTAACTCGAAGCGTGTTTTTTTTTCCCGAGTTCTAGTAATTCTGAGACGGATGTGAAATAAATTTATTCTGCAAACAAATTTAATTTGTTCAATTTATGCATGTATTTGTCTTTGTTATAGCGAATACAATTTAAACTGTCGGCAAGATGTTCTAAATCCACGATCCGGCGTCCTTCGACAGCGAATTTTTGTTGCTGATCGTTGAGGTTATGTTTATTCTCATCGCGTTTAGCCGCATTTGCTTGACACATGGCGGACACAGCTTTCAGTCTTTTAGCAAGCGCCTTTTTTTCTTGTTAACTTTCCTTTGTATCGCATTTGGGTTGACATTTTCACGCTTTTTTTATTTATATAATATATTTGGCGAAAGATGGATCGTAGGAAGCTCAACGCTATGACTGCAGGAAAATGGCGCTGTTGCCACGATTACAGCGCCGCTCTCGATACAAGTATGAGACCTATCTATGCATGAAGTGCGAATATGTGGAACATATAGAGGGTACAAGCTCTGTCAAAGATGTACAACCAACAGCATCGTATAGGCATTGGATGTATACGCTTCGACCGAAACTTTTGGCTCATACGTGTAACTACAGAACTACCTTTAACCAATTATAAATATTGTACGACCGTCAGCTCTTTTTCGTCACCATTACCCATTCACTGTTGCATCCGCCGAATGTCAATTTTTTTCAACCGTCGCAGCTGGTGCCGAATTATTATTTATGCGAACAGGTTGGAATGTAAAATTCCCCTGGGACTTTTCCTGGCCCCCCGAATAGAAGTCCCAAAAACTCGACTCCACATACACACATATATCCTAGGAACCTCGTCTTTGTCGGCGAGTCCAAGCTTCACGTTTTCCAAGCACTTGTTTCATCTTCTTTTTTTCACCGCTCTCTCATTTCCCCAACCCCCCCCCCCCCCCCAGACATTTAGGGAAAGCTAAATACTCTCTCCATTCAAATATCCTGCAGCCCCGTACATTAATTTTCATGTAACTCGTTTTTTTCGTTCAAACGCTCATTTCCCGGTCTCCCCAAAAAACAACCGAGGGTGCGCAGAAGTAGCAACACAAATTCTCTTCGAGAGGCACTAATTTTTACATACAGTTTTTTCCGTGTCCTTCGGTCAAATGGCTTCGGGACAATTTTACTGAACCGTGTCCCGTTTTTTGCCCGCATATGGACAAAGTCGCATTTATTTTCGATACTCGCGTCAACGATATGCATAATGCTCTAATGACAATTGCACAATGGTTAGGAGTGGAAAGGAAAGTTGCGGTTATGCTTTGGGTCATCAGACACGGTCATATATACATGTCCAATATATTATACGTATACCGGTATCGTAATTTAATTCATTTCGCCAGAAAGAGACGATTGGAGTAGTCGAGGATATACAGATGTCGAAGTTTTCCGGCCGATCTTACATAACGGTGCCTATTAACTGTTGAAAAGTATAAGGGCGTATATCCACCCCGTTTAGCTTGGAAAACGTTGCTCTGCGTCTCGGTATGGGCCTTTGTCATTTTTGGCAGTGAATTTGTATATATCTATATATGTATATATCTATATATATGGATTGCATAACTGGAGACACGAAGAAGTGGCCTAGGCAATCTGGTGACAATGAGAGTGAAATTCATCCGTCTGTATGTCACAACGGGGGTGCTAGCCAACCCCCTCGCCGCAGGGTGCACCGTGTGTTGCCCAGGCCTTCGATTTTTGCTCCTCCATTCTCTGGCAACCTTCTCTGTCTCGCTCTCTTGAAATATGTCAATCCACTCGACATTAGGGCGCGTTTATGGAAAAATCGTCGTCTAATCGCAGCCCTTCGTGGATTACGTCATTATTCTTACAGGGGTATACGGTACGAATAAACGCGATGGAACGTCCGTAAATCAATTTTGATTCAAGCTCAATAATATTTTTATTATCGTACATATTTTATCGCTATATTTACAATTTTATCATAAGACATATGGGGACTAAAATTACGCTGAGTAGCCAGATTATAAGTTGAAATTATTCTTTAGGAAAGAGAAAACACGTAGGAGGAGTTCTGGATAGCTTTTTTTAAATAGTTTCGAGAACCTAGGGAGCGAATGGCATATTGCGGGGTCTGGGAGGACTTTCTTTTTTTCCCACGACGTTGGGCCTCCCTGGAGAGTTCACGTGCACGCGTGGCCTGCAGGATTTGGCACTTGCTGGGCACCCACGAACCAAAATGACCCGTACATGGGGTGCCCCCGAAAGGGATAAATAGCGCCGAAAAGGAGCATCGATTGCTCCTGAGGGAAGACATTAGGTAATCGGTTTCTCATGTGGGTGATGATTTTTTTGTTCGAGCCCTGAACTCTTTTTGTGCACGAAGTATGGAATTGTGGAAGACAAAATCAACGGACGGAATCGTTGGCACACAACGATTCCGTCCGGTACAATGATGTCGTCGATTTTGCCCTTTCGGAAATCGTGCTACATTCGGGAGACAGAGACGAGCTACAAAATCGGAAAATTCAGCAGAGAGCAATGTGTTGAAAAATTGATTAGTCTTAGACGGTCTTCTTTCTGGCGTCCGTTGTTCTTTCTCATTGGTAATATGTGTTGCAAGAAAGTTACAAAAAAAAATATGTTATGCATACTCGTGGCGAATGCCACGAGGTTCTCCAACCTCGGAGATATTCGCCTTTTTAACCTAGAACTGTCGAAGCAATTTATTGTCATGTATTGTTTGGCAACTTGCGTATTTTTACTCGCCGAAGAAAGAAGTTTGGTAAATACTTAGACAAGGGGCTCTTTCTGGAAAAAAAAGATAAATGAACCACTATTAGGGCGTGTTTTTACCTCCTAATCTATACATTTGGGTGGCACAATTTTGAGCTCTATTTTTTTCCTTTTTCTCACCTTCCAATTATCTTCTTTGAGGGGTTACACCTAGTTGGAATTTTTGAAAAAATCGATGTTTTGTTTTCGATGGATTTTTATAATATAAACTTGCAAAAATATTCTCTGAAAATTTCGAGTCGGTCCGTTGACAATTGGGGGAGTTATGAGCGTTTATAGGTAGGTCCGGCGAACCGGTCTATATACCTGACGTTAAACTTTAAACGCGTTTTTCTCAGAATTACTTTTTCAGAATCGGTGACCAAAAAATCTGAAAAACAACGGAGCCGATCTGCTTGAAATTCCACCGACATTTTTTGTATATCAAAAGGCAGTCCTTAATCGAAAGATTTTTTTTTTCAATGCATACTTTTTTTGTATCAAGGAAAATAGTGTTTTTTTTCACAAAAATTTCGCTGATCACTTTCGATCGGCGACCATTTTTTACAAAAATCATTATTTTATTGAATCCTTTGATTAAAGACTAGATAATACGGTACAAAAACTGAATTCATTTCGTTTATTTTTATTTCAAATGATTTGTTTCCGAGCAGGAGTGGCCACCGCGAAGGACCTTTTTTGCACAGCGGTCTGTGCAATTTACTGTATCTCCGTCGTTTATAAATATTTCCCAATAAAAAATTGTCAAAGATACTCGAAATGATACCCTTTACTACGAGAAAAAAGTTAAAAACCTGCACCCATTTCCCCAAAAAAAAAAATTCACGAAAACACCTCTTTTTCCCGGCCGCGAACTAGGTGTGACCCGTTAAAGAAAAAGAAAAATTGACGCGAAAGCTGCGGCCCGTCAAAAAATATTTAGAGGTCGTTCAAGCCTCCCATAAACTCGAATTTTTATTAAAAAATCGATTTTTTTTGTCCACTTCTCACCCATGAATTTTGCGCTTTATAATTTTTAAGTTAACCTCGCAAAAGCTCTAGCTGCCCAGTGAATATTTAGTGGTTGCTCAAGAGCTTCGAAATTTCCAATTATCGCAATATTTTTTTTTACTCCTTTCACTTATAAATTTGATGCTTATTCGTAAAACTGAAATGGCGGCTGTTTTCTGCGCATCGTAATACGTCCCACAGTTGGTCTCATTAGTCAAACTGCGGCCCAATCGTAGCTGTACTCTGTGACGAGCGACGCCATAATACAATAATACATAATGATACATAATAACACATATCCTTTAATTGGTGTTTGTTACAAATTATTACAATAAATTATTCAGAAAATGTAACACTTCGCTGTTTATTTTCTTTTTATGCTACAAGAAATTATAATGCATGCGAGATTGATTTTTTGGCGGAAATTCTGAATTTCGAAAGCCTTGAGTGACCACTAAATACTCATTAGCCGGCTAGAGCTTTCGCGAGGTTGATTTAAAAATTATAAAGCGTTCATGGATGAGAAGTGGACGGAAAAAAATCGATTTTCTAATGAAAATTTGAATTTTTCGGCGGCTTGGGATACCTCTAAATATTTTTTAACCGCTTGCAGCTTCCGCGACAATTTTGTTTGTTTGTTTAAAGAAGAAAAAATAGAGCTCGAAATTGAGCCACCCTACTATATGTAAAACAGTTCCGTGATCGACTGACTGACATAGACAACGCACAGCCTAAATCGCTGAAGACAGAAACATGAAAATCTCGGACACTCGTGGATGGGCGGTCGGCGTTCGGCGCCAGTAGTACATCGAGTTAAGCAGTGCTGTGCATGGCCAATACTCGGAGCGGTGACCGCTTAGCCGTGCACCGGCTGCCGCATCTACCAGTGGCGGAGGGCCGATGTTCTGAGACATTGGGTATAGGTACTCGAGTAAAAGTCCGTGCACCAGAGAATCAAAAAAATACTATAGGGTCCCGTACCGGTCTATACCGGTACGGGTTTTCCACAGTTTCCCCGTACCCTCGGCCAATGTGGTATAGTGCAGCTTAGGGGGGAAAGATACCCTTAGACGAAGGAATAGTTTGCTGATTTTCATGATATTTTTTAAAACGAACATTTTTTAATGATCGTTTTTTTTGCATATTGTTATATTGTGAACTATGGAGAATATTTTAAGACCAACCAGACCCTGAAATTCTAAAAATTGACGCAGTTAAACCTAGTTTAGTGGAATAGTGTGCGTCGGGTTTGATCGCGATTATCTTGAATACGGCGGGATTGCTATCTTTAGTAACTTTCACGCTATTGACTTGAATTTGCACAGTTAGCGTTCAAAGATAAGTCATTTTCGGTTCACGATCGCATTTTTTAATTGGATGCGCCATTTCTTAATAACCATGACTTCAGTATGCTGTTTTTCAAGAGAAAAACGAGGTTTTCTTTGGAGAAGCTGTCATTTTTCGTATTTTTCGAAATTTCGAAAAGTGTATCGTGAACTCATAGCCAGTTGGATATATTTGAAGACATATTTTTTTGTTTTCGTTTCAGATTACATTTGAGCCTGGTAGAGATCCCGCCGTTTCGGGCCTCGCCGCTGGAGGACTGCAACGCCAACTGCAGCACCACGAAAACTTTGAAAGATTTTCTTCCGAAAAAATTATATTCTAACCACAAACATGTGTACAACATGCTGGGAAAAAATTAATTTATTCCAACCAATATGTTACTAGAAAAAAATGCTTCAGTCTAACCTTACAAATTGGGTTTCCAGAGAGGGTTACCCCGTAATGAAAGAAAAATCTTCGTTGGATGTTCTCAAATTAATCCCGCCGACGCTACGTGTCACGGCGTCTGACAAAATCCTCCGCAACCCGTTTAGAACACCTTCGCTATTTTTAAAAATTAATTGAAATATACTATGTCACAGCCAAAAGTAGTAAGAAAACATACCCAAAGTCTCGAAAATGGGGAAGAAAACTTTCCTCTAAAAAAAAATCATGAAAATCAGCCATTTTTTTCTTGCCTAAAGATATCTATCTTCCCCTTAAGGTTAGGTTAGGCTAGGTTAAATTAGCAAAGCACGGACAGGACGTGATAGGAAAGGGTTCAATTGGGAAGGGTAATACCTAAAAACCCGTAAGGGTATATTCGAACTCGGGAAATAAAAAAAAAATATGTATCAACCCTAGGACCATACACTATCTGTACGGAACAAAGAACCTACATAGGGGTTATGCGCACCCCAGCACTTAAAATAAACGGTGCTAACGAACTGTTTGTCGTAGAGTTTCTTTTTTTTCATTCGAGCGCTGAGATTGAAGAATAGAATAGGATAGGGGAGGACGGGGTTCAACGTGCCGGGGGTGAGTTGTTCCTACGAGAATATCACTCAATGGTATGACGTTCGCGACACGCTTCACACTTATCGCTATAACTTTTTTTTCTCAGTGATATTCCTGTCGGAACAACTTACCCCCGACACTTTGAATCCCGTCCTCCCTATTAAACAGTAATACTCGGATCAAATATCCATGTTTCATTTATTTAAAAAAAAGAACATAATATTTCTGTTTTCGACAAATAATCAACAAAATCCTAAGAAGTAATTTAAAAAAAAACAAAGAAATCTTTTCAACTTTTCATTCTTATTTTTTAAAGTTTAGGGAAGAAAGGGCTTAATGAAAGTTAATAGAACTTAAAGAAAGGGTAAAGTTAAACGTAAATCAACGGATGGTAAAGAACTTGCAAAACGGAGAGTCCTTCAAGACGATGATTCTGGAAGTGATAATGAAAATAATAGAATAGAATGACATTGTATAATTTGCTGCGATTCCTATTCCAATTAATAACCAAGAGAACAATGGATTGAATGCGCCTTGTGCAAGAATTAGGCACATTCAACCCTTTAGCTGCCATCGTAGCAAATTTGCTACGTTCACTTTGACCCCTTCGGTAAAAGCGCAAGGAAGATATCGTGGACTTCACAGTTCCATCAATTTATGCTAGATGGAGCTACAAAGGCCGGGATAGCTTGAAATTCAAACGTAAACATATGAATTATGTTAAAATGGCAACAGCGTTGTCGTGAAATTCTACGACGCTTGCATCTGCTGTCCGTTGTTTGTCCAAAAAAACAAGTAAATCCAAAAGTACAAATCAAGTGCCCAAATACTGTGGCCGAATACAAAAAAAATATGGGTGGCGTGGTCGTCCTCCGAGTCGTGAAACATTGATTCCAAAAATCCACACTCCGCGAGGCGCTAGATAAGACCACAAGAACTAGTCCGAATTGATGGTGTAGGGCACTGGGCTGTTTTTGGCGAGCAAAGGCAGCGATGCAAACATTGCAAGTCAGGTTTTGCAAAAATCAAATGCGGCAAATGCAACGTGCACCTGTGCCAGAACGCAAAGAACAATTGTTTTTACATTTTCCACGGAAACTACAGGTTCTGTAAGATTATTCTAGACATACTATTGTAATCCGGTAAAGATAAATAAACGGTTATTTTCGCTTTTTGAAAGATCTGAAATATGTCATAATTTATATCCCCGAACCGCAAATGTAGCAAATTTGCTATAGTCCGAAAATACTACTTCCCAGGCCCTTATCGACAAAATTATGGTTGGACATTCATATTGAACCCTTTTTTAGTCATACTACCAGAGGAAATGATTTTGAGTCATCCAGAAATAGGCTTGGCCGTTACCGGGTTAAGATGCTTGGATTCGGATGATGTTCATCCTTACGTTTGTTAGAATTGCAATCTAACGACGAAGCTTTTAAATGGTAACAATGATTGCCAAAGTTGATTTTCTGAGTCTAAATAAAGACTTATATTACTATTATAAAATGATAGTTGATTGATCTCAATGTTATACTTAATACAAAATACTAAAGTCCATAAAAGTTGATTAATGGTTAAAAATATGTTATGAGTATAAAGACTGTTAAATAAGGTAAATTTCATAATAAATAAGAATGAAAGGTTTAAAAAGATTTCTGTGATTTTTTTAAAATAAATGAGACAGGTGTTTGATACCAGTATGAATGTTATATAGGGAGGACGGGATTCAAAGTGCCGGGGGTAAGTTGTTCCGACAGGAATATCACTGAGAAAAACAATGATATCAATAAGTGTGAAGCGAGTCGCGAATGGCATTGAGTGATATTCCCCTCGGAACAACTCACCCCCGGCACTTTGAAACCCATCCTCCCCTATACGAGAAAAACCTAATATAAATTTTTCGCTGTGAAAAATGCGATTGAACAAATCAAGAAAAATGATTTTAGCATTTCTCACGAATTATGTGGGGTGTGCGGTACCCATGTGTAGGGTCCTAGGGTTCAAAAATATACGAATAGGAACATGAAATTTGGAAGATACAGTGGGTAAAGAAAATATATGCACATCTCACACGAAAGTATTGTTAATTTGGCTTTATTTGTTTGTTCGTGTTTTCCCAATATTTTTGTAAACAGACACCATGTATATTTAGGATAAGCTATCGAACACAGAAACTTAATAAAGCATTTGATTTTTTTTTCGTAGGATAATTTGAAAAAGACGACGAGTACAAATATTTTTTTACCCACTCTATGTTCATTAGAAGATGTAGAAGCCCACTAAGAATTTTTTTTCGAAAACCAACTCCTAAGAGGGTGAAATAGAGTGAAAAAGTTTGTATGGAAAATGGTATTCCTTTCGTGTGTCATGCGAGCGACGCCGCCGGCGAAAGCTAGTCGTGAATTTGCCATTAGAATTTGTTAAATGTTTATAATTTTATTTGAGAAAAAGTCGTAAATAATCATACTACAAATACTGTATTTGGAGTTGCGATGGTAAGGGGTCCGACAATGTCTTGCTAATGTGTAAAGCTGACGTCCCGATTACGCCAGGTCCACATTATGCGGGTCTACCGGAGCGTTTTTGCCGGATCGATAGTGTAATATAAGTCTTAAACTATGCATACACTATAGATCCGACAAAAAAGCTCCGGTAGAACCGCATAATGTGGACCTGGCCTAATCGGAACTTAAGTTTGGCCCCGGCCTTAGTCCTACTTTGGAATCCACAATAATGTTACGCAATAGTACATCGTTTGGGTTCGTTAGGGTGATTTAAATGGTATATTATATAGTGCGGGCATATTTGCAGTTGAAAAATTCGGGCGTGAAAATGGAGCGCGAAAATGGAGTGGGAAAAAGAGAGAAGGAGACGAGCGAAATGGGAAGAAGATCAGAAATCGTCGTCTTTTATACCAGTACACTAGGGTGGCACAAATTTGAGATCTATTTTTTATCCTTTTTCTCACTGTCCAATTATCTACTTTTAAGAAGAAAAAAAATTATCGCGAAAACCGCGAGCCGTCAAAAAATATGTAGAGGTCGCTCAAACCTTCCAAAAATGTAAATTTTCGTTAAAAAATTTCTAGCCGGCCAATAAATGTTTAGTGGTCGATCAAGAACTTCGAAATTTCCAATTGTCGCGAATTTTTTTTTCTCTTCTCACTCATAAATTTAACACTTTGTAAAATGTTCAAAACAATTAATCCGTTTTTTCTTTAGAAATGATTTTTTTTTAATTTACCTCACACTTCTAACCCGATAAAACGGGGGACCTATAATTTTGTTTACGGACAAGAGTTTAAAGAATTATTTTATATGAACAAAGATTATAATTCTTGAGCTAGTAGTGTGAGGTAAATTTGTCAAATCTGTTTCTAAAGAAGAATTATTAATTGTTTTGAAAAGCGTCAAATTTATGAGTGAGAAGAGTATAATAAAATGGCGAAAATAGGAAATTTCGAAGCTCTTGAGCGACCACTAAATATTCATTGACCGACTAGAGCTGTCGCGAGGTTAATTTTTAAACTATAAAGCGTAAAATTCATGGGTGACAAGTAAAAGATAAAAAAATCGATTTTTTAATGAAAGTTTGAATTTTTGAGAGGCTTGAGCGACCTCTATATATTTTTTGACCGCTCGCAGAGTTCGCGACAATTTCTTTTTTTTTCTTCAAAGAAGCGTATCAAATTACAATCCTGACTAAAGTAATTGTTACAACAATGGCGACAATTTTATATGGCATGCCTGTAAAGAGGACAAAAAAATCGGTCGAGATAGCGGTTCAATTTTTTTTTCAGAAAGGGCCGCTTTTCTAGATATGGACCAGAAGTGCTGCAGTGCGTTTTCCCTCTGGGTCAAGCGATCGTTTATTAAGGTAATCCTATCGGTTTACACCAGTCATACCACTGATCATACTTGAGACTTGTACAACTTATATTTTTAGCATATGTCAAAAAAAAACATTTTGTAATAACTAAAATTTTCCATGTGTAAACTGTTCAATGGATATTCACATTTAATTACAATAATGAAAAAAATAGGTATTCCAACGATTCGCGCAATATTTCTAGGATTGATATTTGCCAACATTGGTTCTATCTCCGTCTCTTTTCACTCAACCAGGCGAGTTCAACCTCCATGCTGATCAGCGTCGGTCTGTCAAAACAATGTCAGGTGCGGGAAATATAAAGCATCATATTCGGGCCACGATTGGTAAAAAGCGTGGAAAATTTGGGTCGGCGGAATATGTCGGTTGAAAATGAAATATGTGTGGAAATTCGAATAATCGAGATGCGGTTAAGACTACAGTCAGCTGTTGCCTTGCTGTCACGTCTCTTTATCGTAGCAAGTGGTAATAAATCCAATACCGCAATTTCAAATTAAACTCGATATTACATAAAAATTAGGTCAATAAGCGTAATTCTTTCGGAGAGCATTGGATTACTACAAGTGTTAAGTGTGTAAATCGGATTATTTTTTAGAATCTGACGGATTCTCCCTTTTATCTACACTTTTGTAGCGACCGGAAATTGGGTTTTCGTATGTCGTCTCGGAATTCCTTCACAAAAATAAGAAAATTTTAATATTTTTTCTCTGCAATTAGGGGGATAACCGACCCTGAAATATTACAGAGACGATTATTAATATATTTAGTGAGGGTAAAAAAAATTAATGAAAATCCTATGGGTTCAAGCCTGGCGATAAGATTACCTTAACCAAAAAACGTTCGTTTTTCACCAATTTTTTATGCGAAAAGTATTAAATATAGAATATTGATATTTGGTATGTTGACTAAGCGGTCTTTATTGAGCATCAAAATATTTGTTTAAGTTTGATAAAACATGGTGGTGGGAGTGGGAGGAGCCACGTATGTCGGTGTGCGGGCGATGACATTCTTCGCTTGCGGAAGTCCTAAGTCCTGGACAGGTGATCTGAAGCAAAAAAATCGAACATATTTTTACTTTGTACAATATTGTTCATAAGTTGACCTAGAATCAAGAACAAAAATTGAGAAATAAAAAAATAGTGAGCGATCCGAAGGAAGTTTGTTTTCTTTCCCAAAAATGTTTGCATTTTTTTGCTCACTCTTTTTTCATTTTTTAATTTTTCTTCTTGATTCTAGGTCGACTTATACACAATATTGTACAAAGTAAAAATATGTTTGATTTTTTTGCTTCAGATCACTTGTCCGGGACTTAGGACTTGCGCAAGCGAAGAACGTCATCGCCCGCGCACCGACATACGTGGCTCCTCCCACTCCCACCACCATGTTTTGTCAAACTTAAAAAAATATTTTGATGTTCGATAAAGACCGCTTAGTCAACATTCTATATTTAATACTTTTCGCATAAAAAATTGGTGAAAAATCGAACATTTTGGGCCCAACAAGGCAGAACCTTCCCCTAATGGACCAAATCTTCTGCGAACTCAGATCGATCATCGTTCGATCCGCATCCAGGTTTAGAGAATTGACAGTTTACGGTAGAGTTAAATTTAGGCAGAGTTCGAGTTCGAGTAGAGGTAGACTTACAATTGACGACGAATGCACGGTTTCAGGACTGTTACCTGACACTTTCGATTAATATTATATTCGCGGACTTGAAAACCAACAGCGGAGTTGCGATCGGCAAATACTTAGATGGGTGACCACTGTATGGCACGCCACCCTCCGAGCCGAATTTTCAGTCAAAAGAATCGTTATGTTATTCACATTCTTCCAAATTCGTAGAAGAATTCGATCCTTCTAGGAAGTACTTCATAGACGATCGAACCGAGCATTGATAAAAAAAAATTGACAGCAAGATTGTTTTAATATAATATGTAAGAAAAAAATGTTTTCTCTTTTGCTTCGTCTGTAAAGACAATCTTATGAATTCCAATCGATAATCAGAAATTGTTCGCTCGCAAATATTCCAGAGTGATGCTCGATCGGGATTTGATCAAACTCACATTTATTTCAATTCGCTTACTTTGAATTCGACGTTGCCGAGTGGTTTCCTAGCTTTTGAATTTATCGGATCGAAGGCTTCGTTTTCTTTGGATTCGACGACAATCGAGTTGCGGTTGTAGTTGCCGCTCGTGGTAGGCGGTGACCATTCGGGTCCTTGGCAATTGTCAGTACCAACTTTGGCGTAACGATCCATGAGATCGTCATACGTTCGCGAAACGGTGTAGGGTGGTTCCTCCGTTGGACGATAAATCTCGAGAGTCGATTCGCTCGTTTCGAACGGCGAGATAGCGCGCTTCGCCGATGTGGAAGAGAATCCACGGGAGCTCGAGAACCAATGATTCGTCAAGCGATTGAATGGAAACTCGAAGGTGAGGCTCACGATAACGGAAAGTGCGAGACTCGTCGCTAAATTGCTGACGAACGATTGTACCTCGGGGAAAACAGAAAGAAAATTAGGCGTCAGATGAATCGAGGCACTTTGATATTAAATTGGAAGAATTGCAATGGGCGGTCTGCATAAATATGGAATCTCGAAAATACGATTTTATTCTGTAAATTTATAGCTCAGGGTCTAAACTTCAATTTTCAACGAAGATTTTGTAAAAATTAGACAAATAGATCGAATTGTGACGATTTTTGTGAAGTGTCGGATCGCCGGCTGCGCTACGGCGAATCGCTCCGCTGTGATTTACCTTTTTTATTATTTTATTACCACGTTTTTATTAAGGGGTTAGGCCACAGTAACGGAGATAAAATCATGTGCGAATTTAACATTTTTTTCGTATGAAAAAGTGATTCACTCATAAAATTAATTACACATCTATTTAGTATTAATATAAAGCTGTTGGAAAAAAATAATTTTTTTTTCGATGTACAAAATGGCCGACTACTCGAAATTTCTCGAAACAGCTTTTTTCCGATTTGCGTGACAAATAACTTCAACAATTTTCACTCGATTTACTTCGAATTGAAAAATTACGTTCCTAATTGCATTTTGCAGAGAAGTACGTACGGAATTTCTGATTAATCGAAAACTTTTCATTTTATGAGCAGTTTTTGAGCAGTTATAACGAAATTTTTCACTGAAAATTCATTGCTTAAGTTCAAATACCTACAACTTTTGAATAAAACAATATTCTTAAAATTCCGCACGTACTTCTCTAGGTATTCTAATGTAGATTGACGAGAATTTTTGTTTTTTGTTCTAGGTAAAAAATTGTGGATGCTAAATGTCACGCCGCGGAGCACCTAAAAAAAGATAACAAAATAAAATATTAGTAGACGAAAAAAAAATATTTTTTTTAACAGCTCAATATTCATACTAAATAGATATGTAATTAATTTTATAATGGAATCACTTTTGGATAAGAAAAAAATTTGTTAAATTCGCACGTGATTTTTTACCCGTTACTGTGGCCTAAGGCCTTAAATTGGAAGAATTGCAATCGGCGGTCTGCATAAACTTGAAATCTCGAAAATACGATTTGTTTCTGTAAAATTATAGCTCAGGGTATAGCTTCAATTTTCAACAAAGATTTTGTAAAAATTAGAAAAATCGATCGAATTGTGACGATTTTAGCGAAGTGTCGGATCGCCGGCTGCGCTACGGCGAATCGCCCCGCTGTGATTTACCCTCTTTATTATTTTATCACCACGTTTTTATTAACTCGATTTCTTGGTTGTCTGCTTGTCTGTTTGGTAGAAATTTTGCAATGAATTTTAGACTACACTGAAAAAACAGTTTATTTATAGTAAAGAAAAATATTTAGTTCGCATTTTTATTCAAATATTCATTAACTGTTACAAAATTTGTTAGTCGTTAAGAAATATTCGTGTTCTCATGACAACGTTTTATAGTCATGAAATATCTTTGAAACGAATGATTTATTTGATCACTTTTATTTTTCTTAACTCAGTAGATGTTTATGGTAATCGAATAACGAGTTGAAATTGTGATATGATAATACAGTTCAAAGGAGTGGAGATTTGCTCATAATCAATATATTTAGATTTGGGGCCGTTAACATATAATTACCGGAACTATCCTGTGTTCGATGGAAATGAACATGTCACAACAATTAACTGATCTTCATTCAAAACGATTATCTCGGCCGCATTTGAGCTAACAGTCACACGGTCGACGCGACAACTTCTCTATTTAACGCAAATAAAGATTTATTAACTATTAATTAATCCGTACTTAAGATGTTGGCCCGGTAGTTCTTTGAGGCAACAGTCGTACACTTATGACAAACTGAATATTTGGTAATAATTGAAAAATCTTCAGTTGATTCAAACATAGCCCTGTTAAGAGTTAGAAAATAACTGTTAAAAAGTCGACGAATCGTCTCAAATCATGATTTGTTAATAGTTAACAAATCTGTACTTGGGTCGAGGTACACTGGGGACTGTGTGTGACCATATGTCCACTTACCTAAAGGATATCAGTTTGTGACCGTGAAAATGTGAAGCTTTATTTCTACTCGTGTAAATACAGTTCTATTTTTAAAAAAACTGTTTTTAATCAATTACTTTTGGTACACTTCTATTGGTTTTATCTAAATACAGATAATGAAATTAGAGAAATAGCTACGCTCGGAGAGTTATTAAACAATCGAAATGAACTGTCAACGGTTGTTCCTTGCATCGTACACTTGCACACTAGCACTATTGAGCTGCATTAATTCAACTGCACATTCATATGTCGACAATCAATGTATGACTTTGTCCAAATATTCATTTGGTAACTATACACGAATCTTGAATTGTGGGAGTATAAAATATCGATCACTTCTTTACATCTGGGACAACTTTACCACTGATCTCATTGAATGAACCCCTCAGTTATAGAAAACAAGTATTTATGGTATCTTAATACTGAGCATGGGTTAGACCAACTGTATATCTATTGGCTGTTAAGAAATGGTATGTTCCATTAAAGTACCCATCTCTCAACTATTACCAAAAATCTTATTTGTGACAATTTAGAGGCTCAAATGAATGATTCATTAACTGTAAGAAGATATTTATTTCGCCATATCCAAAATTACCATTTGTTAATAGTTAACAAATCCTGGTGAATGGAAATATATTGTTTCCTCAGTGTAACTTCCAGATGAGCTAGAAATTTTAAACTTTAAACATAGCTCAGATCCAGATTTGCGAAATTTGTAATGAAAAAGTAATACATTATTCATTACTTTTATAATGGTTAATGAAAAATATTACCCATTGCATTACATTCAGTAATGTAAAAAATTCCATTAATCATTACATTATATTTGGTAATGTAAACAATTTCCGTTAATCATTATATTGGATTTTGTAATGTAAAAAATGTCCATTACTCATTACATTGGATTTTGTAATGTAAAACATTTCCATGACTCATTACATTGTAATGGGTGATGGACGTTTTTTACACCACAAAGTCCAATTTAATGGGTAATGGTATTTTTTTACATTACTAAGTGTAATGTAATGAGTAATAGAAATTGTTTACATTACTAAATGTAATGTAATGAGTAATGGGATTTGTTCACATTACTAATGTAACGTAAAAAATCGCCATTACTCTTTACAACTTAATATGGATTATTATTCGTTTCCCATCGGGTCAGATCGACCTAGTGCAAAAACCACTGCCCCTAATGGGGAACGAATAATAATCCTCATAAAATTGTGATGAGTAATGGAGATTTTTTACATTGCATTAGTAATGTGAAAAAATTCCATTATTCATTACCTTATATTTTGTAATGTAACAAAATTCCATTGCTCATTACATTACATTTTGTAGTGTAAAATATTGCCATTACTCATTACCTAGGACCTTGTAATGTAAAAAAATGTCCATTACCCATTACATTGTAATGAGGAATGGAAATTTCTTACATTACAAAATTCAATGTAATGAGTAATGGCAATTGTTTGCATTACAAAATGTAATGTAATGAGTCATGGGATTTTTTTACATAACGTTATGTAATGTAATGGGTAATGACATTTTTTTCATTACAAAATGTAAAGTAATGAGTAATGAAAACGCATAACAAAATGCATAACAAAAAGTAGTGCATTATTTGCAACCCTGCTCAGATCTGGATGGCAGACAAATAAACGGACAGGCAACGGTGTCACAGAGAGAGAAAAAGTGAAAAATATATAAAGAAATAAAAAATATAGTTTAGTGAAAGAGAACATTAAAAAAAATAACCATAATAATATTAATAGTGAATAGTGCATTAGTGACAATTCCTACGATGGTCAAGGAGACAGCCCCCCAACGAAGCGACGCCTAGAGAAGGAGAAGCAAAATTCCACACACACACATGACTAAAAAGCAGAAAATAAAATTATTGATTATTAAAAAAAAATTATCACGTTTTGAAAACGGACTAAAAAGTATAAAATAATTTCTCCTAGCATACTCCCATACAGATGTATAACCCCATACAGACTGTCCGGAGAATTTGTGATTGTGAATTTTTAATAGCTATGAAAATACTTGTAGAATTTAAAACGAAAAACGTGGGGACCATGCAATAGATGGAGTGTAGGGAGTAGCTGTCATTGAGAAAACTCACACAACAGTTCATATCATGTGCAGTGCAATAAAATTGTTAGTGACTCAGGTAAACTATTCATGCATCAATTATCTATTGCATGCGCCCCACGTTTTTCGTTTTAAGGGGTGAGATGCAGTCAGAATTTTCAAAAAAAAGTTTTTTTAAACATTTTCTTGGCGTATGATGGTCGAATATATTCCCTGAAATCGAAAATATTCCCTGAAAATTTCAAGTCAATCCGATGAATAGTTTCCGGGATATTCCACAATTAGTGAAGGCGCGTCGGGTCCCATGGCAGGTAGCGCCTGACAAACGCGCAAACGATATTACCCGGGAAGGCAGAATGCTTCAAAGACAACAACAAATTGATATTTTGGAAGCTTCCACATCAGCAGAAACCCTATTGTATGGGCCAGGAATTGATGATTCGATGTAAGTAATTTTTTAATTAGTATTTCTATACATAAATCAAGTGTAAAATTGGAAAACTCTTACAGAATTTTTCAAAAATGTATTACTCAAAAACTATGAACTGTAGCAATATTTTATAGAGAATACTTTCGTTTTAAAATTGCTCAACATATTTGTTTTTTAAATTCATCCCGAAAAACTTTAATTTTTTGAAAAATTGTTTCAACAATTGGCTATAAACAATTGAATGCTCGACTTTTCGGCAAAAATTGTGATATTGGGATTCAGCGGATCAAAATACATAAAAACAGTTTAGCTTCATCCATCGAGCTCAACATTTTACGAACATATAATACCGTATCCACATCGAAAAACTTTAAACGCATTTTTCTCGAAACTGTTTTTCAAGTCGGTGACCACTATAATTCAAAATCCACTCGATGGATTTTTATGAAATTTGGTGTGGTTATTGATAGCATTAAAAACTAGTCCTTAATCGATGGATTTTCATTTTTGTTGAAAATATATATTTTTTTTAACAATAAACGAGCGATTCTTTGGTCGGAAATCGAAAGTGATCTGTCGGAAGCCGCCATTTTGTTAATTTTTGAAAAAAAAATCTTCGATTAAGGACTAGATTTATTATTAAACTAATGATTTTTTGTTGGTTTTTTTTTTTATTTCAGATGATCCAATAAAATTTTATGATGGTCACCGCAAAGCACTACATGCCGAAGGACCCCCTGATGGACAAAGATGGCGATATTTTAATAAATAATCAATATTTTTCTTTGAAAATTTGTACAAGTCAAATTGAAATATAACATAAAAAGTCTGTGTCACCACTTTTGTAAAACAAACTTAATTACTATAAAAATAAAATTATAGAAAATGCTCGTTTTTCACGCCTCTGACTGCATCTCACCCCTTAAATCTTACAAGTATTTTCATAGCTATTAAAAATTCACAATCACAAATTTTCAGGACAATCTATATGGGGTTAGGAATTTGTATGGGGTTGTAAATCTTCATGGAGCTAAGAGAAATTATTTTATACGTTTTAGTCCATTTTAAAAACGTGGTTAAAATTTTTTTCATTTCAATCATTTCTTTTGTTATTTTTATTTTATCTTATTCTTATCTATTCATCAGATTCACTTCGAATTCGGAGGGACCACACTTTTCAACATTTTCCATCCTATGACTGGATGATTTAAAAAATATGTTTTCCATTTGTTGACAACAAATGATTAAATTTGATTTTGGTCGGAAATCGAAACTTTTTTTACGGCTCGGTATTTTCGTGAAATTCAAAATTTCACCAAAGTATCCAGTCATACCAAACTTTTGTGACTACGAAAAGTACATTTTTTATTTTGAATTTCGGATCACCTCAGTTGCTAGAACCACCTAGACCAATCGACACTTTGTTTAAATAGTAATAACTTCATTATGTGACGTGATTATCCCAAGACTCTCATCGGAAAAAAATATTGAAAATCAATCTGTTTTTTCGGTTCCAAAATTACACAGACCCGTTCAGAGATAACACCACTCTAGGATTTTGGAAAAATCGTTTTTTTTTCTTGAAAATCACTTTGGGATCATAAAAACAATATGCAATTGGTCCTGTAGCGACATTTTTTTTTAAAGGTTCCATTATCTATTTTGCCTCAGCGCCTCCGACGTCTTTCAGGCGCCTCGTACAACTTTAAACGCGTTTTTCTCGAAATCACTTTTTTCAAATTGGGAGGAAGTATTACTCGAACACCTTTGCATGGATCGATTTGAAATTTTGATAGTAGCTTCACAATTACATTCACTATGGCAGTACGGAGCCGTTTTTTTAAACAAATGTAAAGTTTTTTTATAATCAATTTACTGTTTATTTTTTTAGCAAAAAATCGATTTATTTCTTGCAGTGCGCCATTTTTTCACAATTTGATTTAAGAAATCCCTACTTCGTCCCATAGTTCATAATATATAGATTATAATTTTGTTTTGTTTTTATTCCAGGTCTTATACTTAACGAGAAAACCGTCCTCCCGTGAAGCTGTTTGTAAAAAAAACACGTTTTTCAAGATGGGCTCTGTCGCCCCCATTTTGTATGAAAATTATAATACCATTTTTTTTAATACTTTAAGTTGAATAAACCCTCTCAAAAGGAACCCTATTCCTTTTTTCATACTCCCAAAATAAATGGTCAAAGTGAGGCCTTATTTTTTGCCGATAGAGTGGTGTCATCCCTTAGGAACATGGAAGAATTTTGCATAGAATATATTGTGAGGGAAATCATTTGGTTGAAGTAATTAAATGTGGTACGTTTAACATATCTTCGTGTGATTTGATTTAGTTGCTATATGATAAAATGTATTTAAAGCTTTTGATTATATATGAACGTAATTTTGACGATTATATATGAAATTATATATGATTATATATGAACGTAGATTATATATGAACGATTATATATGAAAAAAATGTCAGGAGGTAATTTGATTGATTTCAAAGTGCTGATACAGTGGTGTAAAAATCCTTCCTGTCAAAGTCGTGACACTTTTTCGTCACTCTAGAGACAACGCAGATATTTAGGGTGGTCACGTTAAATGTTCCACCCTGTATAAACAATTGTTTTAAGACCTAACGAAAATGAAGCATGCCTGTCATTCCATATAAACTTTGCATTGGGTTTTAACTTTTAAGAAATAATCCATTCAAGCTCAATAAATTAGTAAAATATTCAAGCTAAATCTATTAGTAGAATTTCATTCCCCTACAAAGTAATATCTCAAATTCAAATAAATATTTGGTAGCCGGAAATAAAAGGCCTCCCATTATATGAACATGAAAATAGTCTTGATAATGATTGTATTATAAATAACCTCGAAACCTTATTCCCGTAATTTTTTATACAAAATCAGTTACCAATTTGAATTTTAAATAATAATTTTGAATGAAAGTTAATCAGCCTTAAATAAAGTATAATTAGAGCAAAACAACAACAAAAATCTACTGCAAGCGGGATTTTTTTCGGTTCAATAAAATATTTGAATTTAAGTGAAATATCTGCTTAATAAAAGAGCGCATTCAAATTGAATAAGCCTTTTTCAGAGTCGAATATGCGATTTTTTTCAGTCACGACTGTAATTAATTAACAAGGAGACGGCACGACCGTGGGGGCGGAGATTTGGCCGAATTTTTTGTGGTGAAACAGGACCCCTAACACCTCACGTGGTTAAAGTAGTAAGACGCAGTACTCGGAAAATTCCGAAAAAAATCGATTCAAACTTTCTTAAGCTCTTTATTAGTTTAACATGTCAAATATTTTTCGAGCCGCCGTCTAGTCTAGATGGTTAGGGCTCGGTCTTTGCGCCGGAGGTCTCGGGTTCGATTCCTCCTTCGGATGTTTTTTTTTATTTTTTTTTGTTATCCCAACAATTATTCAAAACGTTTCTCATCCCTACATTATTTTTTAAAATTATTTTCTTTTTTTTTTCAATAAAACGATTCATAACGGTGGCTTTTTTATCTTTCATTGTAAAGTATATGAGGAGGAACATTGGGTTTTCAATGAGAATAACAAAGTCGATTAGGAAAAATTCAATTTTTATTCATATAATAATTATATACAAAAACCGCAGTGGTAATTATCGTAGAAACAAACAAAGCAATAATTTTTGCGACATCTTGCGCAACATATAAAAGTGGATTTTTTACAATCGCAGGGATTTTGCAATACATCCGTGCAAAAACATGTCCCATTAACATTCATGAAAATGTTTCTAGTAACTGATAATTTTGAGGCAAACCAGGCGTATTGAATCATGTCTCGGAATATTGGTGACGATAATTGATGGTGAATTATTGAATGAATTTTTATACAATCTTCCCGGGAATTAATTTTACGATTCTGCTCTAACAATTCGCTGTAATTTACTAGAAACATTTTCATGAATGTTAATAGGACATGTTTTTGTACGGATGTATTGCAACCTCCCTGCGATTGTAAAAAATCCGCTTTTATATGTTGCGCAAGATGTCGGAAAACTTATTGCTTTGTTTGTTTCTACGATAATTAGCACTGCGGTTTTTGTATATAATTGTTATATGAATAAAAATTGAATTTTTCCTAATCGACTTTGTTATTCTCATTAAAAACCCAATGTTCCTCCTCATATACTTTACAATGAAAAATAAAAAAAAAACCCCCACCGTTATGAATTGTTTTATTGGAAAAAAAAGAAAATAATTTAAAAAAAATGAAAATAATTAAAAAAAAATGTGAATAAATTTTAAGAAATAATGAAGGGATGAGAAACGTTTTGAATAATTGTTGGGATAACAAAAAAAAAGAAAAAAAAATAAGATCCGAAGAAGGAATCGAAATCGAGACCTCCGGCGCAAAAGACCGAGCCCTAACCATCTAGACTAGACGGCGGTTCGACAAGTGCTTGACATTTTATACCCATAAGGCGCCTAAGAAATTTTGAATCGATTTTTATCGGAATTTTCCGAGTAGTGCGTCCTACTACTTTAACCACGTGAGGTGCTAGGGGTCCTCTTTCAGCACAAAAAAAGTCGGCTAAATCCCTAACCCCACGGTCGTGCCGTCTCCTTGTAAGAGAGGGCACCACTGTAAAATTTTCGGAATATCGATTTTCTGGAAACACGTTGAAAAAATCATTTGAACCTTCAAAAATATGATGCACATTCGTTTATAGTTGCAAAAACAGGTTTAAAGTCGTTTTCGTGCTATTTTTGGGAGAGTCTCCGAGTGCTGAAAAGCGCCTTTGGCGATGCCACGCTGGTAGACGCAGTTCTAAACTCTTGTAAGCTTATTATCTTTAGGGAAAACGTTGCCGACTAAAAATAGTTTTATTTTCTACCAAAAGGTGGCATTCGATTACGGGGGAAAAAATCTATCAGTTGTAGCGTCTATAAAACCGTTGACTAGACGCTAAATGGTTTCACATTTTTTGCAAAACCCTGTTTTTGAAATCGGCACGCAGCGTAACTCGAACAATTTTCGTCCAATCGGCTTGAAATTTGAACTGTAGCTTCTCTTAGACTGCTTTAACAGTCAAGCACAAGCGCTTTTTTCGATTAATAGGAAATTGTAGAATATATATATCCCTTTTTGTATGAAAATTATGGTCGAAAAAACAAACTTTTTTTTTCAAACTCGTCTCTATTGTTTTTTTTCGATAATTCTTTAGATGAGTGGATTTTCCGAAAAATGTTGTTTCCAAACAAACCCAAGATAGGTGTCGAAATGTTCGAAAATGCCTTATTTTATCATGTGTTTCCGCGAACTTCAAAACCCCATAACTTTTACCCATACTTTAACCCAAACAAACTCAATATAGGCGTCGAAATGTTCAAGAATGCCCTATTTTATCCCGTGTTTCCGCGAACTTCAAGACCCCGTAACTTTTTATGGTGGGGGGGGGGGGGGGGGGCAGTTTCAGCTTCACCCGACTGCATATCATCATTTATAACCTAACAAATGAGAAAAATGTAGGGCCATTTTTTGGAAAAGTCGCTATAGCACTACTTTTATATAGCACAATAATTTTTGTTTTACGTACTTCATTATATTCACCTAATAAAGCCTAAAAGTTATTTTGGACATGTATCGTATCCCTTGCTTTAAAAAAATTCCAAAGAAACCGGTCGAAAATGGGCAGTCACAGTGGTGTCCTCCCTTAAGGTAAAACGAGCGCGGTCTTGATTTCTATAGATTTTGGTAAAATTTTAAGCAGACATTGTTCATATCATTATGCATGTTTGAGTGAAATTTCAAAACAGTCGACTATTTAGATTGCGAGATGATGAATTTTAAAACTGCAACTTTTAACACTGCAGAGTCTGCACTGACATTTAGACAGAATAATATTCCGTAAAAACATTTGTCTCCTATAATTAGAAGACATATGGCAACACTGCATCGTTCCGCGTATCCGATGACGTAAGTTTGCGCGACATATTTTAAATAATACTGCAACACAAATTTTCATTTTGAAGCAATTTTTAATCGAACAAAGTTTTTAATTAGTTATGAAATAACCAACACTTTTATTTGTTAATGAAGATAATATAAACAATATAAAATATTAATATTTATAACGCAAATGTTTTTTTACGATAAAAGTTTTTTCAACTTCAGGAACACGATAATTTTTTTTCTTGAAATATTGAAAATTACTGTTCTGCGCTGTTGCCATATGTCTTCTTATTATAGGGGACAAATATTGTTTACGGAGAATTATTCCGACTTTACTGAACGTTTTTAGCCAATCTGAATGGTAAAGGCAATCAAAACTGTTTTCACTCTTTCCCTTACTAGTGTGCTATCTAAACGTAATTTCTTTCAGAATTTATAAACACAATACAATGATACGACGAATTATATGACCCGACTTTCGGTCAATGCAGACCCTGCAGTGTTAAAACTTGCAGTTTTAAAACCCATTATCTCCCAATCTTAATAGCCGACTATTCTAAAATTTCACTCAAACATGCATAATGATATGAACGACGCCTGGTTAAAATTTGAACAAAATCTATAGAAATCAAGAGCGCGCGCTCGTTCTACCTTAAAGCATTCAGGTGAATTGAATCGATTTGTTGAAAATCGAACAAGAGTCTAATAGAGCGAGATTTAAACGAAAATTAATTTTATTCAAATGAACCATTCCTCCAGCGCAAATAGAGAATCAATTCAAACTTCGAGTGGAGAAATCGTTCAACCACATTACAGATTACTACGATTCTTTTTTTTTTTACTTACGACACCGAAAGTCGTCAAGTGTTCCGGAGTCCTGGCATTCCCAGCGTTGTACAAAATGATTATATAATGCGTCAAGTAAAGCGAGTATGTCAATTTACTCAAGGGCACCCAAAAGCTCCAGGACAAAAGTGCCCCTACGGGTCCTGCGAAATGAAAAACAAGTATAACATGTATACAACGATTCGTAGCAATTACACTCTGCCGCTTGGCGAACAACGCACGATAATAGTTCATATCTCATTACCGGCACAGCCGAAAACACAGGCGACGATTATCCATGATACGGCGACAGCAAAAACGGGTCGGTGAAATCCCGCGTAAAAACCTGCCTCGACGTTGTCGTACTCATGATCCGGGAAATACATTCCTCGAGGGCCAAACACGACGGCAAGACCGGCCACGGTAGCTAAAGTCCAGCCGACAAATATCACACACTGGTCGATTGTGAAAAAAAAATACAACTCGTTCAATTAATCGGCCGTAAACAAATGAATCAAACAAAATACACAAATAAAAAAAGAGCAGCGAAAAATGGTCATGTGCTGTCGTAATATACATTGACCCGAGGTTTTTACGGATGTAGGCCACTTCCGCATAATTCTAAATTGATAAGCATGGATAATTAACATTAGATATAAACAACAGTCGCTTTTCACTAAAATTGAAAATTTTATTTTTTAAAAATCATTAATAAGTTTGAGCTGATTAAAGCCTTAGGCCACAGTAAGGGGTATAAAATCATGTGCGAATTTAACAATTTTTTTTCGTATGAAAAAGTGATTCACTTATAAAATTAATTACACATCTATTTAGTATGAATATTAAGCTGTTAGAAAATATATATTTTTTTTTCGATGTACAAAATGGCCTACTACTAATATTTTCTTTTTTTATCTTTTTTTAGACGCTCCGCGGCGTGACATTTAGCATCCACAATTTTTTACCTAGAACAAAAAACAAAAATTGTCGTCTATCTACGTTAGAATACCTAAATAAGTACGTACGGAATTTAAAAAATATTGTTTTATTTAAAAGTTGTAGGTATCTGTACTTAAGAAATGAATTTTCAGTGAAAAATTTCGTTATAACTGCTCATCAAGTGCTCATAAAATGAAAAGTTTTCGATTAATTAGAAATTCCGTACGTACTTCTCTGCGAAATGCAATTAGGAACATAACTTTTAAATTTGAAGTAAATCGAGTGAAAATTGTTGAAATTATTTGTCACGCCAATTGGAAAAAAGCTGTTTCGAGAAGTTTCGAGTAGTCGGCCATTTTGTACATCGAAAAAAAAAAAAATATTTTTTCTAACAGCTTGATATTCTTACTAAATAGATGTGTAAATAATTTTATGAGTGAATCACTTTGTCATACGAAAAAAAATTGTTAAATTTGCACATGATTTTATACCCGTTACTGTGGCCTAAGGCCTCAATAAAGTAAATGGGATGTTGAATTTTATTATACAAACGTGTGGAGAAGATCATTCGTGCCCTGATTCACGAACGGATCCAAGTAATCGAAATTATTGAATCGGCAAAATTTAACATATTTTTATCATTAGATCTAAAAGATCTAAAGATAAATCTTAATAAAAGTAAATTTAGATCTTCTAAATCTAGAAGACCAAATTTAACACACTTTTATCTTCATCTAAAATACTTGAGGAAGATTGGAGGTTGGGCACTACGAAATTTGAGCTGATGGAGGTGTAAAATGTGTAGAAGGGCTGGTAAAAGTACAAGCTCCACGAACACAATATGGCCAAATTTGGCCGAAACAAATCTGTCAGGTGCGTGTCGGACGATACATGAAGTAGAGATCATTAGTTATTCATTTGTGCGATTGCACAAACGAGGCATCAAAGCTCAACTAAAATCTAGGTATTATTATTGTATATGTTGGACCGCAATAATTTATTACATACTAATTGCGATTTCATTTAATAATTCGCGATCATAATATTTACTCTAGTCGTACAGGTGACGTGAAGAGGGGAGAGGGATATATTGGACCCTTTATATTTAATCAGCAGGGCTTTAAACAACATGCAATAGAGCTATTTGTGCAGACCTCTTACGGAGTTTCCATGAAGTTAAGAAGATTGGAGCGGTCCAGTTGAGTCAGATGACGGTATATGATTTTTTTTGCATCGAAAATGCTTTTAAGGGGTGATATAGTTAAAATTTTCGAAAAATCGATTTTTTTGTTATTTTATTTTCATAATGTACATATATTTAAGTACACACACACAAAATTTCTTGTCAATCCAGCGAATATTCTCGAAGTTACACGCACATTTATAATGACGTGTCAGAGCGTTCGAAAGTGCTTTTCAAACTTTCAACGCGTTTTTCTCAAAACTGTGTTTTTAAAGTCGGTGAGCAAGAATTCACGGAAACGGCTGAACCGATCAGTCTCAAATTTTAACACAATCGTCAAATCAAAATATCAAAATTTAAAGAAAAACCTTGATATGCGCTATAGCTATAGTTGTGAAGAATATGTGGTTAAAATTTCATAAGGATCGGTTCAGTAGTTTCGAAGATTTTATCAACAAGCCGTCGAAAAGTGTTGTTTCGAGAAAAACGCGTTTAAAGTCTGTTTGAGTTACATAAATACATGAAAAAAAAATTTTATGTGTAATTCGAAAGTGTATTTATTAAGTGTAACAATTTTTATATGAATTTCTATAATATAAACCTATCAAAAAAATTCATGAAAATAGCCTTTTTAGCCTTTTTAGCGAATATTGGAGCGGTCCACAAGAATAAAATCGTGTCGAAATTGTCTACGAGTGTGCGGTTTGCAATAAATTCATTAAAATTAACATGCATTGAAAAAAATATCAATATGGAAATCCAACTTACTTTAGGTATCGAAGTATTGCTAGGTTTGATCTTTCTCAACAAATAGCCGAGACCGAGTCCAAGCAAATAAGGGCCTGCTCTCGTATATACCCTCGTGTAGATTTGCAGATAAACTTCTCCCAAATCCGCCTGACTGTGATAAAAATCATTCGGGTAAGCGGAGTTATCATTGGCCTGGCTTGTGAACATTCATTTATTCTACTCAAGTCCATTATTTGTGGTTCGGTTCTCACTTTTTGTAATAGAGCATTGTGCCTGTCAGCCCGTTGGAATAAGTGATCAAAAGTGGTGCGAGGACAGAGGCGAGAAATACAGCGGCCAGAACGGTGAAAAATATCAGCTGGTTCCTTTTGCCCTTGCCGAGCATAGGATAGAGAAATATCGGTGAGATCCAGACGAGTTGCATGTCCACGGCCAGGTACCATGATTGCGACATACACTGATTCCCAAAATTGCGCGAAAATACATGAATATTTTTGTCTGCCACGTCATCATGCTATTTTTCTAAACTTAACGGAGACTTTGTCCTTGAAAGCAGCGGGAGATGTTAGCGGCTCAACATGAGCAGCTAGAAGAAGAGGAGGGGGATGCCACTATGGACCAGGCATTGCCGATTAGCGGTAATTATAAACACATTTGTGTAAACACATTACAAAACTAAACGCGTTTTTCTCGAAAACACGTTTTAAAAAATGGCTGACATTCTCCTGACCGCTGTAATTAACATATCGACCTGAAATTTGGAGAGCATACTCAGAAAATATGTCTTCACGGAATGACGGGTCGTTTTTTTCGATAGATACATTTTTGCATTTATTATTTATCTTTTTATGCGAAAAATACGCGAAAATTCGATTTTTTTAAATTGCCGCCATTTTCCGAAATTTGTACTAAACGAAAAACCCATCCGTCATTCCTTGACCAAAGGGTCACAGATTGATAATATGCTTTGATTTTGTGTTTCAGATCAACAAAGAGGGGGCAGTGATGTCAGCCGTTTACCTCCCGAGATTTGAGGACCTGTTTTCGCGGAGCTGCAACGGCTGCCATTTTGGTTTTTTTTCAAAAAATTTTTTTTTTACGTTCTGTATATCATGAATAAAAGCAAGAAAAAAACCGCACTCAAAAAGCTTTACTCGTTTCCTTTAAAAAAAATAAAATGTATACACCTGAAATATGGCACTCCAAAGACAAAGTCTCCCTTAATTGGAGTGCACATTCATAAATACGACTGTCGTACATAATGGCTATATGTATTTTCGAAATAATGAATACTGGAAATAGTGAAGAAACACAAGGTGGGGTGAAAGCGGAAATTATAAATGGAACAATTAATACACCGACACATCGGGTTTAAAATTCATTTAAAGACAGGTTACCGTTTATGACGATGAAACAGCAATTTTTTAATTACGTTCCGGACCCCCCCGACCGAGCTGAAATTTTGCACAAACCTTCCTTTTAATATTTTGAGACAACCCCTAAAGGGATTTTCGGCGACTCGCAAAAGTTTTCGAGATATTCAATTTTTTAGTTTTTTTTTTTATTTTTCCAGCGCCGACTATATCTATATCTACTACGTCTCCGTTTATACCTACATATGTTATCGCGCTCTTCATTTTGTCCAAACAAAAATATTCAAACAAACCTAAGAACGATGCCGGTCGCCAAAAATCCCTTTAGGGGTTGTCTTAAAATATAAAAAGGAAGGTTTGTGCAAAATTTCAAGTCGATGGGGGGGGGGGGGGGGTCCGAACCTTCCTCTTTTTTTCAGAATTTGCATCCCTAAAGTGTTTAGAGCACGTGAGTTTGTTTGCTTGGGTTGTCAAAAACAAACATTAAATGCTATTTTTTATACCTTTAAACTTTAAATGCGTTTTTTTGGAATCAGCTTCAACGGATAAACCGATCCACATGAATCTCTGCGCAATTGAAAGAAAATTCAATTTGCGAGGCCATCAGGAAGCGATTTTTGTCAAAAATTGATTTAGAAATATTTTTTTCGTCCGATGAAGCAAAAAGAAACCGGGCAAAAAAACTGGGTTTTTTTTTCAAACGGCTGCCATTTTGTCATCCAGGGGCCTTTCAGAAAACAAAAAAACCACCAGACCTCCAAATTTACTCTATTTTAATCATTTTCAACCCGTTTTTGTTTCAAATGAACGAGCAATGCTGTGGAGTGCCCTGCGCAGACGAAAACACGTCGTGCATGGCTTTATTTGACCGGAGCTGGAGCTGCTTTTTGGTATTTAAATTTGGATTTTTTAAAAATAAATAAAATTGGAATTTACTTTCCATTGATGGAAAAATAAAATACACTGAAACCCATTTCCCCAAGTATTCATTTTATATTTTAAAAAATTCCCGGATTTCATTCATTTTTCATGCCTCTCGATGGGAACCTGTCCTTAAGGGGTGTGCATAACGTTCGATTTCAAAAAATCGATTTTTGGTTTATTTTATTTTCTTATTGCGTAGAGTGAACTTTGATTTGGTTCAAAGATTTTGTAAAAATTCCAAAAATTGACCGAGTAAAGACGATTTTAGTGGAGCAGGTCAGCCGGTCCCGTTGCGTTATGGCGCTTGCGCTGCGCGATGCATTGTATGGTTTCTAAGGGCATTGATATGACTTTGTCCAAATAGGCTGTTTGATTGTTATACGGTGCAGGAATCGCAGATTGAAGGTACGAAAAATAACGAGGCACTTTCTTAGATTCAAATTTTTTAAATAACAATTGGAACGAAAGAGTGTATTTCATAGATAGAAATTTTTAATCAAGGATGTTTAATTTTTCACTAGCTCCATTAGCAATGGAGGTATAAGCGACGAAAATTAATCGCATCACCTCTCACTCATCGTTTCGTCCCTTTCACTCATCGTTCCATCTTTCTCATAAAAATGTTTCTTGTTCATATCGCCATTGCTAATGGAGCTAGTAAAAAAAATGAGACATTTTTTATCGTCAATTAAAAAAGAAACTTTTGTTTCAAATTTTTTTCTACAAAATGCACTTTTTCGTCACAATCGTCGATATAACAATGAAATGGTTTATAAAGAAAAAAAAACGATTCTAGAACAAAATAAATGCCCTATTCGTTTTGCCCGTACCCTAAACCATAGAGAACCACCGAAAATATTGAGCAGGCCTAAACATTTATACGAAAATTGTATACGGAAAAAGTGGATTTAGTACATTTTCTTCGTCTTACGTTTATCGCGAAAGTGTACTTTGCGACTTGGCGTACATCATATCTCAAAATCTAACCGTCCGATTTATTTCAAATTTGGACTGAACATTTTTGTTTTCCTTAGGTACACGGTTATCACGTTTGTTACCTATTCTTCCTCTCATTGTGCCCGTTCCTTTCCTCTACTGTTTACTCCTTTTTTCTCAATCTTTCTTACTGTTCCCCCCTCTTGCGGCCGCAGCCTACTTCCCCCTCTGTATTATATTCATCATGACATTTCTGTCATGGGTGTAGGGAAACTGCGGAAAACCTACACCAATACAGCCGGTCATCGATTCGCCTTCCAGTCGTGAAACTAGTCTTATTTCGCCGCGAAATGCCGAAGAAAAACATTTCACGACGAAATGTACGCGACTGGGATTCGAACCCGGGACCTCCGGGTCCGCTGGTTTAGAGGCGAGGACGCTAACCACTAGACCATCGCACCGGTGACTGAACATATTTTATAACATATTCAATCGACGGGCCGGATGATTTTTTCATATGTTCCTCCGTTTGTTAATAACAAACCTTTAAAGTCATTATTTTCTTCGAAAATCGACACTTTTTTCCGAAAAGTGCAATTTATGCAAATTTTTTAATTTCGAAACATTATCCGGTGGGTTTGTAGCTTCACCATTGTACTAAAAGTATGTTTTTCCATTTTTTACTTTAGAAGAATCTAGTTACCGGAATCTTGTACGCGACCGAACCGTGCGAACGCTACAGTCCTGAGATTAAGGCCTTAGGCCACAGTAACGGGTACAAAATAATGTGCGAATTCAACCATTTTTTTTTCGTATGAAAAAGTGATTCGCTCATAAAATTAATTACACATCTATTTCGTATGAATATCAAGCTGTTAGAAAATATATGTATTTTTTTTCGATGTACAAAATGGCCGTCTACTTGAAACTTCTCGAAACCGCTTTTTTCCAATTGGCGTGACAAATAACTTCAACAATTTTCACTCGATTTACTTAAAATTTAAAAGTTATGTTCCTAATTCCATTTCGCAGAGAAGTACGTACGAAATTTCTAATTAATTGAAAAAAATTCATTTTATGAGCAGTTTATGAGCAGTTATAACGAAATTTTTCACTGAAAATTTATTTCTTAAGTTCAAATACCCCCAACTTTTGAATAAAACAATATTTTTTAAATCCCGTACGTACTTCTCTAGGTATTCTAATGTAGATAGACGAGAATTTTTGATTTTTGATTTTAGAAAAAAAAGATAACAAAAGAAAATATTAATAGTCGGTCATTTTGTACACCGAACAAAAAAAATATATTTTCTAACAGCTTGATATTACTAAATCCTTAATAGATGTGTAATCAATTTTATGAATGAATCATTTTTTCATGCGAAAAAAATGGTTAAATTCGCACATGATTTTATACCCGTTACTGTGGCCTAAGGCCTTAAATGACAATTATTGCGTTATTTATAAATATGTTTTAATTTCAAAAAAATGGTGACATCCCCCATGGAAATTTATATACGCAAAAATATACTGCAAATTTATTTTATTAATAATTGTAATATATGTGAAATGTATGCCATATATTGAAAGTATATGTTGCATATATGTGCCAAATTCTAATTTCCGTAACGTTTTTATATATGAGATGTATATGCGTGGTATTACTGTATATCAATGTATCATATATCAATGATATATGTAGCATTTACCCTGCATATATACCACATTTATTTATCTTATAGGTTGCATACACACTGCGTACATACCACATATATACAGATATGCGTAGCATATCTGTATATAGTGTTTATATGTAATAGCGTACTTTAACTGTAAGTTAAGTTTTTTTAAGTTTAACTGTAATAGTGCTTATACACAGCATATATTTTTTGGCAGGAATATGTATCAAAAATGTATGCGTCATATATGACGCATACATTTTTAATATATTTTTCTGACAAAAAAATATATTGAAAATATATCGAAAATATATGCGTCGTATATGCTTCATATATGCGTCATATATAGTGTTTATACGTAGCATATATGTTTTGGTCAGAAAAATATATCGAAAATATATGGGTCATATATGCGTCATATATTTGGTGCATATATACTTAATATATATGTATTATTCTATTTTTCGTCACTATATATGCGACCGATATATATATATATATATATATATATATTTTCTGCATATATTTTACATACATAAATTTCCATGGGGGATGTCAAGACTATGTACTATCTGTGTGCGAAAGATCGACCTTATCACCCCATTATGCGAGACGAAAAACAAATATTGACAATCGATCTGTTTTTTAACTTCAAGGTTATGCATACCCCTTAAGCATCTCATTATTTTCACAAATAGATCGATTTTCGTAAGAAAGTATTTCTGATCGTGTCTATTGGGATTAGTTATAAGGTTAGAAAATATATGTAAAGAAAAGCCCTACCATATTTGGGACGTCAACATAGTTGTTAACGTAGAGAAGATTCGTCCACCAATTTTTGCGGCAATAATTCCTGTTGCTTTCGACCCAGGTGTCCCAGTACGGGCCACTTCCAATTTTATAGAACAAGGTGGCGTAGAATCCGATCATTATCGCATAGGCGGGTGTCAATCTAAAGCGAAATCGCATCGATCGATAATCAAAAGGATAATCTTATCCGCAGGCGACATTGATTGGAATCTTCTCAAATCAAACATCAAATACATCAAAGGAAGGCCGCCTCACTGAGGAAAGCAAACATTCAGAGCACACCTGAGATATCGTCGAACGTATAATTTCCATACGTTGAATCTGTACCGATCGAAATACTTTTCCTTCTTCGTCAGCTCTGAATTGGCCAGGAGTAGTCCGCTCAGCAGAAGAAACGTGTCTGTCGCGATGTTTGCGTTCAGCAACAAAAAACTGTCCCACCTCTCGTGCAACTATCACGATAATGATAAATGAGCATATTAACTGATACTATTTGATTGCGCTGTAATATGTTTTTTTTTATCTTATTAAAGACTCGTCTCACCGTCGCGACTGACAACAGATCGAGATTGACCCCCACGATTTTCAGATAATACGTGTGACCATAAATTATCCAGCAAATACTCAAAAATCGAAGACCGTCGAGACAATCGAACGACCCGGGGCCTCTTTTGGCATTTAAATTTTTTCCATTTGTGTAGGCGGAAAAGAAACACAGAAGTGCATATTTCGTGTCTGAAAAATATATATTTATATATATACTCGTCGGATCATTAAATGAAATGCTGTTATTAAGTAACGAATTCAATTGGCCCTAGAAATGATGATCCATTTTTTCCCTTCTTATTATTCTCTATAATTTTACGCGTTTGAAAAAAAAATTAGCTCGGTACAAATTTTCGAAACTACTTTTTGAACCCGGGCGGGGAAGATGACGCGAAAACTATGTGACCGATCAACTTTTACCAAAGATGTTACGTCTATTCTATACGTTATTCAAGTCCGCATTCAATAACTATCATTCCAATTGAGAGGCAATTTGTTTTTTTTTGTTTTGGTAAAAAAACGACAGGCTGCAGAATGCTCGCCAATGGAGCCTGGAATGAGTACCCAGTTCGAAAAGGAGAAAGTCTATTTCGTCATTTTTATTTTCCAATGAAAATATCGTTTCACATGCTTCCAATATGGAACAAATATGCTGCCTAATTTTAATAAGATTGTTTTTATTTCTGCCTCAAAATGTTATTGGAATTTATCAATTACTAAATATATCAAGAAACGCGGCAGCGTCTTGACGCCAAGTAATAAAAACAGAAAAACGTTTACCCCACTGACGAATACCCCACTGATTCCATATACTCCAATATTCCAATTTTAATTCCCAACCAGCCAAAGTTGGAATAAGGAGGTGCACTTAAGGGGTCTTCTCACTTTTAACGCTAAAAAGGCTATTTTCATGAATTTTTTTGATAGGTTTATATAATAGATATTGATATAAAAGTTGTTACACTTAATAAACACACTTTCGGAATACACTGAAAAAAATTGTTTATTTGAGTCACTATTTATAGACGAAAGTGGTAGTTAAAAAAAAGTCCTGAAAAAATTGTAGGTCTGCGCTGTTGATGAAATCTCGGAGATGAATCATCCGAAACAAAAAAATCAAGCGGTTTTAGATTCAGTATGTCAATGGCTATAGCGCATATCATACGATTATTGACATATGCGAAAATAACAAAATGGTGGACATTTTTCGAAAAAACAAAAAAATCGTGTTTTTTACCGTTTTTGGAAAAAAAATAGTAAATATCAAAATTTAAAAAATCCTTGATATGCGCTATACTTATAGTTGTACAGAATGTGTGGTTAACATTTCATAAGGATCGGTTCAGTAGTTTCGAAGATTTTATCAGCAAGCCGTCGAAAAACGTTATTTCATCAAAACGTGAAACGTTATTTCATCAAAAATCATGAAAATATCTTTTTTAGCGTCTAAAGTGAGAAGACCCTTTAAAAGTGATACACTTGAACATAAAGTTCATATTGAGAATAAGAAAGAGATACATATATATAACTGAATATTCTCTTATTCTCAATATGAACTTTATGTTGAAGTTAACAGAAATACATATAGTAATGTGATGTATATTTATATACATATACATATCCATATCCTAATATACTTAAAGGGTAAGGCTATTGTGAAAATAACGAACACTCGATCGTCGCTTGAGGCAACTCAAATTGAAAATGAAGGTCAACATATGATCAGTACGATAGAACTGTTAGTAAAACTTTAAACGCGTTTTCCTCGAAACCATGTTTTTCAAAACGGTGTACACGATTTCTCAACATCTAATGAACGGATTGAATTCAACTTATGTATACTTATTCAATGTAATAGTAGTTTTGTCTTGACGGACGTTTTTCTTGTTAACATTTTTTTTCATTGGTAATTCACAATGATGTAATTTTTCCTCGAAAAATCGAGAAAAAAATCCAAAATTGGTTTTGGCGATTGAAACACGATAACGAAAAAAAGCTCGGTCAATTCTTAGCCTACATTATCTATTTTAAGGGAAAACCCGTTTTGTTTTGTTTCGGATTAACCGGGTGGTCAAATCAAGTAAAACGTTGAGCCCCTCGCGTTCAAAGGTCCTTCGCGAGATTGTTTATAACTTCTTCGATGATTAATATTTTTTAATGAAATTTGATATACATATTCATTAATGTACACTATCGGTCAAAAGTTTCCGGACGATAATTGCCAAATAATGTTAGAATAATATAGTTCATTTCAATTATTATCTTACGAAGATATTATATAGCTTTGTATAATTAATTATATTATTCTAATATAGTTTTGCAATTATCCAAAGTGACCGAAAGGTTTGCAATGAGCTGAAGAGACCGGAAACTTTTGACCAACTATTCTTTTTTCGCAAAACCTCCAATAGCTATGCCTATATGCACCCTCGTTGGGAATTTATCGATTGATGGACCAACTAAAACTTGGGTCGAGGTTTTCGCATGAATGAATCATTAAAGTGTCGGGTTCGACTTTGCGCTGCATTGAAATGCAAATGACGTTTTTGAAACACGAACCACTTGACATTTCAGACAAACGATATGTGTTTATATATGTAGGTACGTGGTGAATAACATGGAGGTTCAACGGACCGAGCCGAATTTCGCAACGATTCGAATCACCTTCCATTCATTCTCTACGCACACACGTCGTATATTTCGCAAAAAAAAATTAATAGACGGAGCGAAAAGTGGCGGAGAAGGTTTAAAAACATCGAGAAAAACAACTTTTTTTACCTTTAGGATCCGGTCTTTCCAGACTACTCTGCCTTACCAAATCGTACACTGTGCTGATCACGACCGCGCTCCCAAACAGGGTCAGGAGAAATCTAACGATAGAAAGAATGCATTTTGATTCTCCCATACCCAGTCCTTGGCTGATAAATTATTAATTCGACCTATTTTTTTACGAGATCAAAGTTATCGGTAATTAAACAAATATTTACTTCACTAATTGTACTTGTAAAACGTACTTTGGGATTTTTACAAAACGTACGTTTCTTATGATAAATAATTTACTGTCACGCAACAAATTTATTCAACGTGTAGTTCAAATTAAAATTGAAGTAAGAATTTCTCGAATTTTTCGGAAATTCACGATATTTGTCTGCGATCAAAATATATTTCGATTACGTATTTAGTATTTATGTGAAATGTGCAATTTGATGTACGCGTAATCGGAATCCTCGCATCAAATCATTATTATCCATTTCGCGTGCTTTCAATCATATACTTTACTATCAAGGTTGAGAGATGAAATCGTTTACGTGCTTGAAATATATTTTTCGTTTAGAAGTTTGAATCGTTGGAACGAAAAGAAAACCCTTTTTCATTTATTAACCTTTGGTGTTGTCAAAAATTGTATTCCGCATGTTTAGGCTGCAGGTATTCTAACTATTGTATTCTAAATTTCGGACAATTAGAACAAGTCAGGTTTCGTTACATTCCATAGATGGAAACTTCAACATCGATTATAAACCTGCAATGAACATCTACCCGCAAGTTAATAATTCGTTGAGCGAAACTCTTTTCAAGGGGTTAGCCTAGTGTGACCATAAAAAAAATGATTGTCGCTTGATACTACTTTAATTGAAGATGAAGGCAAGAATTGCAGATTGAAGGTACACTTATGATTACGATGGAACTGCGAGTAAAACTGAAACGCGTTTTTCTCGAAACTATGTTCTTTAAAACGGTGTACATGATTTCTTGACATCTAATGAACGGATTGACTTGAATTTTCGTACACTTATTCAGTGTAATAGTCATTTAGTCTTGGCCGACGTTTTTCATATTGACATTTTTGCCATGAATAACTACCAATAACGATGTCATTTTTCCTTAAAAAATCGAAAACAAATTCAAATGTCGTTTTTGATGATTGAAACACGATAACAACGAAAGCTCGGTCAAGTCTTATCCAACATGATCTATTTTCAGAAAAAGCATCGTTTTCTTTGTTTCAGACCGACCGGGTGGCCAAAATCAAGTACACCGCTGAGCCCCTCACGTTCAAAGATCCTTCACGAGATTACTTACAACTTCTTTAATTATTCATATTTTTTAATCAAGCTTGGTACACAACTTTATTAAGGGGGCGGTACCTTTAGGCGAGGAAAAAGTTGCTAATTTTCATTCTTTTTTTTTAAAGGAAAGATTTCTTCACCATTTTTTAGACTTACACGTGGAGAATGCCAATCGGGACCTACCGATTTCACCCAAACTGCGTGGGTGAAGGAGGTTGGCCCCACTCAACGATCCTAAAATATTCCGCCTGAGTTGAACGGGCCTTGTGTGGGTCCTTTCCTATGGTCACTCATAGCATCCATCCTAACGCTCTCCAAAGATTTCCGAGTAGAGCTTGAGGGATATTTTTTCAACGTTCAAGTCAACTGCGTAGCGCAGTGGTCAAGCGCATTGCCTGTCACCCCGCTCGCTTGGGTTCGATTCTCTCCGCCACCGTTAAATTTATTTTTTTTCGCAATGTTCAACTACTTATTCTAGAATTCAATCATTTGAAGCAGTTAAAGACTTGAATGAAGTATGCTTTCCAACGATTCATGTTTCGGAAAAATGTAACTGCTCAAACAATGCTTTTATAAAATGTGCCTGGTGTGAAAAATATGTATGTTGCAAATGTTTCTACGATGAATATAAAAATTACCCTAAAAATTGTAAAATTATTTCTGATAATGAATAAAAAGCAGCGTACATAATTGATTGCAAGAATTTTCGAAATTTTTATTTTCTTAAAAATCTTCACCTAATTGTATAAATTAATTGCTTGAATATATTTAAATTCTACAATAAATAGTTGAACATTGCGAGAAATTAACAAAAAATAAATTTAAAAAACGGCAGCAGTGAGAATCCAAACCAGCGGGGTGACAGGCAATGCGCTTGACCACTGCGCTACGCAGCTGACTTGGAAATGATTGAAAAATATCCTTCAAGCTCTACTCGGAAATCTTTGGAGAGCGTTTTACCCTTTCCTATGGCCCACTCAGGCAAAATATTTTAGGAACGTTAAGTGGAACTCACCTTCTTCTACTCATGCAGTTTGGGCGACATTGCTGGGTCCCGATTGCCCCCCCCCCCCCAATACACATATAAATAAGTGTTCAAACGATTTTTCAATCATCGAACTTATTGCTTCAGAATTAATATTTTTCAATAACCCTGATTTCCGTATCGCCACAGTAGCCTAACCCCGTAAACATAAATTAACGAGTGAATTATTTGAAACTTGCTGTACAAGTCTCTAATCGATCCGTTCACGATTCGATCCGTTTTACACGAGACGAGTGCTACAATAATATGGCTAAAAATAAAGGTCTTTACATATAAAGTTTATCAGCAAGGTCGAGGGCCGGCCAATCGGACTCTTGGGTGTGACACGATTTGTTGCCAACTTGTAGAGTAAAGTCAACCCTTTGCGGTCGTTTCAGGGCGTCCAGACCAATCTGTGCTGTCTCGGCAATATCGCGTGGGCTGCAACTCGACGGGACACACCACAGCCACTCGTACGGCGCCGAAGTACCGGAAGTCCAATTTTTCAAGCCCTGAGAAATTCACTGGGGTCAATTTGCAACGGGACAAACATACATGCGAGCATGAATTTTCGTCGCGACGATGACTGGTTCGGGATCGACACTCACCGAGGCCAGAGCGATGTTCAACAATAAACTTTCCACTCCTTGCATATTATTGTCATTTTCGGTCACATTCGTGCGATCGGCAATCACGAATTGGACTTTCGCACTGCAAGCTTTACCAACGAAACTGTGATTGCTCTTTACTCTCAGACACTCGTCGTAATTACCAAGCTGCTTGGTATTTCCCGTGATGAAGCCCGACGGTATTTTCGTCGACGCGTCGTACACTTGAGAAAAGAAACCAAAAACGATGACATACATTACGATAAAATTTATACGCGTTTTCTGCTCGATGAGTGCGTTCTTTCGCGGTTATGAAAATAATTCGGGTATTTTTTTATTTTACATCGGACAGGAAGATCCAGACGGTTATATCAATTTATTTACATTCTCGAATAATCGATAAATCGATAAAGCTCGAATAAAATGCTTTGTACGGACAGAGTGAAATATGTGTATATGTGTGTGGCAAGTTTGGCTACAATGTCTTTTAAGGGGTCTTCTCACTTTAAGCGCTAGAAAAGGCTACTTTCATGAATTTTTTTTTGATAGGTTTTATAAATATTGATTTTAGATATTGATATAAAAGTTGTGACACTTAATAAATACAGTTTCGAAATATATTTTTACAAAAATGTATTTATTCAAGTCACGATTTAGAGACGAAAATGGTTGTTACAAAAATGTAAAAAAATTGTAGGTCTGCGCTGTTGATGAAATCTCGAAGATGGATCATCCGTAACGAAAAAATCAAACGGCTTTAGATTCAGTATGTTAATGGCTATAGCGCATATTATACGATGTTTAATATATGCAAAAATAACAAATTGGCGGACATTTTTCGAAAAAAAAGACGTGTTTTTTTCACCGTTTTTGGAAAAAAATAGTAAATTTGGAAATTTAAAAAAATCCTTGATATGCGCTATAGCTATGGTTGTAAAGAATAGGTGGTTAAAATTTCATAAGGATCGTTTCAGTAGTTTTGAAGATTTCATCAACAAGCTGTCGAAAAACGTTGTTTTAATTTTCAGTTTTCACTTTAGAAGCAAAAAAACCTTGACATTGATAATTCATTATTTTTTCATATTTTTTAACGAAAGAATGCTTCAAAATGAAAACAAATGATACAGTGACATTTGTCGATATCTGAATTAGTTTAGGAGTTATCAGCGTTTAAATGTTTCCAAAACTTCCGAAATCGACATTTTTTAGAAAAATATAACTCCTAAAAGAGAAGAGTGAAAAATAAAAAAATTGCGGTGGACATTCCTTTCAAGGGGTACAATTTTACAAAAAAATCAGGAAAATAAAAAATGATCGAAGTTACGGGCTAGGTGAAATGGCGTGGAATGTCCCATATATATATATGAGGTATTCCACGTGAATCCGGTGAACTTTTTCCCTGACCCCCGCTAATTCGATTTATTTTTTTTTATCTGATTTCATTGACTCTAAAAGACACCCTACATTTTTTTTACATTTTTCGAAACAACCCTTATTCAATAAAAAATGTCTCTGATAAAAACGCCCGGATTTAAAAATCTGAACAAAAATTCCCAAAAATGCGTGATTATATGTAAAAATTTTCAAGCTATCTCCCGCAGTGGAAGTATGATTTTTTCAGTGCTTTCTGAGCGATTAACGTTTTAAAAAATCCGAAAAAATGCATTGTGGGTATCAAAATATTTAAGTATCCGCCTCAAGTAACCGGTTCTTGAATTTTTCGGATTTTTTTAAACGTTAATCGCTCAGAAAGCACAGAAAAAATCGTACTTCCACTACGGGTGACAGCTTAACTTTTTTTTATATATAATCACGGAATTTTGGGATTTTTTCAGATTTTTAAATCGGTGCGTTCTTTTTCGGAGAATTTTTTTTTGACTAAGGCTTGTTTCGAAAAATGTTTTAAAAAATCCGGATGTCTTTTAGAGTCAATGGAATCAGATATAAAAAATCGAATTGGCGGGGGTCAGGGAAAAAGTCCACCGGATTCACGTGGAATACCTCATATATGATATATATATCTTGTGACGTCGGCTGGCGTGTTTTTTTTTCATATAAATTTGTATTGCTTCGTATGAATTAATTTATCATGTGATCATACATTTTCATAAAGATGCATGTCTCGTTCTCAAATGATACGAATCGCTTTACTCAAAATGATTATTTTTTACAGGCTATGTAATTTATTAGTCGCGATGTGCAAATGAAGGAAATGGCGTTCACGCAACGAGTTATGTCCATCAGTTGGAAAGTCGAAAATACATTGCGGAAAAAAATGGACGATAAGAAGTCGATTAGAACGAACAGGAAAATAATAATTGTCTTCGCCAGGTTTATTGACTGCGCTGTGTACGATGAGCTCCAAAAGTTACTTTATTGTTTTTTTACGATTCTCGAATTACGTACCCATCGGAACGATTCAATCTAACTAATAGGAGGCGCATAATTATAAGGGACCCGTGCTTTGTTCGATAATAAACAAATCGGTAGCTCGGTCTAGGAGTTGGGCTACTGTGAAAATGACGAACACTCGTTCGTCGCCTGAGGCAATTCAAATTGCAGAGGAAGGTCCAAAATATGGTGCACGTATCGCAGATTGAAGGTAATCGTATTATTACAACGATGGAACTGCTGGCGAACCTTCAAACCCGTTTTTCTCGAAATGATGTTCAACAAAACGGTGTGCACGATTTCTCGACTTCTAATAAACAGATTGACTTGAAATTTAGTACACTTATTCAGTGCAATAGTAGTTTAGTCTTGACCGAAGCTTTTCCGCTAAACATTTGTTTTCCATTAGTTATTAACAATAATGTAATTCTTGGTCGAAAAATCGAAAAAAAATATTCAAAATTTTGTTTTTTATTATTGAAACTCGATAACAAGGCTCGTTCAATCCTTAGCTAATATTATCTATTTTAAGAAAAAAAAACTCGTTTTTTTAACTCCAGAACAACCGGGTGGCAAAAATCAAATACATCGTTGAGCCCCTTACGTTCAAAGGTCCCTCACGAATTTGTTTAAAACTTCTTTAATTATTAAAAAAATGTAATGAAATTTGGTATTTAACTTTTTGAATGTACATCCAAATAAATGTCCAAACGATTTTTCAATCATCCTACTTAGTCCTTTAAAATTAATTTTATTCAATAACCCTAATTTTTGGGTCGTTACGTTTCAATAACCCTTAAAAGATGAAGGAATAGCAGTTATTCAAAATTACTTCCGCAATAAATACACGAAATTTAACTGGGCGACTTCTCTATTCGTCGGTGAATTGGTCGAAAATTCAAAGAAAATCTGGCTGACAAATGACCAAGAGAAGATAAATTTGCGAAGCAGATAGATCGGTCAATTTAGCGCGGAACGGATCAAACGCAATAAGTTTTGTGCAATGAGCATGTATGTATGTTTACATTTCAAAATCGCGTTAATATACTGTTATCTTATCGACGCGTAGAAAATGCGCGTACTCTCTCGTATAAAGAGTACACTTTGCGACACGAGCGATGCACAAAGCTTAAAGAAAAGGCTAAACTCTCTAATCGCCGATAGATTCTCGAGAAATGAGCCTTTTGTTACAAGAATTGACGCTAGTAACGGTGGCGATAATCGATAACGATTATATCAGTTACAGTGTTAACCCCATGGGTGCAAGGACGGTCATCGCCATGGCCTTTTACTCCGATCATCCTCGCGATGACCCACTTTCTGTTCTCGGCCTCTCTATGCGCGTTCATTGACAAACGTCACGGTGTTACGATCAAATGTACGACGTGCTTAAACAAACGATTTTTCTCCGCCACACGAGAAAATTTCATGATGCGATATTTTATTGCTTAAATCAATAGATAAACTATCCAAGAATATATTTACAAAGTTCCAGAGGCCAATTGTAAATATTTTCGAAGATATAAGGCCAAAAGCAGAGAAGCTATTGATATATGATTTTGATATTTCCTCCTATTGAAAACTTTGAAGCGCCTTTTCTCCACTTTTCAGTGTCACGATTTTTCCAAATTGGCGGGCGTGATAGCGAAAAAACTAAACGAACTTTTGGATTAAACCAACATTTATTTTCTTCAGTATGAAAATCTCTTCTAAGTGAATTAAAAAAGTCGCTGAAAAAGTCTTTTCAAATAGTTTTTATTGCTTGTTAAAGTGTTTTTTTAACACTTTTTTCGAACGTGGGAAAAGTTATAATTTCACGATTATTTTCAGTTTTTTCTTAATTCAACCAGAAGAAAAATATATGACAATTGAAAATTTTATTGGTTTTTTTGTTTCAGTCAAGTATTACGAGCTGCATTTTCCCCGCCGATTGGGGACTGCAGTGGCGAGACGCACATGGCATAGGCTGATAAATCTGCAGTCATTTGTTGTTTCATGTTGAAACATTTTTTTAATACAGTTCAAATATACATGAAAAAATACCTCAATGTTTACTGGGCTCACTTATTTTCTTTCTCTTCTAAAAAAATTCCCGAAAAAACGCTTTTTTGGATCTTCTAATTCAGGCTCTCGCCTTAAGTTACACATACAGTGCGAGCATTTTACGAAAAGAATTACTCCGTTCTCCTAAGAGCGTGAAATTGTATCGTCAATGTCAGGGAAATCGATCAAAAAAATGTGAACAGATGATACGGTCCGGCGAATTTTTACCGTGATGTTGAAGTTTCCATCGTTGGAAGGCAATGAAAGATAACTTTTCTTTGCTCACATTTTCTTTTGCTGGCTTACAGTACGGAAATCACTCAAATATTTTTTCCTATCTTTATTAGGCATCTACGACCTCAATCGATGAAAAAATTTAACTATCCAAAAAATGAAAAAGTTAAAAAAAAGAGCTTCTCACTGCACTCCAACGATACAAGCTTCAACAACATTTTTACAGCAATGCATAGGATTTTGTCACCGTAGTATATCGAAAGTTATCTATCCACGAATTTCGCTTTTTGAGCGCATCAAAAAACTTGGTTTGTTTTCAATTTTTAATTATTTAGGTTGAAAATCAATTTGGTTTCCGCCACCAATTTTTACTCCAAAAACAGTAAAGTGTATGCCGACATCGAACAAAGGTTTATTCATTGCCTTAATGAGTTATATTTTACAGTGTAAGACTTAAAATTTTATTACGGTTTAAGGCGGTCATCCCATGTGGCAGGTGCAAAAAAAAGAAAAACATTTTTGCACAAATTGCAACAAATGTGTGCGTTTTCTATGAACCCGGCATAGCAGACTAATGGTGAGTCAACATTTTCTTTGTGTCAATCGTACTTGAACTTCCAAACGCGTTTTTCTCAAAACGGTATTTTTTAAATTTGCTTCCATGATATCCCAGAAACCATTAAACGGATTTCGCTCAAATTTTTATGGCATAGCACATCTATAGTTCTCACCCGAAGTAGAATATTTTCGATATCCGTCATATTTTTTCATGCTGGAAAAGTAAAAAAAAAATAAAACTTGGAACTTTAATTTTAAAACCGTCCCAAAAATTCAATTTTCGATATTTTTACCTTACTCTAGTTCCGGCAATAGCCTCAGTTCTACAAATTGAAATGCCGTTTGATTTTTTATTGTACATGAGCAAAACCTCCGGTGTCATGACAGCCCTCAACCAATTTTTTGTGCGCATGAGTGTCTTCCGACCACTTTAAAGTCGATTCAACTTGTTATTTTTGTTTGATAAAATGCTGAGGGACGGTAAAATGTTCATAAATGTGTGGCAAAAATTCAAGGATAGTGTGTTTTAATGTTTCATAAACAAAATCCACCAAAAACGCGAAAAAAGTAGCTGTCACATGGGATGAACCCGTTAAACTCATGCAATCGCGGGTTCTACAGTTACTACAATTGCACTAATTGTAGTTATAGTAGATACGTACATAACAATATAGTAATATTTCATATAGTAATTTTTCAGTGTTGTCCATGGTACTTGTGTACTACGCTGGAAAATTACACCGAAACATTGTAAAATTTGTAACGTTTCTGCGCGCAGTGCAGAGTTGCTGCGATACTGTAAAAAGATGAACATGGAACATAGTTAAATTTTTAGCGTTTGAGCGCAGACTGAAAAGTTGCTACTATAGTGAAAGAAAAATTACGATGGATCATTGTTAAATGTCTATACCCTCCTCCTCTTTCTGCAGACAGTGCCGGGAAGTTAAATATAAGCATCAATCGCTCTTAATCGAACATCGAAAACCATTATTCCGAGTCTCACAAAAGTATCAGCTCGAAAGTTCTTCGTTTTCTCGTGCACTGCGAAATGAATTCAGGGGAAAAATTCCGTTCTATCATTTATACGTAAGTTCCGAATCTAGCGCTCATATATTTATTTTCTTCATATCGTTTGAAGTTTTCCGTTGTAATAATAATTTAGAAGCCTTGATAGAGACACATTCTTTTTTCAAGGGAAGAAAGAAAGAAAAAAAACTTCGCTTGTCCACTGTCGGAATCCGAAAAATTACGTGTTGTTTTTATTTGTTTGTAACACCTCATGTCTGCGTACCAAAAAAAGTATTTAAAACATATTTTTTTAAGAAAAATGTAATGGAGTTATCATATCATTGAATATTGCCATTAAGGGGGAGATACCTTTAGGAGAAGAAAAAAATTGATTTTTTTTAGAGGAAAGATTTTTTCATCATTTTTTGAGATTTAGGGTATGTTTTATTACTACTTTTACCTCTTGTGTAACATGATATTTCTTTCTATTTATCTTTAAAAATGACAGGTGTATGGCACGGCCTTCTTAACTGCATTTTCAAAACTGGCGTGACGTATAGCCAGTTTTGAAAATCTAACTAATCGACCGATTCTGATGAAATTTGGTATAAATCTTTCCAACATTATCGTCCAAAACATGACCCTAAATGTTTTTGAAAAATAAAAATAAAGTTTTTTTATGCAAAATGTAGCAATTTTTTCGGAAAATTCAATCTTTTTGTTTCAAAGCGTACCAATTAATCGCTTTTCAACATTTCTCACATTTTCTTGGTTCATATTCTGCGTACGCGTGTGAATGAAGGAAAAATTTTCGTCGGTTTTTTTCACATTAATCCCGCCGATGCTACGTGTCACGCCGTCTAACAACATCCACCGCAACGCGTTTCGACGACCGTGCCATACATTCGCTGTTTTTATAGATCAATAATAATAAAAAAATACCATGTAACAGCGAAAAGTAGTAATAAAACATACCCTTAGTCTCAAAAATGGTGAAGAAATCTTTAATGTAAAAAAAGATCATAAAAATCGGCAATTTTTTACTCGCCTAAGAGAATTCTCCTCCCTTAATGAAATACACTTATTATTAATTTGATTGATTGTCTCATCTTTTGCCATCATCTTTCCCTCATTTTTATTTAAGAAATTGTTTCTATTTAATTGACACCACTAGTTCGGGGCGACATGAATCGATAAAAAAAATTAAATATAACAGTCAAAAATCGTGCAATCCAATTAAGGGGTCATCACAGTCTAAAATTTTCAAAAAAATCTATTTTTCGCATTATCCGATAGTATAGACGGTTATAAACATTCTGTTCATATACTTACATAAACGTAAGTAGACAATTTGTATGAAAATTCCGCACTCGAAACTTTAAACGCGTTTTTCTGGAAATGTCGTTTTTAAAAACGTTGTACAATCTCAAAGGAAGAGTTTTCAAGCTATCCGTCTTAAATTTTGACGCAACATTCTTCACGCCATTCTTTATCTTGCTATAGAAGCTTTTTTTCCTTTTTTGTAATTTTCATATTTTTGTTAACGAAAAACTGTCGAACAAATAGGCTAAATTCGATACTTTTTTCACACAGCCGCCATTTTGTCAACATCTTATTACAAATTCTGTTTTAGATAATATTTACGGCCACAATCGTGTACACCGTGAGGACACTTTTTTCAAATACGTTTTCAACCGTTAAAAAGAATGTAAAACAATATTAAAATAAACGTTACATTTTTTTTCTTTTCTTCATGAATGCTTCGATTTGACATAAAAAACCAGACTGATTAGCGTATTTCAATCATGGAAAAAAAAATCACGAAAGTCAGCTATTTTCGATCCTTTACACTGTGGCGATTCCTTAAGGGGTTATGTACAGTTAACATTTTCGAATAATCGTTTTTTTTTTCTTCATAATGTACATATATGTTAAGTACACACACACACACAGAAAATGTCGTGTCAATCCGGCGAATATTCTCGAAGTTACACGCACATTTGTAATGACGTGTTAGGCGTTCGAAAGTGCTTTAAACTTTCGAAACTTTAAACGCGTTTTTCTCAAAACTGTGCTTTTAAAGTCGGTGAGCAAGATTTCTCGAAAACGGCTGAACCGATCAGTCTCAAATGTGATCACAATCTTTTCAAGTATATTTTTTAGTAATTAATCGAAGGTTTTTTCTCGCTGATAAATATTTTCCATTTTATAAACAATTTAAGGCCTAAATTTTGGTCAAAAATCTATTTTTTTTAGAAGCCACCGTTTTGTAAAAAATTATTATTTAGCTTATTCGTTTGATCAATTATCGTATCGTATCGTATTTATTCCACGGTATACCCTGTAAGGGCGTTTACATCTATACTCCCTATCACCTTCTCTTCACCTTTTACTGGTTCGTACAATTTGTTTCCGTGGCTTTTTTTCGCAACATTTTTATACACCGGTATTCCCTTCTCGCCGCGCTACCAATTATAAAATAATCCATTGTATTAACGAAATATTTTTGGTTTTTTCATTTTAGATGATCCAGTCAAGAGATATCGTGCTCACCACAAGACGCCTTTTTTAGGTGTTCCCGGAGATCAGCTATAGCAGCTTTCAAAATAATTAATTTGACCAATAAAAAATGTTAAAATACAGTTAACAGTTACCATAATATGTGTACAAATTTTTACGTTAATATATTTAAAGGTCTTCTCGAGAAAAATTCTTGAAAAATCGATGTTTTTGGACCTCCTGGCTGTATATAACCCCTTAAAAACACGAGAACTGTAAAATAGTAAAATTTGGAGACTTCGTTATAGTAAACGCTTCGGAGCTCTTTTTCGAGAATCGATTTGTCGAGATCAAGAAATCATATCGATCTTGCGAACACGAGAAGTCCGTCTCGGCCTACAAACGAAAGATAAACAGGCGAGCCCCACGTGTCGAGTTTAATTTGAATCGATTGCTTACTTTGTAATGCCCATGGCACGTAATTTTTCAGAGCATCGTGATACAATGCACTGTCCCTGCGGCACTCGAAGCTGACGTTGACCGATTTTGGATTGAAAGTATCGGCAAAAAATTGAAGAAGCGTCGCTTCCGGTTTCTCCACATTATCTTTCACCCCCGATGCTAACAGAGACGACTTCGTTGAATATATGAGAAAAATTGAAATAAAAACGGTGCGACTAATAAAATCACGAACACGCGACAATTTTATAGCGGATCGAATATTCATGTTATCTTTTTTCCCCAGCCGCAGATTTAAATATACACTGGAAATCGCGTAAATTACGCGTCGAAATATTATTATGCAGGTATTATTAAAAAATTATCACAATTCCACGTTTCATGTGACACGATATTGTTATAAACACTTCCGCATGCTCGGTCGTTTCAACTTGGAATCATCAACGATCTCGTATCTCAATCTTGGAAATCGGAAAGTCCACTGTTCACGTTGAGGATTCTCGATGCGATTATATGTGTATACATATATATGTGTGTGTATGTGGGGATACATACGCATACACACACCCACACGCACGCACGCACACACACACACACACACACACACACACACATATATATATATACAGGGTGTCCCAGAAGTAACGTAAGTCCTTCTAGCATCTGGTAGGAAAAAAAATTCTGAGACGAAAAGTCCTCAGTCATTTTTTTATCAGACGCATAGATAATTAGTTATGAATTAAAATAAATAGCCAATCAGGTGCGCGCTACAGCGGAAAGGCAGCGTAGAGGGGAGGGATAGGGGAATGCGTTGTAAGTGCGTGCGCCTGAAAATGGGTGCGGAGGGAAAATTCCGAGAGCATGGGTGCAAGTGCACACACACACACAGGCGTGTGCGCACGTACACACTTACACACACCTGCCCCACCCACACACCCACACACACACACAAACACAAACACACACACACACACACACACACACACACACACACACACACACACACACACACACACACACACACACACACACACACACACTTTCACACATGCTTTCGGAATTTTCCCTCCGCACACGTTTTCAGGCGCACGCAATTACAACGCATTCCCCTATCCCTCCCCTCTACACTGCCTTTCCGCTGTAGCGCGCACCTGATTGGCTATTTATTTGAATTCATAATTAATTATCTATGCGTCTGATCAAAAAATGACTGAGGACTTTTCGTCTCAGAATTTTTTTCCTACCAGATGCTAGAAGGGCGTACGTTACTTCTGGGACACCCTGTATATGTGTATATATATATATATATATATATATATATATATATATATATATATATATATATATTTTAAGGGGGGGTCTGCACTTCACATGACAGTGGTCGCCGGAGGGGTTAATACGCGTACATATCTGTATATAAAGACTGTTTTGTGTGTTAAGCCATCATTGAGATCCCCACAACGAAGAAAGAAAAGTGCTTTCAGCGAAATCTTATCGCACGATCGCAGCAATTTTTTGAAAGCGATTTTGCATAAAGATAGCGTTTTCATCTTTCTTACTCGAGACAATTTTTCGCTACAATCTCACCTTTTATCGGGCTTGAATGTGTATTACTATGTTTATCATTACTGGTAGGTTGTTATCGAACAATAGTAGTGTTTGAACTTTGCATCGTTCCAATGTGGTGGGAATTGTTTTTAATCGTCCAAATCGAATTTCAACAGATTTAGCTAAAATGGTCTTACGTCTTTCTTTTATGACCCTCGTCAGAAATCGATCATTTTTATTTGGGAACAAAATATTTGATATTAAACAAAAATGAACATACGAAAAAAGATGATCGATTAGTTAGAACGATGCAAACTGTTATGAGCAATATCAGCTGTTTTCTTGACCTCTCAACTTCGTAAGGACTTTTTTATAACTCAAAATTTGAAAAATTAAGGGATCACAGTGAAAATTTTTCAAAAAGTCGACTTTAAAAAATGCATTATTCGATAGTATAGACGGTTATAAACATGCTGTTCAATTTTTGGGGTGAAATTCGAATATACTCGGTTTTCTCAAAATGTCGTTTTTCAAAACGGTGTACACTCAAAAAAGAAAGAGTTTGCAAGCTATCCGTCTCAAATTTTGTCACAACATTCTTCACGCCATTCTTTATCTTGCTATGGAAGCATTTTTTTAATCTTCATGTTTTTTAACGAAAAACTGTCGAAAAAATAGGCTAAATTCTATACTTTTTTTTTCAAAGAGCCGACATTTTGTCAATTTTGATTTTTTAAAAACGTCCATAGCAAGATAACAGCTTTCATACTGATTGATAATCTTATTACAAATTTTGCTTCAGATAATATTTACGGCCACAACCGTGTACACAGTGAGGACTCCTTTTTTCGTAGAGATTTTCAACCGTTAAAAAAAATGTACAAAAAATAATAATAAACGTTAAAAAATGTATTATTTGTTCTTCATGAGTGCTTTGATTTGGCAAATAAAAATCACGTTACACTGTGATGATCCCGCAAACGCGTTTTTCTCGAAATTGTTTTTCAAAACGGTGTACACGATTTCTCGATATCTAATGAACGGAATTACTTGAACTCTGGTACACTTATTCAGCATAGGAGTAGTTCAGTTTTGACCGACGTTCTTATTCTTAACATTTTTCTTCATTGGTTATTAACAATGTAATTTTTACAGAATATAATTACAGAAAAAAAATGAAACATTCCTTTTCCAATGATTGATACAGGATAACAAATAAAGCTCGGTTAAGTCAGCCAATAATACACTTCGCACAAAAATTAAGGGAGCAAGAAAAAAATCCAAATTTTTGGGGGATTTTCAACAGGCTGTAACTCATACAAAAATGGTCGTACAGCAAAAAAAAAGGCAAATTGTAGCTCTAAGTGTCTAGTTTTCGGATCTGAGTTTGAAAATTTTTTTTTGAAAATATTTTTCGAGTAATCATAAGAAAGCCACCGAAAAAAAAATGTTCGAATTTTTTTTGGTTTTTTTTTAAATCTACGGACGTGGAAAAAATTTTTTGGACTTAACCTCTATATGGACCGGATAGCTTGTTTATTCAGCTTTAATTTGGTTTTTTAAAAATCTCGATACGAGCATTTCTCGCTGAGATATCGGTGTTTGAATGGAAAAAGATCATTTTGTCTTTGATTACCAATATCTCAGCAACCAATGATCGCACAGAAATTTTGAGGTTGGTTTCAAAAACTTGAATAAATTCTCTACAAGGATTGGCAATTGAATTTTGAAAAAAAAATTTTTTTTTTCAATCATTACATGAATTTGAAAAAGCGACCAAAAAAGGGCTTTTTGTTTTTTTTTGGAAAATCAAGCGCCCAATCAAAAATATTGCGGAAACCACTAATGTTAAGTGTGCCTTTTACTGTTCAATATACCCACAAAAACCCTACGAAGTTTCAATTTAATCCAGCCAACCGTTTTTTTTCCCACTTGATCGAATTTTTGAAAAAATTAAAGGAGCAAGAATTTTGCTCTGAAAATGTCATAATTTTTATCAAAAATGAAAAAAAAATTTTTTTTTCATTTTTCTCTCAATTCTGTATTAGTGACTTGGAAAATTTTTGAAAAAAAAAATCGAAAATTATTGAAAAAAAAATTCCAAAATTTTTGAAATTTTTTTTTTTAAAATTTTTTTTTTCAATTGGCTAAAAACTTCAGAAAATTAAAAAAAATTAATTACCGCCGGCATTAGCGTTACCCAAAGCGTACCACGTGGAGGTTGCACGGCGGATTTACGCTTCTTTTGTGCTTGCGCACGTGTATGTGTGTGGTTTTATCAGAGATTGAGACCCACACACACACACACACACACACACAATCTTCGGAGAGTGAGTTTGGAGTCACAAAATACTGTGGAAGTGACGAACCACAGGGTCTCAATCTCTGATAAAACCACACACATACACGTGCGCAAGCACAAAAGAAGCGTAAATCCGCCGTGCAACCTCCACGTGGTACGCTTTGGGTAACGCTAATGCCGGCGGTAATTAATTTTTTTTAATTTTCTGAAGTTTTTAGCCAATTGAAAAAAAAATTAAAAAAAAAGAAATTTCAAAAATTTTGGAATTTTTTTTTTCAAAAATTTTCGATTTTTTTTTCTTAAATTTTCCAAGTCACTAATACAGAATTGAGAGAAAAATGAAAAAAAAAAATTTTTTTTTCATTTTTGATAAAAATTATGACATTTTCAGAGCGAAATTCTTGCTCCTTTAATTTTTTCAAAAATTCGATCAAGTGGGAAAAAAAACGGTTGGCTGGATTAAATTGAAATTTCGTAGGGTTTTTGTGGGTTATTGAACAGTAAAAGGCACACTTAACATTAGTAGTTTCCGCAATATTTTTGATTGGGCGCTTGATTTTCCAAAAAACCACAAAAAGCCCTTTTTTGGTCGCTTTTTCAAATTCATGTAATGATTGAAAAAAAATTTTTTTTTCAAAATTCAATTGCCAATCCTTGTAGAGAATTTATTCAAGTTTTTGAAACCAACCTCAAAATTTCTGTGCGATCATTGGTTGCTGAGATATTGGTAATCAAAGACAAAATAATCTTTTTCCATTCAAACACCGATATCTCAGCGAGAAATGCTCGTATCGAGATTTTTAAAAAACCAAATTAAAGCTGAATAAACAAGCTATCCGGTCCATATAGAGGTTAAGTCCAAAAATTTTTTTCCACGTCCGTAGATTTAAAAAAAACCAAAAAAATTTCGAACATTTTTTTTTCGGTGGTTTTCTTATGATTACTCGAAAAATATTAAAAAAAAAAAATTTTCAAACTCAGATCCGAAAACTAGATACTTAGAGCTACAATTTGCTTTTTTTTTTGCTGTACGACCATTTTTGTATGAGTTACAGCCTGTTGAAAATCCCCCAAAAATTTGGATTTTTTTCTTGCTCCCTTAATTTTTGTGCGAAGTGTATCTATTTGAAAAAACTAGCTTTCTTTTTGTTTCAGATCAACCAGGTGGCGAAAATCAAGTACTCTTCACGATATTGTTTATAACTTTTTAAATTATTATTATTATTACTGATTATTATCTGTGAGGACTTCTACTTTTTCGAAGACATTTTCAACCGTTAAAAAATGTTAAAAAATAAAAACAAACGTTTAAAAATGTATTTTCTCTGCTTCATGAGTGCTTTGATTTGACATAAAAAAAATCAGACTGATTAGCATATTTCAAACAACGAAAAAAAGAATCGCGAAAATAAGATATTTTTGGACTCGTTACACTGTGATGATCCCTTAGCAGTACTCCCCCCAATCGTGTGAGCGGCACCCTATCAACCCAAATGAACTAAGATTTAATCTGGTGGTTGAAAGAACACTACCGATTTCACGAGATCTTTAAGGGCTTGTATACCTTTGAAACAAAAAATGCATCGTTTTTTTTTATTGTTTTGAATGATGTATAAACATTGCAAGAATTATATGGTTGACATCTATAAATATCCCGAAAATGATATGGTCCGAGAAAAAATGGCTTTAAAACTTTAAACGAGTTTTTTTCGAAAACATGTTTTTAAAAAAATCGGGCGGCCTCGTAACTCCTACAATTTTCACCCGATTGACTTCAAATTTTAATTGTAGCTTCTTAGATAATTTTTCTAGCGAAATGCATACGATTTTTACGATCGATCAACGATTACGATTTTTGTAAACAAATTAAGGCGGAAGCCTGAATTAGAAGGTCCGAAAAATCTTTTTTACTATTGCTTTAATCGATAGATAAACTATCCAAGAATGTATTTACAAAGTTACAGAGGCCAATTGTCAATATTTTCGAAGATGCAAGGCCAAAAGCAGAGAAGCGATTGATATTTGATATTGATATTTCCTCCTCTTGAAAACTTTGCAGCGCGTTTTCTCCAGTTGTCATTTTCACGATTTTTCCAAATTGGCGGGCGTGATAGCAAAAAACTAAACGACCTATTGAATCAAACCAACGTTTATTTTCTTCAGTATGAAAATCTCTTCTGAGTGAATTAAAAAAGTTGTTGAAAAAGTGTTTTTAAATAATTTTTATAGCACGCTAAAGTGTTTTTTAACACATTTTTTTCACACGTAAGAAAAGTTATAATTTCACGATTTTTTAGCTTTTTCTTAATTCAGCAAGAAGCAATATATATGACAATTGAAAATTATAATAATAATAATAATCGAGTTTTATTTGCACAACTTGCTTTACAAGTTTTTTACAAAAAGTTTTCGCTTTGTTCAAACACATTTTTCTTACGTCTACCTTCATTCTATGTTCTACCCCGCATATCTTTGCTCTCTTTTTGTCACTTTACTCCTCATCTCCCTCACTTTCAACTACCTCTTCCTCCTTGCGCATTTTTTTACATACTTCCTCTATTTTTCTGAAATACTGACATAGCCCTATATTTATCTTTCCACTCAACATGTTTATCACTTCCCCCTTTATCGCCACTTTATCCACTCCTTGCACCCACTCCTCAGCTTCCTTTCTCGCTTTCGTCGTTACAATTTTCCATCCTTTTTCACATATTAGCAGGTGCTCCATTGTTTCATTTTCTTTCTCGCAAATTCTGCATCTCCAGTTCTTTTCCCCCTTCTTCCCCGCCCTCCATGTATTTCCACATCTTAATCTTGCCCACATTTGTTTATCCCTACCCTTCACACCCTCTTCCGCCCAATACTTCCATGGCCTTTCATCATTTTCCACGATATATTTGTGGTTGCTATTATATGACGATTTCCCTATTCTTTCCTCCTCCTCGTCCAAAATTTTCTTTTTTAGGCATTCTAAACCTTCTTTCATCTTTTCATGTATTTTACCCTCTTCCCTTTTTTCTCTTATCATTGTTACTACGTCCTCTATCCCCATATCCTTTAACACTTTCTCCAAATTCTTTCCCCACTTTGATGGCATTCCATTGGCAATTGCCCTTACCTCCTCCATCAAAGAGATTTTTGGCCATCTAGAATCTTCCATTCTCAGCACCTCTCTTATGTATCTATACACTCTTTCCCTTATCAAATAGGCCATTGTTGGCATACCCAGCTCCCTTCTCTAAATATAATTCGGGGTTGTTTTACTTACTCCTAGCGCCATTTTGCAGTATCTGCTCTGTATTCTTTCGAACACCCCAATTTCCCCTATTCTATACACCGTACATGGCTCCTGCTTTTACTATAGTTTCTAATAACAATTGAAAATTTTATTGGTTTATTTAGTTCAGTCGAGGATTACGAGCTGCATCTTTCCCGGCGATTAGGGACTGCAGTGGCAAGACGCACATGGAATAGGCTGATAAATCTGCAGTCTTTTATTCTTTCATGTTGAAACATTTTTTTAATACATTTCAAATATACATGAAAAGATACCTCAATGTTTGCTGGGCTTACTTGTTTTTTTCCCTTCTAAAAAAATTCCCGGGAGAACGCTTTTTTTGGACCTTCTACTTCAGGCCCCCGCCTTGAAGCCGTTTTTTATGTCGAAAATGCTACTTTTTTCAAAATGATGCCAAATTGGCAAAAATCAATATTTTGTAATAATCGTGTGTACTTCACTAGCAAAACTCATGTAGATTACGAAAAAATTATTGTTTCTTCTAGTAGCTCATGTGCGTCTCCAACGAGTCCGCCCGTGGAGGGCCTGAAGAAAGGCGTTCTCTTTTTACCGGCCACTGGGTCGACATTTTATATTTGTTTGGAAAATAAAAAATTGATTTGGGTACCTACAGACATGTAAAATAAATCCTCCGAACCCCATTTCTATTGTTCCATTAGTATTTTATTTTTTTATTCCCATGAAACCCTTTCTCCGAGCATCCAAAGGTATATAAAGCCTTAAATATTGTGGAAATTAATCAGAGAAATTTTGTGAAAGTCAAGGGAAATAGGTTCGACCTGTGTAAAGAAGAAATTTCGTACTCACCCGGAACAAATTTATATTTATTAAATGGGATGTAAGTCATCAATGACATGCCGTGACATGATTAACGACCATCTGAAAATGATTTAAAATCAGAGAGCTACTTTTCGAGCCTGATCTTGATCGATCAGATGCATTACGACGCGCTCATGTTCCCAAGTAGGATACAAATCTACAAAGCTCGTCCCATTCAAAATGAGAGAAAAGGGAAAAAACGCCCCCTTCGGAGCAAGCCAAGTTTTAAATTAAATTAGAAAAACGCGTATTTTGTTAATCACGTGAATGTACAATAATTAATTTAATATTGTACTAATTAATTATTGAATTATTTTTTATTAGGTTTTATTGAAAAAAAATTTTCAATATTTTTATTTTATTACATAAATTAGTTGTAACATTTTACCTTCGACTAAATATTTTTAATTCTATAGTATACATATATTTTTAATCGCGTTATAAAATAATTTTCAAGATTAATAATAGACATATTGAAAAAAATATAATATTTAAATAACATTTCTAATCAAAAAATGTTTTCTCCTATGCAAACGAGACAGACTATTTTTCTTTCAACCACATTGAATAAATCAAATTATCCTTTGTTTACAGAGAAAAATATTTTTTTATAATATTTCAGCATAATACCTGAAAAGATCAACAAACGATTTGTAAAGTTTAGTCGTCACCGCCGCTGACTTTCGCGAATTTCGCTAGTCTGTTCTAACGTGCCCCCGTCCAACGTCGATCATCCTTTTGCGGAGTTGAACGAGACGACGACCTTGAGCCGCGACTTTACAAGAGGTTCGTCGCACTCTCTCGCGGAGCAATTAGCACAAGTTCGCCAAAAATGCTGATTCCACTTTCTCTGTGCATCTCTCATTTTATTCTCTTTTTCTGCTTAGTGGACGAAACGATTGCGTTGTGACTCATCACGACCAGAATTTGAAACCACCAACAAAAACTGCCGAAAATGATATTTACAAACTGATCGCAATCGAAGCGCGGACCGGAACCGTCTAAAAGAAATCTCATGTTCTTCGATTATCGGCCATTCAAACAATCTTTACGTTCGGCTTTTACGTAATGGCGATTGTCTGACAGGATGATGATGATGTAACAATGACGACGCGAAGACAGCATTCGACAAAAAAATACTCCATTCGCGTCTAAAAAAACCTTGTAATTTTTTTATTGTTAAGGTTGAAAGCTAATTTTAGGCGTTTACCACTGTAAACGCCTAAATGGTATTTGTTTGGTAATGGGCTTAAATTATAGCTAGATTATCTGGCTATATCATAGCATTATTGATTTTCCTTCTAATGTGCCCTGAATGAGGTAGAAGCTATTTAGAAGCTCTTGGAAAACGTTTCATTTGAACCTGTGTCGGGGTCAATCGAAACGTTGCCGGAGGTTAGTTGAAACAGGTGTTTTCAGCTGATTGAACTGATGTTGCTACTAAACCCAGGTACTGTTAATGATGTGTATAAAGTGATAACATTTTTTTTTGTGAACAAAATACAGTTTTAATTAAAATAATCAGTTATATTGCTTTTCATTCCAGTTTTGGTATCACCGAAGGCATATTGAGGTGCTCCAATATTATTTGACTTATCTAGTTTTAATTTACTAAAGATGATCAGTCAGGGAATAGTTTTTGTTACTAGCGAGGTACTCAATGAGATCGACTTATTTAAAAACAACACTATTAAAAGTTTTTATTCAATATTTATCAACTACTAAGAAATCAACAAATACCTATTGGTCCAAACACTCAAATATAAACATTATTTGGATTCACAATTATGGTACAAATAAATCAGATCGCCTACTGTGAATGCTTCGTGTGCCCACACCCTGCACCCAGAACATTGCACCCAGCCTTCTCCTGGTCTGCTTTGGCCGTAATTATCCACGCAAACTAGACAGAAGTTTTTTTCAGATTCATCATCTGTAGAAAACTCTCCATTTTGATGTTTATTCGTGTTCTTGCTTTTTTTCTTTATTTGTTCTCCCGAGGTTCTTTTTTACTCTCTTAGCCTGTCTTCTGCGGACTTTTCTTCAGTCTATTTCCTTGTCTCTTCTTTTACTGGGGTATCGATGTATATTGTTGACTTTCTCTTTTTCCTACCCATATTTAGCGGATTGATATTTTTATTTATATATATATTTTTTGGCATCTTCATATGCCTTTTTATAATTTTCGAGATCGCAGCTTTCGCGGTTCGTAGTTTCAGACGGTTTCTTGACATCTAAAAAAAAACAAGATTTGGAAAACTTGCTTGGGTATGAATGTTTGTTCGGGGTCAATAGAAACACGTTTCAATTGACCCCGAACCGTTTGTTTCAACTGCCCCATGCCCTCGCTTCAAATAATTTATCAAATAACAAAAAACCTAAATGTTGTAGGTAAGTGCTGACCACACTAAACTCACTAGGATATTCATAGTAATGATGATTGTAAAGAACGCTGACAAAGGAACTATAGGTTTGGAGCAATATGCAAAATAATAGTAACAAAAAAACTTACTTTTTGTGTCGAAAAATCGATGCACCCATATAAAATGTTCGACACCCTCGGAGCGACGGCGTGAACTAAGCGACAGGTTCCGATATGCAGAGCAGATCCTTCCCCCCTCGGGGCCCCGCCGCTATCAATAACCATCCTTGAATTATTCAACTTGTTTCATTTGACCCATGTTTCCATCGACCCCAGCCTCCTCTACGATATCCGAGGCGCTAAGTTTTGACCGTTGATTCTTGATATTTGAACCAAAATAATGAGAAGGTCAAGAATTAAAAATTTGCCGTTTTGGCTTCCTTAAGACGGTTTTACCATGTAGAAAGTTAAAAATTCGATTTTTCTTTTTCGCATTTTCTTATTGTTTGGGGTTCTGAGAATGTGTCTCAAGAATGTTAATTTGCAATTCGTAGAACTCCCATAGTTACAGAGGCTTGAAGGCTGCGGTACGTTGGGGCGCGGCAGGTAGTCATCCCCTCGACCGTTATGTTCATTGTATAACGGCTGGGGGAATTTCCCTATCCCTTGCATACCCAAGGTACCCTTAGGTATTGGACCGAACCTTCAACTCAACCATCTGGATGTTTGCCCCAAAACATTTGCACTGTCCCAAAAACACCATAGATATTGCTAATTATTTAGCTGTCGTCATTTTCAATTAAGGATTCAAGCAAACCCTTTTGCTTATGGACGTAATGGGAATCAGAATCGGCCCTAACGCAAAACAATACGCAGAGTGTGAAGACAACGAGCGTATACAACGGTCCAACAGACGGGCGTGTACTGCATCTAGAGAGGCGCGAACCGCCAGAAGAGAAGCAAGTGCGGCTCAATATTCTTTTTTTGAAGCTGAGGAAGGTGGTCTGTATGGTCCCGGTATAGCTGATTAAAGGTAAGTTACTCAAATAAGTTGTTATCCACCGTAAGTTCAGCTGTATCAGTGCTAAATGTATGACAAACTTTAAACGCCCTTTTCTCGAAACGACATGTCTCAAGTCAGGCGCACGTTTTTTCTCAATAACTATTGGACCGATTGACTTCAGGTTTTGCACACATTTCGAGGGAACCTTCACCTATAGTCTGAACTAGAATGATACCGATAGCTTGAATATTTTAGCCCCGCTCTCATGTTTCAGTTGAAAATTTTCCGAGAAAATTAAACCCTAACTTTCAAACTGCGATTCCGATAAAAAAATGTCATACTTACTTGGTTCTAGTTCAGACGATAACTACAATCATATAGATGTTTTTTAATTTTGTTTTTCTGTTTCAGATGACTAGGATCGCCGCAACCCGTACCCCCGATTGGACTAGCATTTCACGCCACGACCTGCATAACAGCACATAATTTGTATAGATTTCAATAAAATATTTCATAAAAATTTGTGTTGCTAGTTGAAAAATGTCTTAATATGCGTAAAAAAAACCCCAGCACTGTAGGTTTGATAGTTTTCGCAAAATGAATTCCTAAAAACTACTTAAAAAATAAGTTTCTAGACGGTAATACCGCCTTAAGGAATTATGAATGCTTTTAGCAGTAATTGGAAATACGCCAAAATTCAACGATTGTAGTTGGCTCATGTGTCCAATATTTTCATTTTATCACAATTAATGGGACTTGACCGGGCGAGCTTCAAAAGGTATTTGTTTAGTATTGCCTCAAGGGCAAAAAGTTATTCGCTTATTTGGCCGAGACCCAATTCGGCGCATGCAGGACATTTGAGTACCCAGAATACTCCACGTGGAGGTTGCCTGCTCAGTATTCCTGGCTCTGATAAGGGCTGATAAAGTGTTTCCTTGTAGGTGCGTGTGTGTGGCGGGGTCAAGCGGCGGAGCCCCTCGCGGGCTCACTCCTTAAATTTATATTAAAAAAATATACAAAATCGTGACGCTGGAGAAATTTTCGCGAGGCATGTTTAATTTGAGACGCTCTGAGGCACGCAGTATACCTGGCGCAAAGTTGAATGTGGAAAACAATTTCTAATTTGTATCAAATTACATTAGTACAGCTAGTGTGTTAATAAAAATATTAATCTTTGTGTTATCAGCAACAGTTTAAAGTAAAAACTCAATCTTCATTAGACAGAAAGGACAATCATTTGTTAATAAATAATGTTACAATTAACTTACAGAAAATCCCCTTATTCTAGATGGTTCAAAGCGTCTCCAGAGCCAATAAAAACATCATTTTTTTAAAGATTCTGCAGTAGTGTCTCCCCTCAAGATAATTCGTGTAGGCCAATAATTGTTCCGGCGTACTGAAGAAAACGGTCCTAACTATCCGCCAATTTTTTTTCAGACACGTTTCGCGTTATGTTTCGATTTTTTATAAAGGATAAATCGTAAAGAAAAATCGGAAAATATCAATTGTACATGATTTATTAGTACTATGTCGAGATGAGAATTTTTATTTTTACTAATCTAATAATAAACTATTCATGCTCGTGTACGTTGCTCAAGCCTCTGTCAAAAATATACGTTTCCATGGTCTCCATGATAACCGCCCCATGGAATGCATCTGAAAAATTCGAGAAAATCCGAGCACCGATATAGATGCTCGGAAGGTACATATAAGCATCAATCGCTCTTAATCGAATAAGGAAAACAAACATTACGAGTCTCACAAAAGTTTCAGGTCGATAGTTCTTCGTTTTCCCATGTACTTCGAAATGAAGGCAGGGAAAAATGTACGGTCTATCATTTATACGTAAGTTCCGAATCTGACAATGATCGTTCCATTGCGTTTATATCGTGTGATGTTTTCCATTTTTATTTTAAAAAATAATTTTTAAGCATTAAGTGAGATGATTTAAAAATCATTTGGACCTTTATTTCTATGTACATTAACAAATTTGTGTACCAAATTTCACTAAAACAACATTCATAATTCATGGGTTATATACAATCTCGTGAAGGACCTTCAAACGTGAGTTACTCAACGGTGTACTTGGTTTTGGCCACCTGGTTAATCTGAAACAAAAAAAAACAGTTTTTTCTTAAAATATATAATATTGGCTAAGACTTGATGGGTGTGAAGTTTGCATGGTTGGAACGCAACGAAAGTTCCGTTTTACATTTTATTTTCCATATTCTTTTTATTATATGCGATCCTTTTTGTAGATTTATAATGTAGACCGCTGAATAAATATTTTTAAAAATGGTTGAAGGACGTTTGTAAGTGAAATCTGTAAAAATGAATTAAATTCGTTGCAGTCCAACGATGCAAACTTCAGCATCGTAAAATTTTTAAACTCTGTTCGATTTTTCGAGGAAAAATGACATCATTGTTAATAACCAATGAAAGAACAATGTCAAGAAGCAAAACGTCGTCGCGACTAAACTACTATTACACTGAATAAGTGTACCAAATTTCAAGTAAATCCGTTCATTACATGTCGAGAAATCGTACGTACCGTTTGTAAGAACATAGTTTCAAGAAAAACGCGTTTAAGGGGTCTTCTAACTTTAGACGCTAAAAAAGACTATTTTCATGAATTTTTTTGATAAGTTTATATTATAGATATTGATATAAGAGTTGTTACACTTAACAAACATACTTTCGAAATACATTCAAATGTGTTTGTTGATTTATTTAAGTTACTATATATAGACGAAAATGGTAGTTAAAAAATTGTAGGTCTGCGCTGTTGATAAAATCTGGGAGATGGATCACCCAAAAAAAATCAAACGGTTTTAGATTCCGTATGTTAATGGCTATAGCGCATATCATACAATTTTTGCTATATGCAAAAATAACAAAATAGCGGATATTTTTCAAAAAAACAAAAAAAAAAACGTTTTTTTCACCGTCTTTGGCAAAAAATAGTAAATATCAAAATTAAGAAAAAAACACTGATATACGCTATAGCTATAGTTGTAAAGAATATGTGGTTAACATTTCATATGGATCGGTTGAGTAGTTTCGAAGATTTTATTAACAAGCCGTCGACAAACGTTGTTTCGAGAAAAACGCGTTTAAAATTTGTGTTACACGAGATACATGAAGAATTTTTTAAAATGTATTTATTAAGTGTAACAACTGTTATATCAATATCTAAAATATGAACCTATCAAAAAAATCATGAAAATAGCCTTTTTTAGCATATAAAGTGAGAAGATCCCTTAAGGGACACCACTGGTGTGACTACCCAGATAAACGGTGATTTTCGGGAATTTATTGAAAGAAAAGTATTACATCGAATGTTATGAAATTTCGAGGATATACTTGTGTATAAATTATGTATATACAGTAATTTTTTTGTATGAAAATATTCATTTTTCAGCGACTTATGTGGAGTCTCCCGAGTCTCAAAAAAAAGTTCTTGCACTGCTGCAGTGATTGCGGCCTTCAGAGTGCTTGCAATCAAAAAATGAAAAAAAACCCCAAACAAACTAGAAGGTATTGCCTGTACAATGACGCAGGATTGTGAACAAAAATTTAATCCAAAAAAATGGCGGAGTTTTGAAAAAAGTTCCAAACTGGAGGGTCATTGTACGAAGAAACAAATACTAAATTCGCTAAAACAAGCTTCAAGTCAATCGGATGATTTGTATTAGAGTTAGAACTGCAGCAAATTTGAAAAATGTCGTTTTGAGGAAAAAGCATTGAAAGATAAAAGAGAAGCTGCTCTTTAGAAGGGTAGTTTACAAAATATTTGAGATCCGCACTTGAAATTTTAGTATGTTATTCTTGAACTATCGATAAATGCAACAATGAAAATCGATTTTTTTAAAGTGTCACACTAGTGTTGCCTCTTAAGGCAGGATTCTACTTTGAAACTTTGAAATTTTTTTTTTTACATTTTTCGAAAGTAAATATGTTCAAGAATGTTCGGTCAAAATTTTATAAAGTTCCAAGCAGTCTAACTATCCTTTTTCGCCTTTCGAACGCACCTACCTGAGCGCGCTATTGTGACTCACCAAAACTTTAAACGCGTTTTTCTCGAAACGACATTTTCAAGTACCGTGGTCGTGATAACTCAAAAAGTACTGAACCGATCCTTATGAAATTTGGAACACATATTCTATATGTGTGTACCAACCGACCTAACTACAATCAACTTAAAATTTTGATTAGAACTATTTCTTTATTGCAAAAAAAGACCCAAAAAAAACGCATTTTTTTCGTATTATAGCCGCCATTTTGTTAATTTTGCACGTATATAAAATATTCTAGTTAGGTCGGTTCCTGAAGACATACTGAACATGAAACTATTTGATTTTTTTGTTTCAGACCATCCGTCGGGAAGATTTCACGACCACGGCAACGGTACCTGCTTTTCGAGGCGTTGGCTTTAAACATATTTTACGTGTACAAAAAATGAATAAAATACATTAAAAATTTTTTTTTTATGTACTTCAAGAGTGTATTTATTGAACAGTTTAAACCCCATATCGATATCTTTAATAGTATTCTCAGAAAAAATTCACGAAAATAGCGTTTTTTTCATGGTTTCAAAGTAGAATCCTGCCTTAAAGTTTTACTAGCAGTTCTATCGTTGTAATAATGAATTTACCTTCAATCTGCGATTTCTGCACCATATGTTGGACCTTCCTCATCAATTTCAGTTGCCTCAAGCGACGAACGAGCGTTCACCATTTTCACAGTAGCCTAACCCCTTGAAGCTATTCAAATTATCGTGTAGATCGTCAAATAAAAATGTGGTTTCGAGAAAAATGCGTTTAAACGTACCTGCGCCCGAGCTCGTAGGTTTGCGCGCGCGGCCACATTTCCCCGCATAACTCCGTCCCTAATTGACATTTCAAAACAATTTCCGTTCTCGTAAGACGCGTTCACTTGAATGCAGGTTACGAGATACTTACGTCTTATGACATACTTACTTCACTTGAACGCGTCTTACGAGGTACTTACGATCTTACGTCTGTAAACGAAAATTTAGTGAACCAACATCTCAAACATTTTTATCGTTGATTGTCGTTCTCTATACTTATAGAAAACAACAATTAACGATAAAAAGCCGTTTTTCTAAAAATACTAAAGGGTATATAAGTCCGCAATAAAAATTAGTTTTTCATAGTTTTTACAAATTTCGCAACTTCGATGAAAAATAAACGTGATTTCGTGTTTGTAAATTCAATCTGTGGTCATTTTATTTTTGTTGATTCACTAATTTTTCGTTTACAGATGATTTGGTTATGATGGGGAACTAATTATAGTCAGGGGTTATGTGCAGTAGATACAATCCCCAAAGTTGCTTTATTTACCATTTTCAATTGCTCGATGTACACGTTGGAGGAACACGCTATTAAGGCTGGATATACATTTACAACGATCAAAAAATCGTTTTCTTTTTTCTTTCTTTAAACGATAGAACGATAGAACGATAGAACGATAGAATGTAGAATATTTTCCCAAAGTTTCAAAGCGAAATTCGCAAAACTTCTCGAAATTCGCAAAAATATCGAAATTGGCGTGCAGGGTTACTCGAAAACTATTAAGCCGATTGAGCTGAAACTTGGTAGAAATATTGATAATATTGGTATCTTCTACTTGACAAGAATTGTTTTTGAAAAATTGAAGAAAAAAACCGACTTTTTTAATCCACGTTTTACAGAAATGTTGCGTGAAATGTTGATTTTTTTGTTGTTCGCGCGTGCCATTTTCTTAAATTTGCATTTCCTTCATTTTAATTACCGTCACATAGAAACTATACATGTTCTAACTGAAAAAAATGTTGGAACTTTTTTGCAAATCAAAGTCTACGGGAAGCTAGACTGCACGCCGATTTGCAACTCCCGCGGCGACCTTGCTGTAACACTCTGCCACAGCTCCGTCATTTTGATGATTAATTAATTTAAAAAAATTGTTTTGTATACTTAAATATACTATTAAAGTATACCTAAAGTTTGATAATTGTAGAATAATTATTTCTTAGTTCAAAAAATCCCTCAATATTGCTTATTTTTTTCCTGTCTAAATGTATATCCCGCCTTAACGACGTGTTTCCATTCTTACAGCACAAGTCGCAGTGTAGTCGAGCGATCGATAGCCGCTTATAAGAATCACGAAAAAAATGTATCCATTTGTTTAGGTGAGAAGCCTCACTGGGCCTATTGCTTCCAATTGCATTGAGAGGTTACGTGGGTTTGAAAATTTGCAAAAATCAATTTTTTTACATTTTGTTATCTAATAGTACAATATGCCTAGAATATTCTCCCAAAGCTTTAAGTCAATCGAAGTAAAAGTCAAGGAGAGAGAGCCTTTGGGAATGCCCCCCGTTGGAAAAGACCGGCCGGGAACAACGCAGGTATATCGCATTTTTCTCAAAACACTATTTTTGAAGTCGGTGAACACCATTTCTCATAAACTAATCTACCGATCTTATTCAAATTCTGCACCCTTCTTCAAAATGGCATTGAAATGCAACCGATTTTACAAGGCTATACGTAGTATAAGTTGTACCAAAAATTGAACTATTTTGCATACAACTCTGCGAAAAATTCAAATTTCAATTTTTTAAAAATCTTTCCTTCAATTACGAGCTATACTTATCTACTAACATAAAAAAATTGTTTTTTTTTTTAATTACAGATGAAGCTATCATGAATTATCCTGACCACCAAGAGGACACTTTTTTTAGGGGTCTCCGGAAACCAGGTTCCACCGGCTGAATTTCCCAAATTTTTGGATGAATTTTTTTTTAAATATTGTTGAAATGTTGCTCCTTTATGTGCTTAACATTTTGAATAAAATAATTTATATATTATATATTTTTTTAATTAAGAAGATATGCTTTTTTTGCTTCGAAACCCACGTGACCCCTTAAGGCGCGATATACATTTAGTAGGATAAAAAGATCGATTTTTTTTAAACGATAGAACTGTATATGTAGAACATTTTTCCAAAGTTTCAAAGCGAAATTCGAAAAACTTCAAACGTTAAAGCCCGTCAACGCTGTCCTCACCGCTCGGACTTAGAACGCGCGCCGGGGCCGGGTCGAAATTCCGAACTTTGAATGTTCAGAACGCTCACAACTCCGAAAGAATTCTACCCCGAAAGATCAAAACTTCGAAAGAATTCTACACGAAAGACCAAAACGCTGAAAATCTGAATACCGTTAGAATAATTCGGCCATGGAAGTTTCTAAACTTTCAACATTTCCAATAAATCGACGCATTATTTAAAGGATTTTTTTCATTAAGAAGTGATTTTACGTTAATTTTGATATTTGACTAGACAATATTATACGTTCTACATCATTTACAGTCAACTGTGTAGACTTTCGCTGGCATGATCTTGACAAACCTTGTAATTTCGGAACATTAAAATTAGGAATTTTAAACCGTCGGCGCATTCAAAGTTCGGAATTTCAACCCGGCCCCCATGTCAAGATCATGCCAGCGAAAGTTTACACATGTGACTTTAAATGATGTAGAACGTATAACATTGTCTAGACAAATTTCAAAATTGACCCAAAATGACTTCTTAATGAAAAAAAATCTTGAAATAATTCGTCGATTTATTGAAAATTTTGAAACTTTTAAAACTTCCATAGGCGAATTATTTTGACGGTGTTCAGATTTTCGGAGTGTTGGTCTTTCGTGTAAAATCCTTTCGGAGTTTTGATCTTTCGGGGTAGTATTCTTTTGGAGTATCAAGCGTGCTGATCATTCAAAGTTCGTAATTTCAATCCGGCCCCATCTTCAATTTCGGAACATTAAAATTCGGAATTTTAAACCGTCGGAACATTGAAAGTTCGGAATTTCAACCCGGCCCCCGCGTGCCGTACGTAGAAACGGGAGCGCAGATGGGCAGACAAAGATGGGCAAAAAGTAATTAAATTAACGATTACAATTACAAATATTACAATTACTACTGTAATTGATAATTTAGTTACTTTTTAACAAATTACTTAAGTAAATAGTTACCACAAGTACCACGTGCAATTTAATTCAAATTTTATGTAAACTTTAAACACGTTTTTTTTTCTTCAAAACTGCATTTTCGAAATTGGCTTTCAGGATTACTCACAAACTGTTAAGCCGATTGAGTTGAAACTTGGTAGAAATATTGATAATATTGCTACTTCCTACTTGACAAGAATTGTTTTTGAAAAATTAGAAAAAAAAACTACTTTTTTCATCCAAAGTTAACAAAATTTTGTGTGGATTTGTTTTTGTAACTGCGTGCCATCTTGAACTTGCATTTTCATAATTTGAATTACTGCCAAAAATAAACTATACCTGTTCTGACCGAAAAAAAATTGAATTTTCTGCAAATCACCGTCTACGTGAAACTTGACTGCACGCCGATTCGCAACTCCCGCGGCAACCTTGCTGCAACACTCTGCCACAGCTCCGCCATTTTAATCATAAACAAATGTAAAAAAATGGTATACTTAAATATACTATTAAAGTATACGTATAGTTTGAAAAATGTAGATTTATTTCTTAGTTTGAAAAATCCCCCAAAATTACTTAATTTTTCCCGTCTAAATGTATATCCTGCCTTAAGTTCTCGTGCGAAGTATTCGAAGCTATTGAATCACGAAGTAACCGTTTTGAAATAATCGAGCGTGCTTTTTTCATGGAGTTGAAGGTCATAATATGGAATACAACCATCAGCCATCATCGGAATACAACAAAACTTATTTTTTTATTATTATAATAACGTAATTTTTTTTCCTGTTGATCGAGGTCACCTACCTCTAATAAGGATACGAAGAACCGGCCGATTGATTTTCGTACTTTGAATCGGCGAGCGGAAATGGATCAATCGAAGAAAATTGACTTGCGTTTGCATTGCAACGATGCAAACTTCAAGATCGTTTTTCGTTCAGTAAAGAGTATATATAATATTGTTTATTTTCTCTATAAATTCGGCGCACTTTTCATATCAATAACAAACGTCAATATGGTGAAAAAAATGTTTCCTTTCTATTTTCCCATTCCTTTTGCTTTTACCCCACACTTATCACATTCCTCTTCCAAGTTTCTCAAAGTAGCGCGTTGACCAAAGAAACTGTTTCCAATGCACTACTCTATCGCATTAGCACGAAGGCGCAGGGCATTTACGGAAAACTTGCGTCGATACAGGCGACTATATTTTTATTGAATTTCGGTCTTTCATTGAATCATCGAAAACATCAAAAATGCCTCTCGCACCGATAGCGCGCCCAAAATCGGTCGTAATGATCATCAACGACGAAGCTTCGAATCACATGAGATTGAAGTTTTCATCGTTCGGAAGCACCGATTTCTTTGTTAATTTTTCACTTCTCTATTTGTATGCTCATCCATAGCCTTCCTTCTTGCAGATTGAGATCGTAAATCTCTAAGAATCGAACTATTAAACAGAATTGATTTTCGTTGCATTTCAACAATGCAAACTTCAACATCATCGAATCACGATGTCTCGTAACGAATATCCAATTTGTTTCCATTCATAATTGATCACACTACGTATTACAAAGCAGAAGCATCGTACGCGATTTTCCATTCAAGCATTTCGCATCTTTCCATCGCAATGCAGTTTCCAAATTGAAGAGAAACGTTCGCAACATGACAACTCGAATATTAGGAGGTCATCTTTCGTTTGGTGCATCGAAGAATGAAAATTCAGTTTATTGATTTTACACAGTGACAATGTATTTCATTAAATATCACGACTTGTTAGTTGCCAATTTCGGGCTGCAATATCTATAGCTAAATAATTCGATACTCGTACTAATAGCCGGTGCTAATTCGGTGCTCGCAACGAACGCAAATGTATTCACCGAAAATGCACGCTCATTTTCTGTATATAATATGTTCGTGTATATATATATCTATATATGGATACTTTACGTTGTATATAATGGTGTATAAAAGATATCTGGCTCGATCGAAGGCTTCATTGGCTCGTGGAGGGTTGTTATATGTATCTTTTAGTTTTCCGCATCCGAAGAACGACGTGTGTAACTCCAAAACTATGATGCCGTTTACCCCTCGCACAAGGAATGTAATCAAGTTATTTTATCGCTTTTCATCCTTTTCCTCGCAACGCCTCGATCCGCACATATAACTTGAAGAAAATAGTACTCTGATTTATAATAATTATTCCTATCGCGGATCGCATCCGGCAATGCCAATACTATGTTTCTATAAAATCGAGAAAAAAATCATGATGATAGACTGTCCCGTTGATCCTTGGTATATCTATACATTGTGGTTCGAAACCCCGTGCTAACCGTGCGGCCCCGAAATAATAACGCGAGTGTAAAATCCGTCGCGGAAACAAAATCTATGGCCCTTCTCAAGGCTTACCATCCAATTTCCTTAAGTTTCTTGTGTACCGCTTCGAAAACTTCAGGCGCCGTTTTTGAAGAATCAAACTTGTAGACGAGGCCGAGCTTCTCGTAGTAATCGATAATCGGCATCGTGTCGTTTATGTACGTGATGTGTCGCTTCTTCAGCGACTCCTCGTTGTCGTCTGTACGGCCGCTGCCCTTCAGACCGCGATTCAGACAACGCTCCGTACATATCTTTTCGCTGCACTCCAAAAAGACAACACCCTTCAGTATCACTTTGTCCGCCATTACCTGAGACATTGAACATACATTGCGGATAAATTGTGCTCTCGCGGAATAATTCACGTGCTATGAGTGAGGGAGAAGTAGAGCATTTTGTTAAGGAGATTCGGGACAAATCACGAAATGTTACCATTTGCGTAAAATTTATACAGTGAATTCTTTTTCATGAGCGGAATGCACTGTATAAATTTTAAATCAACCGTCTACACCGTTTCTATAAAATGTTCAATTGAACAAAAAAACACTTTTTGACATAGGGAGATGCCTATGATCAAATAACATAAGGAGTAGCGGAGATCTAGTAGGGTTGACACAGAGGTAAGTTGAAACAGTGTCAATGTCTCAGTAGATGTGATTGTTAGCGAGCTGGCAATACTGCCATCCTTTCATTGCTACACTGAGAGAAAAACGAATGGAATAAAAAAAAATATTGATTGATTCGAATAAATGTCTGATTGGAAAATGTGATTGATTCAAATAACATATTATTTTATTTAAAAATCTCTTTTGTTCTCTGAATATCTATATTATCCTTCAAATAAAATTATATTCTATTGAAATCATTCTATATACAATCCGTAGATGTATGGATGAAATAATTAAGCGGTTGCTACAACATTTTTTATTTCGTACAAAAATATAATCAATAGAATGAATTATTTCTTTACTATTATACATCGAAACGAATATGCCATGAGACGTGAATTTATCCATTTGTTTTGAATCTTAAATAAAAAGTGAGCATTAGAATGATCATCCACGATAATAGTGAAGAGAATATCAGATATCCAATGGGAAATCCATGGAGAGAATATCAGATATTCAACTGATAAGAACAGATACTACACTTTGATCTTAGCCACAGACCAAGAAGCGATACTCTTTACAGTTTTCCGGTGTTTAAGTAGATTTTTAGTTCGCGCTACGCTTACGAGCAACCAGCGCACGTGCGACTTCTAGCGGTTACTCCAAGAACTACGGGTTTCCTTATACTTATAATTTCGGTGGCGCTCGACCATGGTTTGGTTGAATTTGTTCAACCAAATGCGTAAGAAACAAATTTTATTTTCGCATAATTTTTTAACCAATTCAGACATTTGCTTAATATTTTTCAATCAAAATGAAATATTAATATTTTAATGAATAATGTACTTGAAAATCAATATCGGATATGGTGAAAAAAATAAAATAACATTTACTCAATAGAAATTTTATTTGAATCAAACGAGCGAAATTCAATGTTTCTTGTGTACTCGAATCAACAATATTCATGTTATGAATTGAAACGCTTTTTTTTGTTCGTTGCAGAAAATGCATTCGAAACTACATCATTTGTTCGCGATAATTTTTTAGAAAGTTTCAATAATATATTGTTCTCGGCTAACAATGTATCTTTTGAATGAAAAAAAAAACTGTTAATTTTATCATGTTATTAAAGTCAATAGCGTTTTATTTTGACTAATAAATCCGATTATTTACACTAACAATTTTACAATTGAATCAACGAAATTTCATTTAATAACACCAATGATATTGGATCAATGATTTTTTTTCTCAGTGTACGACGCGCGCCATTTGCCAGTTTACTCCAGTGCTCTTGCGAGTTCAGTTGCGTCACATCGACTCCTGCGCCAAACAAAAAATTGGCGAAAGTAAGTATTTGTCGTATTTTCCTTTAAGCTTTAGTGACTTTGTTTATATATTTAATCGTATGTGATATGCATTGTTTGGAAGCTTACTAACTTAGCATTCGATTTGTCATATTGGATTTGTTGTTTTGCAATACTCTGAGTTCCGAATCAAGTGGCATCGCATTTTGGACACCGAGGAGGGTTGAAACAAGGTGTTTCAACTTACCTCGGTTGCAGTAATGTTTTCATACGTTTAAATTTTGTGGTGTGGTTTGCAAGGCTTACATTTGTTTTATTTCAGATGCCGAATAAATATATTAGGAAAACGGATAGAGGCATGGCGAGCCGAGAAATATATGAGCTCGCCGCTGAAGAGGTTACTCTACGGGACGAAAGATCAAGCACAAAGAGAACGTAGAAAGTGAAGACGAGGAAGAGTATTTTTGCGTGTATTGTATGGAACCGTATTAAAACAGCAGGCCAAATGAAAAGTGGGTGCAATGCCTGGAGTGTAAAGTATGGTCACACAAAGTCTGCACTGGAGGAGAACTTTCATATGTACGTCACAATTGTTTGTCGGAATAGAGATTGATTTGCTTTCTTGCCATAAAGTTTCTCCTTCAATTTATTTTTGGTTTTGCCATATTTTACGATTCAATTTCGTGAGATTCGTGAGTTTATATTCGTTTCAGTTAGAACTTATAAAAATTTGTCAGACTGAATATAAGAGTGAGACTTAGACTAATGTCGAGGTTAAGTTTTTAAACTTTTAATCAAGTTTTTCAATTACAATGAGTTTGACACTGATGACAACAATGACACTGATGACAAAATTGTTATAATGTACTGAGTGATTTGACGGTTTTGCGTAACATTCTAAACATTTTTTCACATTTTTCCATGGGTAAAACTGCCATTCAGCGATAGGCGTAGGCATCGCCCTATGTCGAAAAGTGTTTTTTCAATTATAAATTTAATAGACACGGTGTAGACGACCGATTCAAAATTTGGAGGGCACATTTAGTAAATGACAAAGGATTGAGTGTATAAATTCAAATCAAATGGTAATATTTTGTCAATTTTCCCCAAAACTCCTAAACTATCCGAATAAAATATTCAAATTTACACAAAAGAAATTGGCTCTCGGAAATCCTGCTCCTTTAAGGGGTATTCTCACTTTAAACGCTAAAGACAGGCTATTTTCATGATTTTTTTGATAGGTTTATATTATAGATATTGATATAGAAGTTGTTGGACTTAATTAATACGCTTTCGAAATACATTTAAAACATTTTTCATGTATTTATGTAACCCAAACAAACATCAAACCCGTTTTGCTCGAAACAACGTTTTTCGACGGCTTGTTGATAAAATCTTCGAAACTACTAAACCGATACTTATGAAATTTTAACTACATATTCTTTACAATTATAGCTATAGCGCATATCAAGGATTTTTTTAAGATTCGATATTTACTTTTTTTTGCCAAAAACGATGAAAAAACAGATTTTTTTTGTTTTTTCGAAAAATGTCCGCCATTTTGTTATTTTTGCATATATCAAAAATCGTATGCTATGCGCTATAGCCATTAACATACTGAATCTAAAACCATTTGATTTTTTTGTTACGGACGATCCATCTCCGAGATTTCATCAACAGCGCAGACGTACAATTTGTTTAGGACATTTTTTTAACTATCATTTTCGTCTATAAATAGTGACTTAAAGAAATAATTTTTTTTAAATGTATTTCGAAAGTGTATTTATTAAGTGTAACAACTTTTGTATCAATATCTATAATATAAACCTTTCAAAAAAATGCATGAAAATAGCCTTTTTTAGCGTCTAAAGTGAAAAGGCCCCTTACAATCACGTGAAAGAGATTCAGCGCTGCTATGGCTATCTCGCCCGCACCAACACCCTTTCACATTGCCTTAAAAAATCTTTAGTGTCGAACTCGTGTTTAGCAAATCTTTGTTGACGAATTGAGATTCAGCGAAAGCTGCTTTGTAATTTCAGCACAGGAACTTTAAGAGAGAATATCCATACGCTTGTTGAACAAGAATCCGTACAAATAAAATAACAGTTTGATTTACAGCTGCCGAGTCAAAGTGAAAAGTCGAGAGTGAAACCGTATTTGTATCGATGCGCCTGTGGAGCTGTAAGGAGTGTTTTCCGGCAGAATACTCCTTCGAAGTTTTGAAAATCAGGCAATGACTTTCTGAAGTTACATGCAATGATGAACTTAAGTTACATGCACGGAGAGAATTTTCTGCGAAAAATAACTGTGGTCGTGTAACAGAGTGGAAGAGTATCGTCATTCTCAGGAGAATCGATACTAAAATGGAAAAAATGAAAAGGGCTGGTAAATTTCGGATTCGTCGGACTCGAAAGGTGACTCTCGCTTACCACTTACTATCCGAACGAAAAAGGCCTCGAGTGTGAAAGATTAACAGCGGCATATAGTAACTTTATCAGGGGCTTGAAATATTGATCGACTCTGTCGAATCATTGACGAGGCCAGGGTTAAGGAGAATTAGAATTTAGCAAACGCGTGGACACGAGTGTTTATCTCTATTCGATAAAATTATAAAAATACGTTCATCAAACATCCCTGACATACTTCTTCCGGGTATACACACGAACGGAGGTAATATTATGCGAAAAACTACTATGGTCTCACGGGAGCGTGGATTCGCATTGTTATTGCCAGGGAAATGGATGCAAAAAATGTGAAAAATCCATACGGTATAACGAATTTTTACAGCGGTGCGTATAATTTTATGACTGTAGTATATAAAAAATTATCCATCTACGAATTTCGCCTTTGAAGAGAATTTTATCACTGTAGTACAACGAAAATGATCCATTCACGAATTTTGCTTTTGAAGCGCATTGAATAAGTTCCTTTTCGACACAAATTTGTACTGGATGACATAGTAAATATTCTAGCGTTTCACGAGCGTAACACATATCAAAATATAATAAAATTCCTAGACTTTCTGCCCGCACTGCAAAATTGCTAAGATACTAAAAGAAAAATTAACAAGGAACATAGTAAAGTTTCTAGCATTCTTGAGTGCACTACAAAGGTGCGGCGATACTAAAGGAAATATTATGATGGCACATAGTGAAGTGTCCACCCCCCCCCCCCCCCTTTCCGCTATTGGAAGAAGCTCAGAAAGTTGCTGCGATCATCAATCACTCAACCGAACAACCAAAAAGAAGCTATAGAGTGAGCAAAGTTACAACAGAACAGAGTTTCCGAGGTTCGTGTGTGCATCGCAAAGTCGCTACAACATGGCGCAAACCTTATTGTTAGATCACACTTCCTCCGATACTAAAGGAAATATTATGATGGCACATGGACAAGTGTCTGCAAACCCCCTCTTCGCCCTGAGAAAAGGTGCTCAGAAAGTGTATATGACCATCAATCAGGCAATCACGCAACTAAGAAGAAGCCATAGAGTTGCAAAAGAAGATGTTAAAGCTTGCATCGTTGGAACGCAAAAAAAACGATGTTTCTTCAATTCTCAAAAATTTCTTTAGCAGATTTGATCTACGAAGAATGACACAAACATATTTTAGGATTCTTATTTAGCGATCTAAAACAAATTTGCAAAGTACGATTTTGGATAATGAAAACAAGAAATCAGACAAAATTTTCGTTGTATTCCAATAACGCCAGCTTCAACTCTATGGCAAAAGTTACAACAGAACATAGAATTACTAGAGATTGTGCATGCACAGCAAAGTTGCTACGATATTGCGCAAAACTTGGATAAAAGTTGCTAAAGGAAAAATGATAACGGTGCATAGTGATAGGTCCACACCCCGCTCTTCCTTCTATAAAAAGCTGCTCAGACAGTGCATACAATCATTAATCAGCCAATTAAGGCGGGATATACATTTAGACAGGAAAAAAATAAGCAATTTTGAGGGATTTTTGAAACTGAGAAATAGTTATTCTACAACTATCAAACTTTAGGTATACTTTAATAGGATATTTAAGTATACAAAACATTTTTTCAAAATTAATTCATCATCAAAATGATGGAGCTGTGGCAGAGTGTCACAGCAAGGTTGCCACGGGAGTTGCAAATCGGCGTGCAGTCTAGCTTCCCATAGACTTTGATTTGCAAAAAAGTTCAAACATTTTTTTAGTTAGAACATGTTAAGTTTCTATGTGACGGTAATTAAAATGAGGAAAATGCAAATTTAAGAAAATGGCACGCATTCACAAAAAAAATCATCATTTCACGCAACATTTCTGTAAAATGTGGATGAAAGAAGTAGTTTTTTTGCCAATTTTTCAAAAACAATTCTCGTCAAGTAGAAGATACCAATATTATGAATATTTCTACCAAGTTTCAACTCAATCGGCTTAATAGTTTGTTAGTAATCCTGCATGCCAATTTCGATAATGCAGTTTTGAGAAAAACGCGTTTGAATTTCACGCCCACTCCGAATCCGAGCGGTGAGGCACACCCTTGATGGGCTGTAACGTTTGAAGTTTTTTGAATTTTGCTTTGAAACTTTAGGAAAATATTCTACATATATAGTTCTATCATTTAAAGAAAAAAAAAAAATTAATCGATTTTTCTATCGTTGTAAATGGATATCCCGCCTTAAGCAACTAAGAAGAAGCCATGGGGTACCAAAAGATGACATTGAAATTTGTATCGTTTTTTCAATACCCAACATTTCCTATGGCAAAATCGAACTGCGGAGAGGCATGCAAACATTTTTTAGGAATCTTATTTTGGATAATGGAGATTTTGGATAATGAAAACAAGAAATTAGACAGACTTTTCGTTGCATTCCAACAATGCGAACTTCAACCCCGTGGCAAAAGTTACAATGGAACATAGAAATTGTAGAGATTGTGCATACATCGCAAAGTTGCTATAACATTCCACAAAACTTAGATTAAAGTTGCTTGGACACCAAAGGGAGAATTATGACAGCACTGATCATCAATCAGTAAATCAACTAAGAAACCAGAGTGGCAACAGTTACAACGGAACAGAATTTCCAGAGTACACACCACATTGCGAAGTTGCTACGACATTGCGCGAAACTTCCGAAGAATATATTCCCATATCTGCTTCCGTACAGCGGTGTAGTATGTCGTCGATAAGATAAAGCAACAGGAAATAGCGAACGGGATACCTTCGAGTATTTTTTTAATCTCCGATTTCGAATAAAATTAACATGTCCTAAGTCGTCTTGCAAAAGAATTACCCGCGGCCGGGTTATCGGGAATTACGAGAATAAAATGTCGTGGAAAGGTAGAGAGGTCAAAAAGTAATTTGCAAATGCTCACCTTGGTCCAGCCATCCACGTTATCCTGATTACGTGGAAAGCCGTCAATGAGAAATCGCTTTTGAGGATTATCGGAGGAATTAATAGCGCGCTCGAGCAGACTACATGTTATCTCGACTGGTACTATAGTGCCGTTGCGTATATGATTCTCGATGAGCTCGCCGTATTCGGAGCCCGGCTTCGCTCTTTCCTCTCGCAAGAGATCACCCGCCGACAAATGCACGTAGCCGCATGTCTTGACGATATCGGAGCAAGTGGTTCCTTTTCCCGAGCCGGGACCACCGAGAACGAAAAGTACCTCGGGCTTTGCCATAACTGACATCACGAAACGTCTGACTCCGAAAGCGAAGCCCTTGGAGAACATTCAATGCACTGAAAGCCTCTTGCTCTTTATTCACAGACCAGCCTAAGCTACCGCGCCGGACGACTTTTTTGCACGAGTAATACTGGCGCGCTTCTTCAAAATGTCGTAGCCTCGCGGTTGACATCGCCGAACGCTCTAACCCTACCAAGCTTATTTCTCTTGTAATTACGATCGAAGAACTCGCGGTTCTGGCAACCGGAAGTTCCCCGTTCGAGCGCCTCTTTGTTCTAAAAATTGGGAGATTTTTCACGTCTCGTTCGTTTTTTATGACGTTCCGATCAATGGAGCTTCTCGTCAAGGGCGATTCAAATTTGCGGCGAAACATTCTCGATCGGTCAATCGAAGTCGGCTGCGAGCCGAAGAATGATCATTGCTTCCAACCGCTTTGTTTCGCGTACTGCCAACTTTTGAAAACAAAAAACATCGGCAACCGCTGTGAAGTTTGTCACTCAGCGTTTGAACTTGCAAATTCCTCTTTGATAATTGTTTGTTTCGTTTAATTGCCGAATACGTTGTATCAGGAGGAATTTTATCCTGGCCATTAAATAACTTCCGAAGACGCGTGCATTTTACTTACTTGACAAGCCTTTGTGGATTTCGAAAACGAGAACATAGCATAACATTAACCGTGTCACTTCGGTCGTATTTTTTTCATTAACTTAAAAAAAGTATAATTCTCTTAAGGGGTTTTGTTCGAAAACGAAAACATACTATAACATTATTAACTGCGTCAGTTTGGTTGTATTTTTGTAACTTTTGAAGAAAATATATCTTTCTTAAGGGGTTGGGCTACTGTGAAAATGGTTTTTCAAAACGTTGTATACGATTTCTCGACATATATTGAACAGATTGACTTGAAATTTAGTACACTTATTCAGTGTAATAGTAGTTTAGTTTTGACCGACGGTTTTCTTCTTAACATTTTTTTAGAATTAGTTGTTAACAATAATGCCGTTTTTGCTCGAAAAATTGAAAAAAAAATGCAACATTTTTTTTAATGTTTGAAACACGGTAACAAAATAATTTCGGGTAATTCTTTAGATAAGTGACTTTTCCGAAAAATGCGCCTAACATTTTTTGTTTCTATTTTTTCATTTATTGAGTTATAAATGGTGATATTCAGTCCGGGAAAGCTGAAATTCACCCCCCCCCCCCGCCTCGCGCCCATAAAGAGTTATGGGGTTTTGAAGTTCGCGGAAACCCGTGATACAGTAAGGCATTTTTTAACATTTCGACGCCTATATTCGGTTTGTTTGGGTTTTTGAATAATACGAAATTATTTTATACGAATATCATCATTTATAACCAAAGAAATGAAAAAATAGTAAAGAAAAATCGGAAAAGTCACTTATCTAAAGAATTACCCAATTTCGATCAAGTCGCAGCCAATATTATCTATTTTAAGGAGAAAAAAAACTGGTTTTTTGGTTTCAGATGAACCGGGTGGCAAAAATCAAGTACACCGTTGAGCTTCTCACGTTCAAAGGTCCTTCACGAGATTGTTTATAACTTCTTTAATTATGAATATTTTTTACTGAAAGTACGTACACAATTTTGTCAATGTACATCAAAATAAATGTCCAAACGATTTTTCAATCATCTTACTTATTCCCGCAAAATTAATTTTTCAAAATATTCCTGATTTTCGGCTCGTCACAGAAGCCTGACCCCTTAAAGAAAAATTATTAAGACTTTCTCACCCGAAAGTAAATGTAATGCTACAATTTTTCATTAATTATTTCGGCACTCGGGCAATTTTTTCACCCCGTTGATACAAAAAAGTCCGTGTAAAAAATATGGTTTTTGAATACGATTACTTCCAAACCCTACGATGAAAAAAATCTACTTCGTTGTCTAGAAAAGTTTAGAATTCGCCGCGAGTAATCCACTGTGACAATGGCCGCAAGCTTTGAAAAAGTTTAGTTTCGATATTACACATTAGTATCTTTATTGTGGTCGCCTTAAGGTTATGGCCGATACCGACCGAACAAAAGCAAGTTGCGTACGTGCCACAGTAGTCGTGCGAGACGCTCCGTTGACGGCTGAACAGGTGAAGCGGAATACGTCGGCGAACTATTGGATTTATAAACCATTTTCTATCCAGGTATTTTGAGACTTCGTCATTTTTTACTTATCCCGACACCTTTCCCAGCTTCCAAGTGCGGGTAACGTTTTTTTTCACGATGTTATACAAATATTGACGGCGACGAACGGAAGGAGGGAAACAAAAAATAACGCATTGCTGGTTCCGGGGGGGCTCTCATGAAAAGTCGTGCGACAGCGCGGCACCGCCTTTTCACATTATTCATACTTCGTATACGCCCTGACGTTTTTTGTTTTGTTTGTTTTAACACTTCTCGTTATTCCGCAAATACGAATTTTTAGCTTTATCCTCGATTGCTGAAAATCTCATCCAATTATCGATCGATAATGAGGCGAAGTACGTGATCCTTGAGATAAACGGCAGTGCGAAACAATTGTTGTCAAACAATGAGTGATTGCGACTGAACGCCGTGTTCATTGGGTGATTGATGTCCATCAAAATATTCGAAATGATCAAATTTAATTGGACGGCATTAAAAAAAAAACAATCATATCAGAATTATAAATTCTGGTCGTTTGTGTCTACAGTCACTGACTATATTGTTATTTCGACTTGGGTGACTCGCGCTACGACTCGAGTGCATCTAACATCCAAATAAATGTTTATTGTATCAGCGGCATCAGCAAAGCTGTGGATTTTAATCCTACAGCTGCTCGTAGAAACCCGATATACTTTTTGATAAAGAGTTATTTTAATTGATAATATTATCTGTGAGTCAGCGAATAAGCTCCTGGCTGACTTACTACAAAGCGTAATTAACACGCTGAGACTGCACTGCTCCAAATGAGATACGCCTCCCCTCCCTGTTCCCTCTCACACGTTATTTCACTCGACCCTCCTGGTAGATCTTTCACATTGATTACACTTCTACATCCTGTAGGTCTGTATATACCGTGACCCCGTGCATTCCTGTTATTGTACTGAAGAAATGCTTTCCAAGAAAAAACCTACATGTCCATTAAGGAGTTAGGGTACTTCGTCATTACGAAAATCAGGCTTGTTTAAAAAAATTAATTTTTAAGGAACAAGACTGAAAAATCGTTTGGGCATTTATTTGTATGTACATTAACAAAGTTGTGTACCAAATTTCATAAAAAATAATGATTAAAGATATTATACACAATCTCGTGAAGAGCCTTTGCACGCGAGGGCCTCTCGGTGTATTTGATTTTGGCCACCCGGTTGATTTGAAACGAAAAAAACGAGTTTTTTTTCTTAAAATAGATAATATCAGCTACGATAAAAAATTAGATTATTTTCCCTTGTAAAGTCGAAAAAAATGCAAATTTTTTTTTCGCATTTTTGGATACGTGACAAAGAAAGGTTTTGACCGAGCTTTTTTTATCATGTATCAATCAAAAAAAAATGCTTGCATTTTTTTCGGCTTTTCAAAAAAAATGTTTGCAGTTTTTTCGACTTTTCAAAAAAAAAAAGGCTTGCATTTTTTTCGACTTTTCGCGGAAACATGATATAATTTTTAATTACTAATAAAAAAAAATGTTAAGAAGAAAAACGTCGATCGAACAACTACCATTGCACTGAATAAGTACACAGTCGAAGCTCGATATAACGAAATCCTCGACATAACGAAGATTTGTCCATTTCCTCCTGATAGACACCCGAAATCTTGATACAACGACATAACAATACACATTATGCACTAATTACTAATTGCTTGTAAAAATTGCTCTAATTTGAACCTTTGTTTGTTTAAAAAAATATCCCTATATTATAAAACTAACATATTTTTTCTAAAGAACATTTTAAGGAACATGACTTCGATATAACGAAACCTCAATACAACAAACTTTCCTAAAGATTCGTTATATCGAGGTTCGACTGTACCAAATTTCAAATCAATTCGTTTCTTAGATGTCGGAAAATCGTGTACAGTCGGACCTCGATATAACAAAATTCTCAATATAACGTAGATTTGTCCATTCCCTTCCGTGAGACACCCGAAACCTTGATACAACAACATAATAATATACATTGTGCCCTAATTGCTAATTGCTTGTAAAAATGGCTCTAATTTGAACCGTTCTGTCTTTAAAAAATATCCCTATATTTATACCACTAATATATTTTTTTAAAGAACATGATCTCGATGTAACAAAACCTCGATATAACGAACGTCCCTAGAGATTCGTTATATCAAGGTTCGACTGTATACCGTTTTGAAAAACATAGTTTTGAGAATTAAGCCTTTAAAGTTTTACTAGCAGTTCTCTCATTGTAATCACAAGTTTGCCTTTAATCTGCGCTTCCTGCTCCATATGTTAGACATTCCTCTTCCATTTATATTGCCGCAAGCAACGATCGAGCATTCGTCATTTTCACAATAGCCCCTCAACAAAGGAGAGAGGAAAGACAAGTTCGATTGTTTTTGTTAGGGATTCACACTGATGAGCTTACTTTCTTCTGGAATGTTGCAGAAGCTTGATTGTGAATTTTTTTACTGGCAATTCCTTCAAGTTTCATTATTAACGCAGAACGTTCTATAGGAATTGGAAAAATGTCCTAGCAAATTATAATTACCGAGTGTATCCTATCGTTATGAGAAATTTGAAGAAAAAAAAATGATGTACGAAGACATAGGATTGGGAGCGCCTCTTTCTCAAAGCGGTGTCACCATGCGAAATTAATCACTGCATTGAGCTCATTGGAAAGTTTACGTATATATGGAATACACTCGGCATTTCATTTGAATTTCTAATATAAAAATGTATATATGTGCACTTGTGAAAAAAAATTGTTTTTTCGCACATTTGAACATTTTATGTTCATTTTCCTACTGATTTTATCTTGATGCTGGTACCGCGATGCATGTCAATATTCTAACAAATGCATTTTTTGTGCAGGGTAATTTTATAGAAAGTTCAAGATGTCGAAAAAACCCGGAGCGACCCAAGCCCTCCATAAAGTAATTATGGTAGGTAGCGGAGGTGTGGGCAAATCAGCGCTCACTCTACAATTTATGTACGACGAGGTGAGCTGAGACTTTTTTCTCCACATCTTATTCCATCGGGAATACGAATGATCCTTCTCTTTTTATTTTTCGTGTGTTTCTCTATTTTCGCCAGTTTGTCGAAGATTACGAGCCTACCAAAGCCGATTCGTACAGGAAAAAAGTAGTACTGGACGGAGAAGAAGTACAAATAGATATTCTAGATACAGCCGGACAGGAAGACTACGCCGCTATTAGGGACAATTATTTCCGTAGCGGAGAAGGTTTTCTATGTGTATTTTCAATTACGGAAGACGACAGTTTTCAATCTACACAAGAATTTAGGTGAGATCTTTACTACCGTTTTTCCATTATTCTATGGATCTTCGCCGTTTATAGAACCTCATATTTAGGCACGTTTCTTTCGTTTGTTTCTCCGATGTATTTACAGAGAACAAATTCTAAGAGTAAAGAACGACGAAAACATTCCCTTTTTATTAGTGGGCAATAAGAGTGATCTGCAAGAGAAGAGAAAAGTTAGTTTGGCCGAAGCTCAGGCAAGATCTCAACAGTGGGGCGTACCTTACGTCGAAACAAGCGCCAAAACGAAAGAAAATGTTGACAAGGTACGACACGTTCATGTACTTCTCGAGTTTACCTCGGAATAATTCAATTTTCGCAAATCTTTTGATCTTCTTTAGAATATGGTACTTGTTGCTTTGAGTCGGGTATACGCATCGATCGAGTGAGCCACGTTGAAAATGATCAGGTGTATCTTTAGTGCGATAAATAATTATTATTAGTTTGCATATGCTTGGGGGCCCAAAAAACAGTTCGATTTTCAATATTTTTTTCTGACGAGAGCATTGGGCTGTCAAGGTAGAGATTTTACATAGATTTAATACATACTTCTGCAAAGGATGACGTTTTTTTTTTCAATTGAAAAATATTTATCAACAATGAAGTTATCAACAAACAAAGTATCGTCGCTGGATGGTAAATCGAGGTAGGTTCTGGCAACTAGAGTAATCTAAACGAAACAATTTAAATCGATCTTCAGTATAATGAAATAAACTTTTGTATGACCGGATACTTTTTGTAAATTTAAAAAACGGCAAGAATGGCGGCCCGCATAAAAAAGTTCGATTTTTGGCAAAAAAAAAACAACTGTGTTAATTTGTTATCAACAAATTAATAAACAGGTAAAAAAATCATCTGGATATAAGAAGGAAAATGTTATTAATTTAGCTCTGTCCGAATTTAAAGTCAGTCGCCGTTTTATAAACATTGTTTCTAGCAAAAAGCAAAAACAACGCTAGTTAAGGGGTTAGGCCACAGGAACGGGTATAAAATCATGTGCGAATTTAACAATTTTTTTCGTATGAAAAAGTGATTCACTCATAAAATTAATTACACATCTATTCAGTATGAATATCAAGCTGTTAGAATTTTTTTTCGATGTACAAATTGGCTGCCTACTGATATTTTTTTATCTTTTTTTTAGGCGCTCCGCGGCGTGACATTTAGAATCCACAATTTTTTACCTTGAACAAAAAACAAAAATTCTCGCTAATCTACATTAGACCACCTAGAGAAGTACGTACGGAATTAAAAAAATATTGTGTTATTCAAAAGTTGTAGGTATTTGAATTGAGTTGTAGGTATTTAAATTGAGTTGTAGGTGTTTGAATGAATTATCAGTGAAAGCGTTCGTATAAAACTGCTCATAAAATGAAAACTTTTCGATTAATCAGAAATTCCGTACGTACTTCTCTGCGAAATGCAATTAGGAACATAACTTTCAAACTTAAAGTAAATCGAGTGAAAATTGTTGAAGTTATTTGTCACGCCAATTGGAAAAAAGCTGTCTCGAGAAAAATGTGTTTAACGTTTTAGGTACTCTATGGCCGTGCCAGAGGAGGGCTTATGTTATACGCTAAAAGTCGGGGAAAAAAATGTCTTCCTATAAATCGATAGTAACTTATTCTTATGATGATAAAGTACCGTTTTAACGGAAAGAATCGATTTTTTGATAATTCTACTGTGGCCTTGCCCCTTAAGAGAATGGGGCGATTCACTGTAGCACATGGAGCGATCTGATCCTTCACAAAAATGATCATGACTTGGTCAGCATTTACAAAATCTCTGTTGAAAATTAAAGTGTGTAAAATTAAATAAAAATTTAAATATTAAAATACTATACATTAAAAAAGTGTTGAGCGCAATGAAAAAGCTGGACACTAATTTATGAGATTTTCTTTCTTATTACCAGATGATTTTTTTTCCTGTTCATCAATTTGCTGATAACAAAAGTTGTTTTTTTGTTTGTTAAAAAATCAAACTTTTTTCAACTAGTCACCATTCTTGTCATTTTCAAAATTTACAAACAGTATCCGGTCATACGAAAGTTTATTATTCTAAAAGTGCATTTTCAATGTTATATCCAGGCCCCTCAATAATGATTGCTCTGAATTTAATCGCCATATTGAAACTACACAATTGTCAGTACGAAAAGAATATTGGCTAACTTCCGGTTCGAACGATGCGTATTTCTGATGTAAATCTAGTTCATAGAAACTTAAAATCTTCGTTACGTTTGTGGTATTTATATTATATTATAGTCGCAAAACCTTTTATCACACACTTTTTCCCGCATCTCTCCGTGCTCCCACACATTGAATGTGCTTTGGATATTAATTTGTTACATTTGCACCAATCGGATGTAACGTCTGCGGCACAGTTTTTTGTTATTTTCATATGCTTACGAGTCTTGAGACAGCATCGATTGCACATTTTCAGGTATTTTTCGATCTGATGCGTGAAATAAGGTCACGTAAAATCGAGGACAAATCGGCGAGTAACGGTCGTGGAAAAGACCGCGCCAAAAGGAAGAAAAAGAAGTGCATTATTCTATAGGTTCGCACTTTTGTTTTGCGGCTACGTATACTATTTTTTTTTCTGTCGTATTATTATTAACGACTTCTTGCAATTTTTTTCAATGCTTCTCTTTGTTTTTATTTAAATGTTCGAATCCATCGTAATTACACGTGGGGCTTTTGTTCACCGTGTTTATTATTCAAAGGCTTTTACTTGTCGCACACTCGTCGTCAGTATTGGAAGCATGTTCGATCCGTTGCTTCTTCCATAGCAATTTTACCTCACTGTAAAAGAATATACAGATAACATGTAGAATTAAGCACGATCGTACAGTTTTGGTGGAAAGTTAGATTCAACGGAAATGTGACCGTCAGGTATATGCAGAAACGGAGCTTATTCAATTTACCAAGCATTCATAATTGTTAATTATAACTACAAATATATAATCAGAAACATTTCGAAATTCAATCTTCATTGAAAATCAAGTTTGCCGTCAATTCTGTTTGATTCTAAACATTTTCTGACTTATATTACATAGAAGATTAAATATAATTGCGGTATAGTTTTCGTCGATGCTAACTTTTAATTAAGGGATAACACCACTTTAGTGGCAGAAAATAAGGCCTAACGTTGACAATTTATTTTGGGAGTATGAAAAAAGGAATCCGATTTTTTTTGAGATGGTTTATTCAACACATATTAAAGTATAACAAAAAAAATTATTATTATTTTCATATAAAATGGCAGCGACAGAGCCCATCTTGAAAAACGTGTTTTTTACAAATAGCTTCGCGGGAGGACGGTGTTCTCGTAAAGTGTAGGACCTGGACCAAAACAAATTATAATCTGTACATTATTAGCTATGGGACTACGTAGGGATTTTTTTAGCAAATTTTGGAAAATGGCGCCCTTTAAAAAAAATCGAATTTCTGTCCAAAAAATCAGCTGTAAATTGTTTATAAAAAAAGTTTACATTTAATCAAAAAACGGCTGCGTACTCCCATAGAGAATGTAATTGTGAAGCTACTATCAAAATTTCAAATCGATCCATGCAAAGGTGTTCGAGTAATCCGTCCTCCCAGTTAAAAAAAAGTGGTTTCGAGAAAAACGCGTTTAAAGTTGTACGAGGCGCCTGAATGCAGTCCGAGGCGCTGCGGCAAAATCGATGATTAAACCTTAAAAAAAAATTCGCTACAGGACCAATTGCATATTATTTTTATGACCCGAAAGTATTTTTGAAGCAAAAAAAATTCCAAAATCTTAGAGTGGTGTTATCCCTTAAGGGGTTAGGCTACTGTGACAATACGAAAACACGGCTCATTTAAAAAATTACTTTTGAAGGAACAAGATGATTGAAACCTCGTTCGGACATTTATTTGTACGTATATTAAAAAAGGTGTGTACCAAATTTCATTTAAAATCATTAATAATTAAAGAAGTTATAAAAATATGTACTTGATTTTGGCCACCCGGTTGGTCTGAACCGAAAAAACGACTTTTTTCTTCTAATAGATAATATTCGCTAAGACTTGACCGAACTTTATTGTTACCGTGTTTAAAAAAAATTGCATTTTGTCGATTTTTTGAGGAAAAGTGTTATCATTATTAATAACCGATGAAAAAAAAATGTTAAGAAGAAAAACGTCGGTCAAGACTAAATTGCCATTAGAATGTATAAGTGTACCAAATTTCATATCAATCCGTTTATTGGATGTCGAGAAATTGTGTATAACGTTTTGAAAAATAGTTTAATGAAAAACGCGTTTAAAGTGTAACTAGCAGTTCTATCGTTGTATCGAAAGTTTACCTTTAATCTGCGATTCCTGCACCATACGTTGGACCTTCCTCTTCAAATTGAGTTGCCTCAAGGGACGAACCATTTTTTGTAAATGTTCACAGTAGCCTAATCCTTTAATATTACCGAGAAATCGCGTCACAAACTTCTACTCACGATCGTCCAATTAAACGTGTTTGCAGGTATTTTTTGACTTAATGCGTGCAATAGCGGCGCGCAAGGCACAGGAAAATCAGAGCGACGGAGCCGAGCGCAAGATTAAAACGAGCTGTTGCATCCTTCTCTAACGAACATGAGAGGCAGGTTATAGCTTTTATAAACGAAAAGAAACAAAAAACGAAACAACAAGTATGTCAAATACCAATATCGAAATATTATAAATGTATAACTAACCTGCGTTTGTAAACAAACAGGTTTTCTAACACTTTACAGTGAATTGACACTTTTTGCGTACCAATATCTTCAATACATTACCCGTGGGACCGTCTATTGCTATATGAAATTTGAAGAGAAAAAAAAACATTGTGATTACACTAAAATGCCCGTTCGAGCACCCTGTTTTTTTTAATTCTTCACTATGCGAATTCGAAACGTTGGCTTGTGTTCATTGAAAAGTATATGCATATTTGTCACTCGCGGAGTGCTGCTGAAATTATTTATTATTCTATCTCACTTGTTAACAGCTTGTTATCTCATAAGCTGGCCTCCGTTTATTCGGTGCTATAAGAAAAAAGATACTAATTGATGCCGATATATAGTTCCTACAATTGTGCTTCTGTTGCTTTCCTTGTAAATATGCACAAGGAGCTATCAAACGAAGAAAACAATACGAAAGAAATCTTCAGAATATCACAATTGGTATATCGAACCACGATTAAATGCCATGAGCTCATTTTTCATGTTCTCTCATTCTCAGGCATCTTATTTTTTGCGACGAGTATCTACGCCACCCCCCCCCCCCTCCCCCCCATATATTTTATTTATGCCGCATTTCTATTCGAAATTCTCTCTATTTTTTACCGTCACGATGTAACTTAAATCCTATTTATCGAAAAAAAAGAATGATAATAAAACTATGACATATAAAAAACAATGTATGTGCGAAACCTTCACCATTTTCAGCCCATTGCACGTCTCAACCTCGCTCGGTGAAGAGTATAAAAAAAAAGAAAATACCAATGAAAATTGTCTCTGCACTGTAAAGATAAGAAAATCGAGAGGACGACTCGGCATTTGCTTGCACCGGAATTAAGCGCTGCGCAGATCGCAGTGTCTCAATTCATTCGACGGCTTTCCTCGGAACTCGGCCCGTATATCGATCGTAATAACAAAATAAATTACATTCGTTTATTATATTTGCAACGTGTGAAGAAAAGCAAAGGCCAAGTCCCGTGCGTTTAATCCGTTACGATGCGTCGTCGATAATCGGCGTGCCTCCACGAGGCTGCACGATACGAGTAAAAAGCCGAAATTATGTACGAAATTAAATTGAAGTACGAAGCTCGACGTTTTTACGACAAACGGAACGTTCGAGCAACGAATGTTCCATTTAGCCGTTCTCGATTAAGTATCGGGTAATTATTTTCTTCTCCTTTGCTTTTATATTTTTGTACCGTTGCAGCTGATCGCGTGCCTTTTTCCATGTATATCACAAGTCACCGAGATAATCAAACGTGTAGTTCCGTGCAGGGCTATAGGCGACGATAGAAAGGAAAAATCATTTTGAATCACCTTCTGTCGAAATAATTACGTGTAATTGCGAAAGAGGAGTGAGAGTTGCGTTTTAAATTGGCTCCACGTTACTTTGAGTCGACAGTTGGTCATATTTCCGCGCCGCAATTCACGAAGTATACGAGGTAAAAACACTTCAAGTGTCTTCGAACGACCTAAAAGCCTGATCTTCATTTTTTTTCAAAGTTGGTGATGTTTTTGTATCATATATTTTAAGTACCTGGATTTTTTTTTTCAGATTTCTATCGGCTCGCTATCCCGACTAACTCGGAGATAGGACTTTACACGTGATAAAATTTCAAATGATCGTATCGTAGTGATCTTCTTGTCGTACGAAAAAAATGTCCTCTACAAAAAAAGATGCGTTTTTCTGTGAACTATTTTGAAAAAAAAAATCAAAATTTTTTAAGTACTATAGCACTAAAAAAAGAAAAATCTTTCATTTATTAATTTTCTTAGGTTGATCCTGCTGAAATGTACACTTAATTTTCTTTTATTAGTGTAAAACAACATGTGTAAGTTTCATTCTGGGCTGGGCCTGCGGTTAGTTAATATCGTCGTCTTAAATTGAATGGGAAATTGTTTTCGTTGAATAACTCGGCGATTTACAATTTTTTAGTAAAATGGTAATGACTAAACTAGTAGGGAATCGAGTGCTTTACAACTTTGGTCATTACAGTTTTTTCTCTACCATCAATATTTTTTTAATTAAACCTGAAAAAAGCAACTATAATTATCTCGTTGATTTTTAACTTTAGGGCATAAACGAACATAAACAAACATGTAAAGAATGAAATTCTCGACAATTTTGGTCTCGACCTTTTTTTTCCTAGAATCAATATTTAGGGTCGTACGCCATCGGTAAAAAAACGAAAAGCGTGAAAATATTATTTCGAAAACCATTCGCTCTTTTCTTTTATCGTTGGCGTATGACCTTAAATATTGATTCCAGGGAAAAAAGGTAAGAACAAACATCGTCCAAAATGTCATTCTCTACAAGTTTATTCATGTTCGTTTATGCCCTAAAGTTAAAAATAAACTAGATAATGCGATAGCCGTTTTTTCAGGCTCAATTAAAAAAATACCGATGGTAGAGAAAAAACTGTAATGACCAAAGTTGTAGAGCACTCGATTTCCTACAAGTTTAGTCGTTACCATTTTTACTTAAAAATTGTAAATCGCCGAGTTATTCAACAAAAACAATTTCCCATTCAATTTAAGACGACGATATTAACTGAATGCAAGCCCAGCCCAGCATGAAACTTACACATGTTGTTTTGCACTAATAAAAGAAAATTCAGTGTAAATTTCAGCAGGATTAATCTAGTCATTGGGTGAAAAAATTAAAAAATGAAAGATTTTTTTAGTGTAACCCTTGGAAAATTTCGATTTTTTTCCCCAAACTAGTTAATAGAAAAACGCATTTTTTTTGTAAAGGACATTTTTTCGTACGACGAGAAGATCACTACGATACGATCATTTGAAATTTTATCACGTGTAAAATCTTATCTCCGAATTAGCGAGCTGATAAAAATCAGAAAAAAATGCCACGTACTCAAAATATATGAAACAAAAACATCACCAACTTCGAAAAACATTGAAGGTCAGGCTTTTAGGCCGTTCGAAAACACTTGGAATACCTCATATATATATATATATATATATATATATATATATATATATATATATATATATACCATTCTTGGCACTTTTCGTGAAAATCAGAAAATAGTACATTACGGTAATGAAAATGATGCGGAATGGAAAATAATTTATTACGGTATGTTGTATTACGTCGATATTGAGATTCCAGAGCTATAAGATAAAAGCGAGACTGAAGCTGTTTTTTTTTATCCTCACATTTTTTTTCGAAGGAGACTCGCCAGCGTTACTGAAAGATCCTTCGAATGTTGTAAAAATATGAGTCAATTCCACACGGCTTTCCCGCAGTTAACTGGGGAATGTCGATTACTTTTATACGCGAAAAAAAAGCAAGAGTAATGTTGTCAAACTGACAGATTTCATGTATCCGGTTTATGTTAGATTTATTTATAAAAAAAGAGGCAGACAAATCTCACCGCTTTAGATAACTCTCATGACGATTAATCCTGTTCTCAGTATCTCATAAGTTGTTTACATTAGTGATAATCCAAAAATCTCATTCAATGCCTCGCGTTGCGGTCTGTTCAAACAAAAAAATAAACAAAAAAGCACACAGGAAGAAACCCATTCTTTACAATTCGTTGATGGAGGGTCGGCCATTTTTAAGTTACTCTTTCGTCGACAATTCGATGATAAAAGCTGTTCAATTCGCAGTAAAAGAATAAACTGATTCTTGCATTGATGGCTTCTCTTTAATTATAATGACGTGGAAGTTTGCATCGTTGGGATGCAGCGAAAATGATTTTTTTTTCTTCAAATTTCCCACACTTTGGCAAGATTTGGGCTACGAAGATCACGCAAATCATTTTTGAGAATTCTTATTTACCTATCTACAACCTAAGTTAGCAAAATATTATTTTGGATAATAATGAAAATGAGAAATTGATTAGAATTTCGTTGCATTCCAACGATGCAAACTTCAAACTCGTTATTAATAGTCGTTCGTGTGCGTGTGGATGAGAAATCAATATGATGAAGAAATCGATCTCCCAAATCATCCAACGCGTATAATGCCCATCGCTGGAGAGCGTAAAGCGGAGGTGACTATTATCGCCTACTGACGCCCCGGCTCACGCATTCTGTGACAAATGTACATATTTACAAACGAGACGCGACGTGTCTCATTAGCACCATTCCCATCTAATATTTTGCTAAACAATATAGATATGAATAAGTATTGATTGCGCCATTGTCGTCATTACAAAATACGGCGTAAATGGTAAGTCAATGTACAATTGATTATAAATAAGTAACGCATTTCTTATCGTGAAAAGTTATAAATTTTTAAGAAACGTCCGTTCTCGGTTACGGGCGACACGTCGATTTGTCAACACAATCATACACATACACACACATACACACCTATCTCTTATGTAGATCTACATATTTTCCATGGTTTTTGTTTACGCTACCGATACTAAGTGTACTCGCACATGTGACCACATCCCGTTGGACACTGTCGGTTCGAGCGGAACCACTCGCGCATGTGAATCACGTGGCCACCGTGACTGCATCCCTGGCACCAGGCGTAAACACCGCGAACCACCTGAAAATCATATCAGATGAAGCATGAATTTTAAAACAAGACCTATAATTCGATAAAAATTAAACCCAAACAAAATTGAAACAATTAAATCCAAAAACCCAAGAAATATTAAGGGGTTCTCTCACTTTAGACGCTACAAAGGGCTATTTTCATGAATTTTTTTGATAGGCTTATATTATAGATATTGATATAAAAGTTGTTACACTTAATAAATACACTTTCGAAATACATTTTTTTTAAATTGTATTTATTTAAGTCACTATTTATAGACGAAAGTGGTAGTTAAAAAAAATTGTAGGTCTGCGCTATTGATGAAATCCCGGAGATAAACTATCGGAAACAAAAAAATCATATGGTCTTAGATTCAGTATGTTGATGGATATAGCGCATATCATACGATTTTTGATATATGCAAAAATAACAAAATGGCGGACATTTTTCGAAAAAAGAAAAAAGTAACAAAATTTAAAAAATCCTTGATATGCGCTATAGCTATAGTTGTAAAGATCATGTGGTAAAAATTTCATAACGATCGGTTCAGTAGTTTCGAAGATTTTATTAACAAGCCGTTGAAAAACGTTGTTTCGAGAAAAACTCTATTAAAATTTGTTTGGGTTCCATAAAACCATGAAATTTTTTTAAAAATGTATTTTTAAAGTGTAATTATTAAGTGTAACAGCTTTTATATCAATATCTATAATATAAACCTATTTTTAAAAATCATGAAAATAGCCTTTTTTAGCGTCTAAAGTGAGAATACCCCTTAAACCAAAACAAACTCCAATAAAGTAAAAGGGAAGGAGTGTGGAAAAACTCAGATCAGGTAGGACCAATATTAAAGTAAAAATGTAATGCAACAGGTAGGCAACCTTTCTGTTCAACTTTTCCACAACAAATTAACTTGAATTGTAACCCTGTAACAATGTGTTATTTTTTTAAAGCCTGTGTCGCACCACTTGTTGCCTGCAAATAAAATTGCTCCAGTGACCAAAGGGGAAGGTAAGTAGATGAGTTTGATAGTCTTCACAAGAAAATCGTTACATCGAAATTCAATTCCACTAAAGTTTAATCGATGAAGAAATTTTAGGGGTTGTATACCTTCAATTAAAAAAAATCGATTTTTTCACTGGTTGATAATTATTGTGTACTTTTACGCGTCTTAAAAAAATCACAATCCCTGTTAGAGACTGCGGTATGAGGGTACATATGGCTGCTCAGCGTGGAGGGTCTGGGCCTTGGACGCAAGAAGGTTCAAACGCGTTTTTGTCGGAACTACATTTATCGGGACAGTCTACATAAAAATTTAAACAGCTTTTGATATTTATTAATGCTGCGTTTTTCACCTATGGGAATAATCTTTCGAGCTATTAAAAAAAATTCTTTATAACATTTTTTATACACATTCAGGACGCAAAATTTGCGCGATAGATGTTATGACTTTAAAACCTGATGACCGATGTTTTGTCAAAATTGGAAAAATTCGCTCGACCGATTATTATTGTACAATTACTTTATAAGAATCTTCTTGGGTTTTTGGATCCATCAACTCATTATGTAGAAATCTACAATGTACATCTGCAATAAAGATTTTTTATAATAACAAAAATAGGAAAATAAATATACAAAAAAGAACTATGTTGCATTCCAACAATGCAAACTTCGACACGATTTGCATAACTATCGCAGCTTTCACTATTTTTTAATGGTGTTTTTTTAATCTTTGGAAATAAACACTTTATTTCATCTTTTTTAAATTTTGATCAGAATATTTTTTTACAAAAATTCAGTAGACGCAGTTTGACAGCAAAAAGAATATGTACACTTCAAAATGTGACAACTTGTCGTCGTTTTCGAAATTAACAAATTTAGCTCGATAGAATAACTCTAACGTTACTTTACAAGAATCTGCTTGAATATTTTAGATCGTCAGAACGCGTATTTTTGGTAGAGGCCCTTATAACGTATATGAAAACAAATTATTGTTTAACAAACAAAAAAAGATTTTATGTAGTTAAAATACCAATAAATAATTTATGATGGATATTCTTCCAAATTGTTAAAGATTGACCCTTTGAAAAGGAATCCCAAAAACGCTCTTTTTGCCCAAAAACTTCTAGTTCCCGCTCTGGACGGCAGTCCGCAGATTTACTGGGGTGGGTTTCTACTTCGTTTGTAAGTTCTAGGATCAAATATCCGTAATACCTGATGACATATAGAACAGAGAGCGTGTTTCGATGTATGGCAACGATCACAGAGCCACGCCGAGCGCTGCAAGAGTTTCGAGCACGCGGTGCAACACGCGTGTATCGTTGTCGATTGTTGGTTCAATTGCGATATCGACGGAATCCAGGCAAGTTGGATGATCTGGGAATGAATAATCTGTGCATTAGAAAAAAAAGGCGAAAGTCGTGAAAACGAGGGAAACATCCTTAAGGAATAACACCACTCTCGGATTTTGTAAAAATCGTTTTTTTGCTTAAAAAATATTTTGGGGTCATAATAACAATATGCAATTGGTCCTGCAGCGAATTTTTTTTTTTAATGTTCAATTATCGATTTTGCCACAGCGCCTCGGACTTCTTTCACGCGTCTCGTACAACTTTAAACGCGTTTTTCTCAAAACCACTTTTTTAAACTGGGAGGATGGATTACTCGAACACTTTTGCATAGATCGTTTTGAAATTTTGATAGTAGCTTCACAATTACATTCTCTATAGAAGTACGTAGCCGTTCTTTTTATTTAAATGTAAACTTTTTTTTATAAACAATTTTCTGCTTATTTTTGGGACAAAAAATCGATTAATTTTTTTCAGAGTGCGCCATTTTTTCAAAATTTGATAAAAACAAATCCCTACGTAGTCTCATAGCTCATTATATATAGATTATATTTTTTTAAATTTTTGTTCCAGGTCTTATACTTTACGAGAAAACCGTCCTCCCGTGAAGCTATTTGTAAAAAAACACGTTTTTGAAGATGGGCTCTGTCGCCGCCATTTTGTATGAAAAATATAATACATTTTTTTTAAATACTTTAATATGTGTTAAATAAACCCTTTCAAAAGAAATCCTATTCCTTTTTTCTTACTCCCAAAATAAATTGTCAAAGTTAGGCCTTGTTTCATGCCGCTAGAGTGTTATCCCTTAAGGAGGTTGGAGCGTCACTCGCAAGCGAAAATTAAATTAAAAAAATATATATATATACGTTATTGTCTGGATTATACTGAATCTTCACGATTCTTTTAAAATTTGTTCACCACCAACCACCAGAGATAAACCATAGTTTGATGTACGTAATCCCACGTGCCGTCAGATGGACAAGACGTCCACGCTGATGTATTTTTTGGCTATTTAGTACCACGATAAACCATTTCTAACAACGGATTTACGCAAACCAAACTTTTGTAAACATTGACGGAAAAAAACCCTATCTTGCACATCGTACACCACATATATTCAATATGGAACCATCAAGGTTTGGTGAAAGATTACGAATCTCGGCTGGCGAATGGAGAGCATTTCTGCCAATCTTAATTTCCGCGAAGTTGCCGTATTTCGGCAACACTTAATATTAATTAATGGTATTAATGAATAATCTCGTGAAGCAGGAGACTATATAAGCAAAATCTTAGAAATGGAGGAAGAAAGATGGCCAAGAAAATGCCTAACGGAGGAGGCGAGAGGACTGATGAAGAATGATGGAATCAAATGGGGAAAATAAATGAAAGCAGGAGAGGGGCAGATAGGTTAAGCGATAAGAGGAGGAATGGTAAATGAAGGCCGGGAGAGCGGTGCAGAAGACGGCTGACCATGAAATACAGATGATGTCGACTGAAATGTCCAGGTTCAACTTCTGCAAAGAGTACAAAGAGAGGAAAAAAGACGTGGGAATGGAGAAGATTTAGACACAGGAACAACAAGGGGGAAATAAGGAAAATTCGAGCAAAAATGAGGTGCGGAAGTGTGGGGCAAGAGGCGGAGAAAGGGCTTAAGGGGTCTTCTCACTTTGGACGCTAAAAAAGGCTATTTTCATGAATTTTTAAAATCGCTTTATATTATAGATATTGATATAAAAGTTATTACACTGAATTAATACACTTTCCAAATACATTGAAAAAAATATATGTATTTATGTAATCCAAACAAACTTTAAACGCATTTTTCTCGAAACAACGTTTTCCGACGGCTTGTTGATAAAATCTTTGAAACTACTGAACCGATCCTTCTGAAATGTTAACCACATATTCTTTACAACTATAGCTATAGCGCATATCAAGGATTTTGTTAAATTCTGATATTTATTTTTTTGCCAGAAATGCCGTAAAAAAACGTTTTTTTTTTGTTTTTTCGAAAAATGTTCGCCATACGATTTGCATATATTAAAAATCGTATGATGTGCGCTATAGCCATTAACATACTGAATCTAAAATCGTTTGATTTTTTTGTTTCGGATGATCCATCTCTGAGATTTCATCAACAGCGCAGACTTACAATTTTTTAAGGACATTTTTTAAATTACCATTTGCGTCTATAAATAGTGACTTAAATAAATGAATATTTTTTAAAAAGGTATTTAAAAAATGTATTTATTAAGTGTAACAACTTTTATATCAATATCTATAATATAAATCCATTTAAAAAATTCATGAAAATAGCCTTTTTTAGCGTCTGAAGTGAGAAGACCCCTTAAAGAGACAAGGTGCAGAGTATGCGGGAATGCGGAGGAAACACTAGCACACATTTGAGAATGTAAGGAGGCTAGGAAACATGGAGCAGCCCCTTAGAAATCTTGGGTGGGGGAAGCAGCAAAAAAAGGAACCAGATGGGGGGTGGAGGGCCGGAGATAGTCAAAGAGATGTGCGAAATAGTGAGACAATTTGACAACGTTGCGAAGAAAAAGAGATAGAGGAGGGCGGGAAAAAACGAGGTAACTAGGAAGGGGGAAGACGGCAATACGGTAAATGTAAAAATGGTAAATGTAAAAATGTTTATATGAATGTAAATAGAGCTGCTGAAATAGAAGAATAAAGAGCGTATGAAAGAATGTACACATTTAGGAAAAAGTGAAGATGTAAAGGAAGAAGGAGATGTAAAAAGCCCGCGAGCGTTTACACGGAATAATGTTTACTACTACTATCTAAATAATCTGGTGAAATAAATATAAATAGGCTTGATTATAAATTCCTCAAAATTTCATTCTCAGTTGTATAAAACATTAGTAGTGACACAAAAGTTTTTCTTATTTACGTAATAAAAATATGAAAACGCAAAATTTTTCCCTTTAATGATATACAGTGGCGTGCAAAAGTTTCCGGCCAGTGCAGTTTTTTAGTCTATTTCGCAAAATTTGGGTCGACCGATATTTTTATCAGTTCAGGGGGTGAGCGTGATATGAACAACAATGAGTGGAAGAATAAACAAATAATTTTGAAGCGCATACGAATATTCACATAAAAATTTATCTTTGCTCACGTGCAAAAGTTTCCGGCCAAGGCAAATATTCGCATAACAAAGGGAACAGAATGACCTCGAACGGTTTGTTTACATTTTAAATTGTATTCCTCACTAGGCATAGTCGACGGTAGGTCGTTGAAACGTTAACATGGCTCGACATACAGACGTTCAGATACGCGAAAGGGTTATAAAGCTTTCGCGAGACAGAAAGTCTTCTCGTGAGATTGCTTCAATTTTGTCATTAGCTAAATCGACTGTTAATGACATAATTAAAAAATATCATGCTGGATATGGTTTAGAAGATCGTCCACGAAGTGGGAGACCACGTAAAACAACAGAAAAGGTGGATCGCCTGATCAGACGAAAATCTATCGCGGATGTTAAGAAAACTGCCGTTGAAATTGCACACGAGCTACGGGATGAAAACCTTGCCGATATTAGCCGTTCTACTGTTACACGAAGGTTACATAATGTACAACTTTTCGGTCGTATCGGCATTAAGAAACCATTGATCAGCAAGAAGAATCGGATGGCCCGATTGCAGTTTATCAGAGACCATCTGGACTGGACCATCGAGGATTGGAAGAAGGTTGCATTTTCGGACGAATCCAAGTTCAACCTCTTCGGAAGCGATGGCAGGCAATACGTTCGTCGTCCAGTTGGAACCAGAAATGACGTCAGATACCAGATTCCGACCGTGAAGCACGGTGGTGGAAATGTGATGGTGTGGGGAGTTTTCTCGGCTGAAGGCGTCGGTCCATTGGTCAAGATTGATGGGATTATGGACGGAGCTCTCTACAAGAATATCTTGGAGGAACATTTGCTCCCATACGCCGAAGAAAAAATGCCACGGGGGTGGATTTTTCAGCAGGACAATGACCCAAAACACACCTCTAAGTTAGTCAAGGCCTGGTTTTCGCGAAAGGGTGTGAGAGTTTTGAGCTGGCCATCCCAGTCACCGGACCTAAATCCGATAGAACATCTTTGGGAAGAACTGAAGCGTCGAGTTGGCAAACATAAACAGTCGAACAAGACGGCTTTGTTCGAAAAATTGAGAGAAGAATGGAGCAAGATACCCCCTGACTGCATCAATAGCCTACTCGCATCAATGCCACGGCGTTGTGCCTCTGTGATTGCTGCAAAGGGAATGGCTACGAAGTATTAACACGTAGTTAATACTTAAAAAGTCGAACGCGTGATACAGATAACTTGCAAGAACTATAAATAGCAGAAAACAATGTGGCCGGAGACTTTTGCACATGACCAAAGAGAATTTTTCAATGTAAATATCCGTGTGAACATAAAACTTATTTGTTTATTATTCCATCAACTGTAATTCATATCACTCTTACCCCCGAACTTGTTGAAATATCGATCGACCAAAATTTTGCGAAATAGACCGAAAAACTGCACTGGCCGGAAACTTTTGCACGCCACTGTATAACTGGGAGTGCCTACCCTGAAATATTTTATTGGTTTTTTCCTTAGGTACACGCTTGTCGCGTTTGTTACCTATTCTTTCCCATCATTATGACCATTATTTCCTCTACTGTTTACTCCTTTTCTTCTCCATCTTTCCTCTGTTCCCCCCTCTTGCGGCCGCAGCCGACGTCCCCCTCTGTATCATATTCATCATGACATTTCTGTCATGGGTATAGGGAAACTGCGGAAAACCTATACCACCAATACAGCCGGTCATCGAGTTCGCCCCCCAGTCGTGGAACTAGTCTTATTTCGCCGCGAAATGCCGAAGAAAGACATTTCACGACGAAATGTACGCGACTGGGATTCGAACCCGCGACCTCCCGGTCCGCTGGTTTAGTGGCGAGCACGCTAACCACTAGACCATCGCACCGGTTCGCCTACTCTGAAATATTTAATATGAGAAAGAGCGTTAAGGTATTTAAGGGAGGTGATAAGAATGGAGGAGATAAGATGGCCAAAAAATGGCTTATTAGAAGAAGTAAGAGCGATAACAAACGGAGATCCGTCCACGTGGGCGAAAAATTTAGTGAAAGTATCAAGAGAAATGGAAATAGAAGACATAATAACAACGATAAGGGAACGGGAAGAAGTGAAAGAAATATATGAAAGGATAAAAGAGGGACTAGAAAACCTAAAAAAGGAAATTTTAAGGAAGGATGAGGAAAAAAGAAGAAAACCTTCGTAGGAGAAAACGAGGTTCAAAGTGCCGGGGGTGAGTTGTTCCGATGAGAATATCACTCAATGGTATGACGTTCGCAGGACGCTTCACACTTATCGCTAGCAACTTTTTTTCTCAGTTGTATTTCTGTCGGAACAACTTACCCACGACAATTTGAATCCCGTCCTCCCTATTAAATAGTAATACTCGTATCAAATATCCATGTCTCTTTTGTGTAAAAAAAAGAACATAATATTTGTTTTTGACAAATAATCAACAAAATCCTAAGTAATTAAAAAAAATCAAAGAAATCTTTTTAACACTTTCATCCTCATTTTTTTCAAGTTTAGGGAAGAAAGGGCTTAATGAAGCTTAATAGAGCTTAAAGGGAGGGTAAAGTTAAACGTAAATCAACGGATGGTAAAGAACTTGCAAAACGGACTTGCAAAGTCCTCTAAGACGATGATTCTGGAAGTGATAATGAAAATTATAGCCTGGAAGGGTATTGTATAATTTGCTGCGATTTCTATTCCAATTCACAACCAAGAGAACAATGGATTGAATGCGTCTTGTGCAAGGATTGGGTACATTTAAGATGCTTGGTTTCGGACGATGTTCATACTTACGTTTGTTAGAATTGCAATTCTGACGACGAAGCTTTTAAATAGTACTAATTATTGCCAAAGTTCATTCTATGAGACTGAATAAAGACATATTACTATTGTAAATGAGTTGTAGTTGACTGATCTCAATGTCATAATTAATACAAAATATTGAAGTCTATGAAGGTTGATTAATGTTTAAAAATATGTTATGAGTACAAAAAGACTGTTAATTAGGTTGAATTTCATAACAAATAAGAATTAAAGTTTTAAAAAGATTTCTTTGAATTTTTAAAGATTACTTCCGAGGATTTTGTTGATTATTTGTCAAAAACAGAAATATTATGGTCTTTTTAAAAATTAATCAGACATAGATATTTAATACTAGTATTAGTGTTCAATAGAGAGGACGGAATTGAAAGTGTCGAGGGTAAGCTGTTCCGACAGGAATATCACTGAGAAAAAAAAGTGAGAGGAATAAATGTGAAGCGCGTGGCGAATGTCATACCATTCAGTGATATTCCCGTCGGAACAAATCACCCCCGGCACTTTGAACCGCGTCCTCCCCTATTGTGAGAAGTCCAAATATATTGTAGAGAACGATGACATGCCATAGAATTACTGGTCGGAGGAGGGAGTAAAGGGAAGGGACAAGGAAGTGTGGGCGAGATTGAGGGGCTATACCAGTGACACTTTAAAAAAATCGATTTTTTTGCCCTTTTCGACAGTTTATACTTTCAAGAATAACCTGTAAAAATTTCAAGGCCGTATCTCTAATAATTTTATCTTGCAAAAATCGATAGTTAAATCTTTAAACGCGTTTTTCTCTAAATAAGATTTTTCAAATTTGCTGACGTAACTCAAAGAGCAATTATCCGATTGGCATGAAATTTGAACTGAGTACTCTTGAATATATTTACTTTAAAATGACGTAGGATATTTTTTGATTGGATGAAAATTGACGATTTGGCATTGAAAAAAAAAACAACCATTTTATAGGCAAGAAAACAGACTTTTTTCACAACTACGACATTTTGTTAGAGTTTGATATTTTTCGAAAATCCTACGTCATTGTACAGGAAATACCTTCCAGTTTAACGACATTTTTTCCTTCTTCGGTTTCAGCTACTCAATCCGCCGGAATCATGTCAGCAGTGGAGGAACTTTTTGGACGAACTGCAGAAAGATGAATAAGGAGGAAGAGGGAGGAGAAAGCGATGGAGTGGAGGAATAGATGAAGAAAAGGAAAGGACTGTTAGATAGTACGAAGGGCAAGAATCTGGGGCGTAGTAAATAAGTAAAGTTGTAAGCGGAACGTTATTGTATTGTAAAAAACCGATCAAAGTTGTGCAAATAAAATTCGATTGATTGATTGATAGTATTTTCTTCTCTACTTCAAAAGGTCGTTCGATTTTTTTCAATGGATTAATTTAAAGAAAAAGGAATTTCTGTTTTTCTTGACGTCTTTTTTCTTTTAAATCACTTTCTGGCCCATTTCAATTCCGAAAAATTAACTTTGATACGCACCATTCTATTTCTTATTGAATAACGAAGAAATTCATCTCTACATAGGCCCGGTTATCGTTTATAAAAACCTGACGTTTCCCTTGTTCTGATTTTTTGGAATACCTGAGTGATGACTTCGTACAGCTTGTAACGTCCGAGCAGGTCGATGTACTCGAGTAACCAGTGTTCTTGCACCTCTTTCTCGATGTTGAGATTTTTTCTCTTTTCGCCGAGGGCTATGAGGATGGAAGCCGAAGTCTGTATGTCTCTTATGTTTGCGTGATGCCTGAGAGCCTCCTCGATCAGATGAGTGGGATCCCAAAAAAGTGGTTTAGGCACAGCCGTTACGATCAATTGGCACGGTTGATCTTCGACCGTTACCGAGCCCGCGTCATCATTTATTTCCGGAGAATGATTTGGAAATTGCTCGGGCGGGGGTGATCTATCCTGTATCTCGTGGCGCAGAGGGAAAGCCTCTTTTGGCAGTGTCCAGTCGTTGTCGTTTATCATATTGTGCATATAGCCCGTCGAATATTCCAGCGTCATAGGCTCAAGCTCGCTGTCACCGAAGAAAAAATCGCCTTTCAGCTGCCTCTTGTGCCCGTTCAGCATTCGCCTGTAATCCGGAAAAGTTGAATTCGTCAAGTCTACTTGTCAAATTAAGGTTATCCTATCGCTTCACACTAGTCATACCACTGATCATACTCGAGACTTGTACAATTCGTATTTTTAATATATGCAACAACAAAATTGTAATAACTAAAAAAATTCATGTGTAAACTGTTGAATGAATGTTCAAATTTAATTAGAAAAATGAAAAAAATAGTTATTCCAACGATTCGCAGAGTATTTCTAGGTTTCATATTTGGCAACATTGGTTCTATCTCCGTTTCTTTCTACTCAACCAGGCGAGTTTAAGCTCCATGCTTTTCAACGTCGATCTGTCAAAACAATTCCCGGTGCGGGAAATATAAAGCATTGTATTCGGGCCACGACTGGTAAAAAGCGTGGAAAATTTGTGTCGGCAAAATATGTCGGTTAAAAATGAAATATGTGTGGAAATTCGAATGAGTGAGATGAGGTTAGGACTACAGTCAGCTGTTGCCTCGCTGTCACGTCTCTTTATCGTAGCAAGTGGTGATAAATCCAATACCGGAAGGTCAAATTAAACTTGATAATACATAAAATTTAGGTCAATAAGCGTAATTTTTTCTAAGAGCATTGGATTACTACAATTCTTAAGTATGTAAATCTGATTATTTTTAAGAATCTGACGGATCCCCACTATTATATACATTTTTGTAGCGACCGGAAATTGGGTTTTTGTATGTCGTCTCGGAATTCCTTCACAAAAATACGCAATTTTAATATTTTTTTCTCTGTAATTAGGTCGATAACCGACCCTGAAATTTTACAGAGACAATTACTTATATATTTAGTGAAGCACAGCAAAAAAATTATGAAAATCCTATGAATTGAAGCCTGGCGATAGGATTACCTTAACGGCTTAGTTACTGTGCAAATGACGAACACTTGTAGGTCGTTTAAGGCTACTGAAATTGAGGTGAAAAGTCCAACATATGGTGCCGGAATCGCAGATTGAAGGTAAACTTCCTATGACAACCATAAACTGCTAGTCAAACTTTGAGGGCGGAAATACCTTTAAACGAGAAAAAAATTTGCCGATTTTCAGAATTTTCTTTTATGAAAGATTTTTTCACCTTTTTTGAGACTTAGGATATGTTTTATTACTACTTTTGGCTATTACAGGTTTTTTTTAGTTTTTAAAAATGAATCTTTAAAAATGGCGGGATTATGAAACGGTCTTATGGGTATGGGTATGGCACGGTCTTCTAAACTGCATTTTCAATCTAAAAATCTAATCGACCGATTCTGATGAAATTTGGTATAAATCTTTCCAACCTTGTTGTCTAAAACACGATCCTAAATGATTTTGAAAATAAAAGAAAAAAGTATATTTTTTTATTGCAAAATATAGCCATTTTTTCGGAAAATTCAATCTTTTTGTTTCAAAGCGTACCATTTAATCGATTTTCAACATGTCTCACTTTTTCATGGTTCATATTCTGCGTATGAGTGTTAATGAAAGAAAGCTTCATTCTTTTTTTTCAGTTTAATCCTGCCGACGCACACCGTCTGACAACATTCGCTGCAACCGTGCCATCCCTCCGCCGTTTTGGAAGATTAAGGTAGTTCCTCTGCGAAAATCTCAACCAAAAGTTTACATACCATGTTCATGTTCAAAGATTGATAATTGGTTTAATTAGTAATAAATCAAATTAAAAACTACGCAATATTGACTCGGTACTAGTAGATAATACGATGGATATCATTTATTGCCATAAAATATATTTTATATTGTGTTTTTGATCTACCATTGCCAGTAAACTTTTTGCCGGGACTGTCCAGGCTTTGCCCCAATTGTTTTTTTTTCCAGGCTTTGCCAGGCTTTGCACCAAAATTGTGAGGGCTTTTCATGGTTATATCTTGGAAACTAGATGGTGAATCAATCTAATTTTTTTTCACATTATTCGTGATATCTTACTCTAGCTTATCCTCGTTTTTTATCAATTTCTTAATTTTAGTTTTGACGGTAGAATTAATGATGCTCTGTTTGCCCACCATAACGCATTTGTTGCGTGTAAACCAAGCCAACTTTAAGTGTAAATATCTCAGGTTTGGGGTGGTCAAACTTATTCAAATTGCACAGATGTTTGGATAATGTATTAAATAACATATATGTCAAATTTCAACCATTTCTTAATTCAACTCTTCTGTGGAGGTACTACCTTAATAAAGAAAGAAATATTACGCAACAGCCAAAAATAGTAATCATACATACCCTAAGTCTAAAAGATGGTGAGAAAATCTTTCCGTTAAAAAAAAGGTATCTCCCCCTTTAAATACGTTTTTCTCGAAATTATTTATATTTTCAAAACGGTGTGCACGATTTCTCGACATCTTATGAAAGTTTAGTGTTGACCGACGTTATTGTTAAAAAAAATCATTAGTTATTAACAATGTCATCTTCCTTTGAAAAAAAAAAACGATTTTTTTTTAAAGACTGAAACCCGATACCGATGAATGCTCGATTAAGTCTTAGATAATATTATCTATTTTAAGGAAAAAAAAAACTTTTTTGTTCCAGATCAACCGGGGCGCCAAAATCACGTACACCGTTGAGCCCTTCACATTTCCAAGGTCCTTCGCGAGATTGTTTAAAACTTCTTGACGCATTAATATTTTTTTACGAAATTTGGTACACAACTTTGTTAATGTACATACAAATAAATGTCGAAACGATTTTTCAATCTTATTCCTTCAAAATGAATTCCTTTATATACCCCTGATTTTCGGGTTATCACAGTAGCCTAACCCCTTAATACTGTATAATATTCGTTTTGTTATTGTTTCAAGTTGATTCAATTACCCAGATAGAATGGGACCGACAAAGTTGTGATTCTCAGGCGTCTCATCGGTCTCCGTTTCGTCGTCCCCGCCGCTAATTCCCCCGGGTCCTCCACCCTGAAGGGACTTCACATCGTTCTCGTGTCCTTTTGAGGGATAAAAATTGCGTTACAGCGTGCATATATTTGCATGTCTTGAAGAATTTTAATTTTTGCACACGAACCCGCATTCGTAGGGTCTATGCTTGGTCCGAGGCTCAATGGATTCAAGTTCATTGCGTTCACGGTCTCTTCCTTGGTGACTACTGGCGGCGTTTTTAAAATATTACCCAGCGGATTGGCGTAAAGCGTCTTTATAATACTCCACACGGTACTTATCTGCGAAACACATAGCGATCATTAGATTGGAATATTGTAATACATAAATACGGTGAATTGGATACTTGACTGTTGTATTGAAATCATCTTAAGGAGTCTTTTCACTTTGGACGCTAAAAAGGCTATTTTCATAATTTTTCAAATAGGTTTACATTATCGATATTGATATATAAGTTGTTACACTCAATAAATACACTGTCGAAATACATTTTAAAAAATTTAATGTATTTATGTAGCCCAAACTTTAAACGCGTTTTTTGATAAAACGAACGCCCGTTGATAAAACCTTCGAAACTACTGAACCGATCCTTATGAAATTTGAACCACATATTCTTTACAACTATAGCTATAGCGCATATCAAGAATTTTTTCGAATTTTAATATTTATTTATTTGTTGCCAAATACAGTGAAAAACACGTTTTTTTTTGTTTTTTCGAAAAATGTCCGCCATTTTGTTATTTTTGCATATATAAAAAATTGTATGATATGCGCTATAGCCATTAACATACTGAATCTAAAACCGTTTGATTTTTTTGTTTCGAATGATCCATCTCCAAGATTTCATCAACAGCGCAGACCTACAATTTTTTAGGCCATTTTTTTAACTACTATTTTCGTCTATAAATAGTGACTTTAATAAATAAATAAAAAAATTTAACCTCCTTCGAAAGTGTATTCATTAAGTGTAACAACTTTTATATCAATATCTATAATATCAATCTATTGAACGAAATAATGAAAATAGCCTTTTTTAGCGTCTAAGGTGAGAAGACCCCTTAAATCGTCAATTATTTTATATTATGTTCTCAATATTTTTTTATCTTCGTGAATGTCAGTATTTACGATATAAATCGGCAATAAAATTTAAATATTCAACCGGACCGCCAAAACGCTCCCGCTGTCAGATATGTAGTCACGTGACGCCTGTGACGTCACATGCCAGTAAAGAAGGTAAAGGACCTATATCGCCGCTGAGTTGTCGCACAGCAAACCTTCCTCTCCATTCTTATTTGAAAATTGAAAATATGGTAACAATCACTACAAATAAGTATGAATAAACAGAAAAAGCACGGAAATACACTGAAATAAACTAGAAAATCGCTCATTACTCGTCACAGGACTCGTAATGACTATCTGTTTGCTGGCATTGGACACCACTAGAGATCCAACCAATCCTGGAGCGTTTTCGTTCACGGGACCAAACGTTCAAATTGTTCTAATTAAAAATTGAAATAAACGAAAGTAATGCATATTTTTTCGATAAAATGATAGAAAATACTTTTTAAACACTATAGTTTTTAGGATGACAAGAGAATGAACCCTGTTTTTAATATAGTCAAATACCCTATAGTACAGTCGTGCTGTCGCTGAAAAACCCTGTAATCGGAAACAATTAGAAGGCTAGTTTTTTGATAAGTGACTGTGTAAGTGCCGTGGGTGCTAAATCCAAGTTTGCCTAAAAATCGGGGTGCAGGGGTTTTTTCAGGGGATGAAGGAGGATGGGGTGGATGGATGCGAAACTACAACCCCGTGAGACAAAATGTTCAGAAAAATCCGGGCTTTAGTTTTGTCCACAGCGCTGAAGTCGTGGCAGTTTATTTTGGGGGTGAAAAATTGGGGTGTAATTTTGAAAAATCAGTTTTAATTCAATAACTCTGTAGGATAAATTCGTACACTGTTAGTTCAAATGGGAACCCTGTAGCCCTTGGAAAGACGCGTCGATCGAGTATTTGATCATCACTGTCCGATAATATCTTCACCCCGAAAAAAATTGTTAAAATACAAAAAAAAAATTGTTTATTGAATAACTCAAAAACAATCGATTTTTCGGGTATGGTTTAAATGTACGAAATGTAGAGAATAATTTCTTCTATATTTTCGGTTGTATGGACCACCCTTGAATTTTGCTTTTTCCATGAAAATAAAAAATGAAATGCTGGGAAAACTATTGACCGCACGAATTCGCTGCCGTGGAACAATTTGTAGCTTGAATCGTGAGCTACATTTTCTGTCCACAGCGTCAAACTCATTTCGGGTTATTTTCGGTCAATAGTTTTCCCCGAATATCATTTTGAATTTTAAACCTCCGAGAGGGGTTGGAAAAAGCAAAATTGGTCCATAGAAACGGAATATAGAGAAAATTATTCTCTACATTTCGTACATTAAAACCATCTCCGAAAAATCAATTCTTTTTGAGTTATTTAATAAACAATTTTTTTTAAATATTTCAACAATTTGTTTGGGCGTGAAGACATTATCGGAGAGGGATGATCAAATACTCGATCGACGCGTCTTTTCAAGGGCTACGTTTCCGTTAAACAAAAATTGTATAAATTTTTCCTAAAGAGTTATCGAATTAAAACAGATTTTTCAAAATTTCACCCCACTTTTCAACCCCCAAATTAAACTTCCACGACTTCGGCGCTGCGGACAAAAATAAAGCCCCAATTTTTCTGAACATTTTGTCTCCCGGCGCCGACCTCGTAGGGGTTGTACTTTGGTATTAATCCATCCCCACCCCCCTTCATCCCCTAAAAAACCCTGCACCCCAATTTTTAGGCAAACTAGAATTTAGCACCCGCGGCATCTACAAAATCACCTGTCAAAAAAATAGCCTTCTAAGTTTTTTCCGATTCCAATATACAGCACGACTGTACGACTATTGTATATTTAGTGATTTTTTTTCTCGAAGAAATTACGTCATGTCTCCCCGAGTTCTTCGCCACAGCTGCGTTATGGTCGCATATTTCGTCCAGTCTTCCGCTTAGTAAGTATCCCTCGGCGCAGGCTTTGAACCATTGTGTTTCTCGCGGTGCGGTTGCTGTGAACCGGTGCATCATGCTCGACGCCAAGCAGAACGTGTCGTTGCTCGCCGGTACTTTCCTAATAACCAAAATAAAGAGATTTTAATAATTAATTAACTCGGATGATGAGTCAAGAAAAATTCTAATAACACTATAAGACAGGGTTCCAGTATTTTCGAAAAATCGAGCCAGTTCTAAACATTTTCATTTGACATTTGACACGGAAAAATGTTTTGACTTAATAATGTGATAATACGTTTGTTTTTTTTTCTTTCGAAAAACAAAATTTTGCTTTAGATTTTCGCTTGATTTTTTTCAGATCCATCAAGCCATGAGGCAGTTATTATGTAGAACATGGGCATGTGTATTTTCGACACAGCCCTGCATCACCACTACATAAACATAAATAATTTGTCGGCAAATTTTTTAAAAAGTACTCAAAATACCAATAAATACTGCATGATGAATATTCTTAGGCATGTACTATGCTTTAAAAAATGTCCGAAAACACTGATTTTCAGCCCGGCTGAGGGGCATGCAACCAGTTGATTTCCTCCAATCCGAAAGCCACTTACGCTGCATTTATCTTCATCGAAATAAAAACAAGACAAAAACGAGAAGGACCGCCGGCCGTTGCGTATGAAAAGTGACATCTGACTGTCGATTCATTACCTTAGATAACAAAACATGCCGTTACCAAGTGAGTTTGAATCAGAGAGCGGTTGAGAGGCCGCGTCACTCGCATTGCGCCCCTCGCGAATTTTAAGGGGTTAGGCTACTGTGAAAATGTAAAAAAAATCGATAGTCGCTTGAGGCAACTCAAATTGCAAAACAAGGTCCACCATATGGTGCAGGAATTGCAGATTAAAGGTAAACCTATCATTACAACGATAAAAGTGCTAGTAAAACTTCAAACGCATTTTTTTTGGAAGTATTTTTTTAAACGGTGCATACGATTTCTCGACATCCAATAAACGGATTGATATGAAATTTGGTACATTTATACTAATGGCAGTTTAGTCTTGACCGACGTTTTTCTTCTTAAAATTTTTTTCATTAGTTATTAGCAATAATGAGCTCATTTCCCTAAAAAAAAGTGATTGAAACAATAAGATAAAAAGCTCGGTCAAGTCTTAGCAAAAATGATCTATTTTGAGAAAGGACTTGTTTTTTTTGTTTCAAATCAACTGAGTGGCCAAAATCAAGTACACCGTTGAGCGCCTCACGTTCAAAAGTCCTTTACGAGATAGTATATAACTTCTTCAATTATTTTTTTATGAAATTTAACACACATCTTATTCCCTCAAAATTAATTTCGTTAAATATCCCTGATTTTTCGGCCATCAGTGTAGCCCCTTAAGGTAGAACGAGCGCGAGCTCTTGATTTCTATAGATTTTGTTCAAATTTTAACCAAACATTGTTCATATCATTATGCATTTTTGAGTGAAATTTCAAAAGAGTCGACTATTTACATTGGGAGATAGTGGGTTTTAAAAATACATCTTTTAACACTGTAGGGTCTGCATTGATCGAAAATCAGGTCACATAATTCGTCGTACTATACTATTGTGTTTGTAAAATTTGAAAAAAATTATGTTCAGATAGCAAACTAGTTAGGGAAAGAGTGAAAAAAGTTTGGATTGCCTTTACTATTCAGTTTTGCTAAAAACGTTCATTGAAGACAGAATAATTCTCCGTAAAAATGATTTGTCCCCTATAATAAGAAGACATATGGCAACACCGCAGAACAGTATTGTTCAACATTTGGTGAAAAAAAATTATCGTGTTTCTAAAGTTAAAAACTTTTATCATAAAAAAACATATTTGCGTTATAAATATTAATATTTTATATTGTTTATGTTATCTTCATTAACAAATTAAACCGTTGGTTAATTCATAACTAATGAGAAACTGATCGATTAAAAATTACTTCCAGATAAAAATTTGTGTTGCAGTATTATTTTAAATATACCGCGCAAACTTACGTCATTGGATACGTGCAGCCCCCCGACACTGGCCTACTATTCCTATACGATAAACGAAAACGCGTTTTGTCCCGGCTTTTTAGTTCTTGAAATTGTCACTGCCTAGCGTTGGCTGTTGTGTGACAGCCCTCGGCTCTAAATACTCCGATCAGCTGAACGATTCGATACTTTCGTGGCTTTCGCCTGTTATCGTTATGGTGACGTTGTTTATTGTGTTGAAGTGGAAAATCATTAGAACGGAAAATCATTCCAAATTTATCAATAGACTTTTATTCATGTAAGATATTCGAAACACCGACGCAACATACATATATATGCATGCCTGTCACACGACTACTAGCGCCACAGTGCGGCAAGGACATTTTACGAACAGCATTTATATACCAGTGTCAGGGGGCTGAATACGTGGAACGATGCGGTATTGCCATTTGTCTTCTTATTATGGGGGACAAATATTTTTTACGTAAAATTGTTCCGTCTCAATTTCAATGCAGACTCTGCAGTGTTAAGAGTTGGAATTTTAAAACCCATTATCTCCCAACCTAAATAGTCGACTGTTCTGAAATTTCACTCAAACATGCATAATGATGTGAACAATGTCTGGTTAAATTTTGAACAAAATCTATAGAAATCAAGAGCGTGCGCTTGTCCTACCTTAAGATAACGAAGTCCAAACGAAGAGTAAAAAGAAAGACCAAAGGCACTATCTCGTTTCCTTGCATTACTCTTAGACATTAATTGGCTTTCTTAGAGGTGCTTTGGTGTTTTTATGAATAATTCTTTTTGGTTTGTATCTTGGTAGCGCCGTAACAAATTAAGGGAGGAAATAAACAGAATTCGTTAAAGTAAGGGAAAGATTAGCTGATTTTCATGATTTTTTGTTGAAAGGAAAGGTTTCTGCACCATTTCTGAGACTTAGGGTATGTATTATTACTACGTTTGACTGTTACATGGTTTTTTTATTCATCTTTAGAAACGGCAGTTATGGCACGGTCTTCTAAAATGCATTTTCAAAACTGGCGTGACGTAGGTTCAAAGCTAATCGACCGATTCTGATGACATTGGTCATAAATCTTTTTAACCTTATCAAAAATATGACCCTAGACCTTTTTGAAAATGCAAAAAAAGTATTTTTTTATTGCAAAATGTAGCAATTTTTTTCAATTCAATATTTTTGTTTCAAAGCGTACCATTTAATCGATTTTCAACAGTTCTCACTTTTTCTTGGTTTATATTCTGCGTATGAGTGTTAATGAAAGAAAAATCTTCGTTACTTTTTTTTCAGACTAATCCCACCGACGCTACGTGTCACGCCGTCTGACAACATCCGCCGCACAACCCGTTTAGAAGACCGTACTATACTTCCGCCATTTTCAAATTTGAATTTAAAAAATACCATGCGACTGTCGAAAGTAGTGATAAAAAGTACCCTAAGTCTAAAAAATGGCGACGGAATCTTTCTTTAAAAGAAAAATCATGCAAATGAGCCATTTTTTTTCCTCGCCTGAAGGTATCGGCTCCTTCAAGGGCTCCTTCAACACCACTCTAGGATTTTGGAAAAATCTTTTTTTTGCTTAACAAATACTTTGGCGTCATAAAAACAATATGCAATTGGTCCTGTAGCGATTTTTTTAAAGGTTCAATTATCGATTTTGCCGCAGCGCCTCGGACTTCATTCAGGCGCCTCGTACAACTGTAACGGCGTTTTTCTCGAAACCACTTTTTTTCAAACTGGGAGGACGGATTTCTCGTACACGTTTGCATGGATCGAATTGAAATTTTGACAGTAGCTTCACAATTACATTCTCTATGGGAGTACGTAGCCGTTTTTTGATTCAATGTAAACTTTTTTTTATAAACAATTTACTGCTTATTTTTGGGCAAAAAATCGATGTATTTTTAAAGTGCGGCATTTTTTCAAAATTTGATAAAAAAAATCTCCACGTGGTCCCATAACTAATAATATATGGATTATAATTTTGTTTGGTTTTTGTTCCAGGTTTTATACTTTACGAGAAAATCGTCCTCCCGTGAAGCTGATTGTAAAAAACACGTTTTTCAAGATGAGCTCTGTCGCCGCCATTTCGTAGGAAAATGATAATAAATCTTTTTTTTCATACTCCAATATGTGTTAAATAAATCCGCTCGAAAGAAATCCTATTCCTTTTTTCATACTCCCAAAATAAATTGTCAAAGTTAGGGCTTATTTTCTGCCGCTAGAGTGGTGTTGTCCCTTAATACAGCACTGTAAAAATGTTGATGTGCGGGATTCACCTCATAATACTGGTCAACTGTTTGACCGCTGTCGGGACGTTGGCGTTGACTTTGCAGGCGTACGCAATATCGCCCTTCGCATTCAGAGCAATCGCCTGGGGATTCGCTTTGTTCGCTGGTCTCGTCGCATCTTTGAACACGTGGTGATAGAGCGTGCAGTCCTGGGGTGGTAAAATAGGAGGGAAAAGTGTTAACGCTCCGATAAGCGAGCATACCAAATAAAGGCAAGTATCAGGACGCAATTACTCTGCTGGTCGACAGGAACGACTGCGGATCTCCACGCCAGGCAACCCCAGTGGGCACGTCTTTGTGTTCGTTGAAGCTCGCGAATGGTATGTAAGGCCTTCTTACGTCCCAGACGTTGATGCTGCAGTCAACGACGAGGGCGCAACTGGCAATGTGATATTTCCTCTGCGGCCGCCATTTTATCCTTCCGACCGAGGCTATCGTGTTTATCGTGTATTCGCATGTAGGTTTTACCGACAAATCCCAAACCTTCATTGAAAAACGTATAAAAAATACATACGGCGAATGCTCGAAGACGGAGAAATTCAAAGTTCTGAGTATAACGAAAGTAAGCTGTTGGGGTTTTTTTTTTGTTAGAGTTCGCGTTACTTTTATCGTTCTGTCGCGAGATGCGGTGGCCAACCACGACGCTTCCGGATGCCAATCGCACGCGAATATCGGACCGCTGTGGGCGGTAAAATGTTGAAAGTAACGATCCGGTCGACGCAAATCCCACTGCTGAACGTGCCCGTTTTCCGAGACGGCGGCAAACGTGTACGGTTGATGAGGCGAGAATTGAACGTCCCTCACCGACTCTGTATTGCTGGAAAAAGAAGAACAAAGCGATGTTGAAACATTTTGAAAACATTCTCAATTAGTTCCATACCTCCAGAATGTAAAAAAAATGAATTTTGTTTATTGTTGCTTATTATTCTCCACTCTTTTACGTGTTTCGGAGATATTGTTTTTTTCAAAATCTCAATTAGGGACAGAGAAATGAGGGTAAAGGTGGCGGCGCTCGCCATGGCATTGACTTGGGCGCTGGAAGCTTCGAACGCGTTTTTCTCGGGACTAAATTTTTGCAAATGGCCTTTACGGCAACTTGAACCATTTTCAATATTTTAAATGCAGCTTTTCTAATCTTCGGGAACAAATTCTCTATGAATTGTCGATGCATTTTGTAATTTAAAATTTTGTTGAGTATTTTTCAGAAATACTCAAGGGGGGAGCGACACCTTTGGGTGAGGGAAAAATTTGCTGATTTTCATGATTTTTTTTTCAAAGGGAAGATTTCTTCACAATTTTTGAGACTTAGGTCTTGTTTTATTAGTACTTTTGGCTGTTACATGGTATTTTAATTTCTTTTATTAATCTTAAAAAATGGCGGAGGTATGGCACGGTCTTCTAAAGTGCATTTTCAAAATTGGCGTGACGTATAGCGAAAAAACTAATCGATCGATTTTGATTAAATTTAGTATAAATCTTTCTAACCTTATTGTCTAAAACATGACCAGATGTTTACGAAAATTTAAAAAAAGTATTCATTGCACACTGTAGCCATTTTTTTGGGGGAAATTCAATCTTTTTGTTTCAAAGCGTACCATTTAATAGATTTTCATCATTTCTCACTTTTTTTGTTCATATTCTGCGTATACGAGTTGAAGAGTTACGTGGGTTTGAACATTTCCAAACATCTATTCGAAAAAAATTATTATCTAATAGTACAATATGTCTCGAATATTCTCCCAAAGTTTTAAGTCAATCGGAGTAAAAGTCTAGAAGAGAGAGAGCCTTTGGGAATTCCCCCCGTTGGGAACGACCGGCCGGGAGCGACGCAGGTAATCGCATTTTTCTCAAAACACTATTTTTGAAGTCGGTGGACACGGTTTCTCAAAAACGAATGCATTGGTCTTATTGAAATGTTGCACACTTCTTCAAAATAGCATTGACTAGTGATTGAACGACGGTTTTTTTTCGATTACAACTAATTTTACAAGGCTGTACGCAGTGTGAATTGTACCAAAAATTGAACGATTTTGCATACAACTCTGCCAAAAATTAAAATTTCAATTTTTTTTTAAATCCTGCTTTATGAGCTATATTATGAGCTATACTTATCTAATAACAGAAAAAATTGGTTTTTTAATTTCAGATGAAGCTATCAAAAGGTATACTGACCACCATGAGGACACTTTTTTTAGGGGTCTCCGGAAAACAGGTCCCACCGGCTGAACGTCCCAAATTTTTGGATGAATTTTGGAAAAATATTGTTGAAAAGTTGCTTTTTTTATTTTGAATAAAATAACATTCACATTTGTTAAATAACATTCACATTCAACATTCACATAACTTTGAATAGAATAAAATAACAAACAAACATTTTGAATAAAATAATTTATACATATATATTTTTTTAATAGAGAAAATATGCTTTTTTTATCTTCGATATCCACGTAACTCCTTAATGGACGAAAAATTATCGTTGGATTTTTTCAGATTAATCCCGCCGACGCTTTGTGTCACGCAGTCTAACAACATCCGCCGCAACTCGTTTAGAAGATCGTGTCATAGCTGCGCAATGTTTACAGCTTGATTTAAAAAAAATACCATGCAACAGCCAAAAGTAGTAATAATAAAACATACCCTAGGTATAAAAAATGGTGAAGAAATCCTTCTTTTAACCAAAAAACATGAAAATCAGCCATTTTTTCCTCGCCCAAAGGTATTTCCCCCCTCAAAGAACAAATCTCACCATGAAGGAGAACGTTTTGACTTGAAAGTATAACTTGTTTTTTTTACGAAATTCAAAAATGTTACTCGACTCACTATAACTGTAACATTCCTTACAAGACTCTTCTTGGACTTTTCAAATCCATCAACCCACAGGGCAGCTATTATGCAGCTATGGGAACGTGTATTTTCGACAAAAGCCTGAACAGCGTACACGAACACGTCTTAGTGGAAGATTCACTCCATTGCACCAAACCTTCAGGCCTCTTTTGAAGATAAAAATGACCAATATAAGAGAACTGCTCCGTCAATAGTTTACAATTAAAACAAGAACATTACAAAAAATTTTTTAAGGTCATACAGGAAAAGATATTCGAGCATGGAAAGACATCTCCGGTGTAAATTTCTCCTTTTACCAAGTACCTGTAGAATGTTTTCGTCGCTTCTTTAATTCTCAAATCGAAACACTTCATTGTTCCGTCCTGGGAGCCCGAGATCAACCACATAGGCTCCGTCATGTGAAAGCTAACTTTGTTGACGGTTCTCTTGTGATCGACGAAAACGTGTTCCTGCTTCGACCTCGAGGGTCTGTTGAGATTCCACAAAACTACTGCGCCGTTTGTTGCTGCCGTTGCCAGCACATGATCTGGAGAACAAAAAACGTCTCGACAAATTCCCAAACAGCAATGTCGCAACTCTATCGGTTTGACGAGCAAGTAAATTGCAGAGACTCACCGTCTATAAGATTCCAGGCCACATCGTTGCAGGAAAAATTCAAATTGAGATTTTTCCCTACCCTCAGATTACACACTTCTTCGAACTTGTCTTCCAGCAGAGTGAATATTTTGAATACTGCAAATGGTTTTAATAAAACAGATAATGTTAAACGTTTAGAGCATTTTTTGCTCTGACGACCGATATCTAAGATATAAATAGTGCCGTCCAATCGAAAGTAAAACGAAACATCTTTTCTAAGGATGCATGAGAGATCAAATGCCCGGCAAAGGAGACAAAATTCGAATTTCTCAAATATATGTCCCGGACGTAAAGTAAAACCAGCCGCAAACCATGTAATGCGTAAAACAAGCCCCAAAGTACTGGTTCAAGGTATTAATTTTATAGAGGGCTGTACTTTGGGTGCGCATAAAGCTGCCCTTTTGAATCGTTGGTTAAATTACAGTGACGCTTAATAAAAATATTGAGCTTTGCAATGTTGAGACGCAACGAAAATGATTTTTTTTCATCAACTTTCCATATTTCCTTTTGGTGATTTAAGTGACGAAAATCTCGCAAGAATGTTTTCCGATTCTTAGTTAGCGATCTACAACAAATTTGCAACATACGATTTTGGATGTTGACGAAAAAAATTAATTGAGAAGAATTTTCGTTGCGTTCCAACGATGCAACCTTCAAACCCATGACATATTTACATTTTCTTTGAAAAGTCGTGGCTTTAAAACTTCTGCTAGTTACATTTCTCTAAGTTTTACCATTAATATTTTCTTTAAACATTTTGTGATCTATTTTTATTGTCGCTACCAAGTCTTTAGATTATTTTACACGCGTAAGCACTTTGTATCAGGCGTCTATAGTTATTTAGTGTATAAATTATTAGATAGAAGCGTAGCCAGCTTGGCATCTTCATAAAGCGCCATATAGGTGAGACGATTGTTAGAGTCGTAATTTTTAGTCAAAAGTTCAGTAACTTGGCTTGCAATTGTACTAGCATACTGGGACGTATTTTTTCTTGATTATAGACGTAAATCAGTTTATTGTTAAATATTAGAGTCTGTGAATCAAAAACTTTAAAGCGTTTTTGTCACAGTTTAAGCTGTATTTTTCAACAATTAACTTTATCAGCGCAAAAGTCTCGTGAATAAAAACGTGACCATCAGTTTCAGGAAGTCACAATTAATTACGCTACAATTGTATAACGAATAATGGTGAAATTTTCCATAATCTTGAAGTTTGCATCGGTAAAACGCAACGATTTATCCTTTTAGATTGATGAAATTTCTCTTTGAACAATTGAGGCTATGAAAATAAATCAAACGTTTTTACATATTTTAATTACAGATATACGAGCTCAAGTTCCAAAAGGTTTCGAATGGTGATAAAAATGACAAAATAACGAAAAAACTGTTGCATTCAAACGATGCAAACTTCAACGTCGTCCATTTCAAAACAGTTTCGTTCTTTTATAAATTAGCGTTGAATACAATCTAAAGAATGCGTCATTTTGTCATTGCGCTTTTTCTAAATGTATGAGCAGGTGAAAAAATGCTCCGTAAACAAGCATGAAAAACTACGGCAAATAAAGTGTCATCATTTTTAAACTGGTCAGTGGGTCGATTGAAAATTTTGCATATAGGCTTAGATCAAACGTCCGTCTTAAAACAATGCGTCCAATTGTTGACTTGAATTTTATTATACCAAGGAAAATGTAATTTTTCATTTTAAACATGCAAACGAGGACGAACTCTCGAGTTTGAAATTTCCGTTAAATCGCTCACCATTTCGTCCAGCTATGACGACCTGTGTGTTGTCCTTGTTGAGGGCTAAAGCGTTTGCTGGCCCTTCCTGAGTGATGAATACAGTTTTCGATGACATATTATACCTCTGACTACAGAAATTGACCTTTTCTTTTTTTCCTCGGCTTATGTTGTTCAACAACAGCGACTCATTGTCATTGAGGTTATGTCACGAAAATCCGAGGACGCCGAGTTAGTTTACACGCGTATGTTAGGGTTTCTCATGATATTTCCGGTATCAATAATGAAGGAATTATTTATAACTATCCGTTTCAGTTTTTTGGCAATTTTTCCTTGATCTTTTACAAATTCGAGCAGACTTCGTAATTCAGGGAAATTAGCGTCAAGAGGTTTTTTTTCATTGCGACGCTACGAGGACGCCCGTGAAAACGCTAATGAGCATCAGCTGCGTCCGTCGGGGTGGGAAATATTATATATATACACACACATACATACATGCGTATATATATATACACACACATATCTACACACGCGCGCGCACACACACATATGTTTATCTAAATGTGTTCTAAATGTGTCTTTTTTTTCACGGATGCTTCCAAAACCGTCTCTTGGTGGAAGTAAAAAAGAATGACAAACTGCTCATCGCGTAAACACGAAAGGGCAACAACGTCGTACCGGTATAAATGTAACAGAGGTCGAAGCTTTGTTTACGTTGCGGCTTTCGGAATGTGAATACCGAAAAGTTGAAACGAAAAAGGCCTCAACAACGTTTCATCGCGTTCGCATTATGGCGAATTTAGAAAAGAGTCCATCGCTAAGTGCAAAATTAAAAACGAAAGATGCCGCGCATAAAATAAAGCACGGTTCGCCAAAATTGCAAGAAGTCCTCAGACAGGTTAGCTTTCGATCATGCTGATTCTTATTTTTCTTCACCGGAATACCGTTGTGTCGTTTTAAATGCTGGCACCGTATTTTCGTTTGTTATGTACCATTATCAACTGATAGCAGTTTCATTACGAATTCTAGATCGTCGCACATATTTTTGGCAGTCTAGGTTGTTACGCATCGTCGGACCGACGATTTTATACGGCATGGAATGTTTGTTCGTTGGAATGCAACGAAAAGTCTCTTTGTTTTTGCTTATTTGTATATTTTTATCGTAATCTAAATGGTTTTTGCAGATTCAGGTTGCATATCTCAGATAAAAATTTGAAAAATAAACGTATGAGCAACTTTTGCGGCCTAAATCTGCGAAAAAATGTGTGCGATTACGAATAATGAATTTTTAGTGTATCAGAATGATGCAATCTTCAGCATTTCGATTTTATTTCGTCTATAACATATGAAGAAATCGAAATCGAGACAATGAAAAAAACAATAATGGTAGTAGGATCCGAAAAAGTGATTGCTCAAAAGTCATTTATGAGACGGAAATAAAAATGCTGAATTATATTTGAAAAAAAGTTCTTTTGTTTCTCTATATTTGAGGGAATTGAAGAAACAAATCGATATGGCGATTTCTATCTGTACAATTTGTTTGCTAATTTGTCATCGCTGTTTTCCTTGAATTATGAAACAATATTTGTTACTGTTGTTCAAATGTCATTAATAATCCGCCAGAGATGTCGTCAGAGGATGAAAGAAAAGCGTGGGCAATTGTTCGACGGAAGAAGACGAGGCCTGATGATGGAAACGGATGAGGATGTTCACGACACACTGACAGAAATTGTTCGAATGGAATTGAGCCAGCTGGCGACAATGGATATCAATGCAAAAAATTCGTTGCTCTTGTACAATTACAACGGAGAGCTCACCGAGGAAGAAGCCTTTTCTTTGGAGAGTGAGATTCTGGCGGAAGAAGGTTCGAGTTAATTCTCTTTCGATCCAAAATTGTACATCGAACGTTATTTACAACTGAAGGCGATTCCTCATTGCACGTAACTCCTCAAAACTTTGAAAGAACAAGTTTGCTCGTTTTGAATTGGAAAAATATTCATCACACATTGGTACTTTGACCACTTTAATTCTTTTTTAAGGGATTAGGCTACTGTAACCACCCGAAAATGAGGGTTATTAAAAAAAGTTAAATTCGAAGGAATAAGTAAGATGTATGAAAAATCGCTTGCACGTTAATTTGTATATACATTCAACGTCGTGTATATACATTCAACGTCGTGAAAATACATTTTCATTGTTAATAACTAATGAAAAACAAGTGTTCGCCATTTTCTCAGTAGCCTAACTCCTTAACAATAAATTATTCTTGTTCGTGTAGGTTGTGCAAGTCTCTAACGAAAATACACGGTCTCATGGTTTGCATCATAACTGCCCCATGGGTTGATGGATCTGGAAAATCCGCCAAGATTCTTGTAGAGTAATGTTACAGTTATAGTCTGTGGAGCTAAACTTTTGAATTTCGAAAATCAAACCTAGTTATCACATTCTGATGTCAGAAGATGTTTTCATTGACAGATCGCGGGCTCCAAATGTGTATAAAAAAAAATATCCTAAATAATTTTTCCTTCAACATTATACGACAGTCAGATACACGAGGATGAAAAACAATACTGCATTGACGAAATATTAACAACTGTTCAAGTTATCGCACAGGCCATCGCGAAAAATATCGTGTCGAAGTTTGCATCGTTGGAATGCAACGAAAGTTTTTTTTTATACGGTTACTTCCTCATTTTCATCATATTATGCACAATATTTTTTTGCAGATTTACATTGTAGATCTCTAAAAGTCCAAGTAAAAAATTCTTGGCTTTATTTGGAGGTAGAAACTACAAAAAAATACAATAAATTAAGGGGCTACGTTTACCCGGAGGCCCAAAAAAATGGCCAAATTCCGACCTTTTTTTCTGGGAAACGGATGGTGAAATAGAAACACATTTATTTTAAACGCAAACGTACACATAAAAGTTTTAAAAAAGTCACCAAAAAATGCTGATGAACAACAAAAACATGGCCGCCGTCAGATAAAACTTTTTTTCGCGACGTTTGGCAGTGCCAGCTTAAACGGTCCATCTAAAATCTAAAAACCAAACTCAAGTTAACAATAAATACGAGTCGTTGACAACTGTCGATTTTTTTAATAATTTTTTCACCCTTGCTAGTCACACCTCGGAAAAATTACGTCGACGTCATTGTGGGTGAAAGTCACCCCAATCATTTTGTAATGTGATAAATTATTGAAATATACAAAAATATAAAAATACTGCAATGTACTTTGAACTCTTTTCTACGCGACCATACCGATTATTGTGAAAAAGTGTGATTTTAAATATGGAAAAAATGTCCCATTTTCCCGAATTTCCTGGAAGGTATTCCAGGCCAAAAAACGGCAGGGGTTTATTACATCCGGTATGACCATTAAGGGTTAACAACGTAAAGACGACTTGAAACTCGGGCATACAAAATCTACGAAAAAACTGTCGTTTCTACGTAACTATTAAAAAACGAAGATTGATTTTGAAAAAAAGTGAGATCGTTGACGACCTTTACATGTTTTTTATCGTATCTCCTCTAAATTTGGAAATAATCCATCAAGTGGTTCTCGAGATATAATGTTCACCGACTTTGAAGACAGTATTTCGAGAAAAACGCGTTTAAGGGATATTCATAACCTTGAAGTTAAAATAACAGATCGATTTTCAATATTTTTTTTCGTCTCGGGTATTGGGATGATGAGGTCGATCTTTCGCAGACAGATAGTACATAGTCTCGACATGTCACCGTTTTTATTGCAAAATATATATAAACAACGTAATCATTGTTGTTTAATCTTAGGGCTGTAGCCTCCGCACGGCTCGGTCGCGTACATGATTCCAGTAAGTGGATTCATCTAAAGTAAAAAATGGAAAAATATACTTTTAGTAAAATGGTAAAGCTACAGACTCACCGGATACAATTTCGAAATTTAAAAAATTGCATTAACTGCACTGTTTTTAAAGAAAATGTCGATTTTTTACCAAAAATAACGACTTTAAATGTTTATTACTAACAAACAGACGAACATGAAAAAATCATCCGGTCAGTCGATTGGATATGTTATAAAATATGTCTAATCAAAATTTGAAGTAAATCGACGATTAGATTTTGAGATATGACGTACGCCAAATTGCAAAGTATACTTTCGAGATAAATGTAAGAGAAGAATACGTACTAAATCCACTTTTTCCGTATACCATTTTGTATAAATGTTTACGTCTGCTCAATATCTTCGGTGGTTCATTATGGTTTCGGGTACGGGCAATACGAATACGACATTTATTTTGTTCTAGAATCGTTTTTTCCCGTTATAAAAAATTTAATTGTTATAATCACGATTGTGGCGAAAAAAAGCATTTTGTAGAAAAAAACGTTTGAAATAAAAGATGTTTCTTTTTGAATTGACAATAAAAATGTCTAATTTTTTTCGCTAGCTCCATTAGTAATGGAGATATGAGCAAGGAACATTTTTATGAGAAAGACGGAATGATGAGTGAAAGGGACGAAACGTTGAGGGAGAGGTGATGGGATTAATTTTCGTCGCTTATATCTCCATTACTATTAGAGGTAGTAAAAAAATTAAACACCTTTCATTAACAATTTCTATCTAAGAAATGCACTCTTTCGTCCCAATGAGTATTGGAAAAATTTAATCGTAAGAAAATGCCTTGGTTCATTGACTACTTGCTTGAGATAAAATCACAATTATTTTTCGTACCTTCAATCTGCAATTCCTGCACCGTACAGCAATGAACAGCCGGATTGAACACAGTCATATCAATGCCCTTAGAAACCATACAATGCACCACGCAGCGCTAGAGCCGCAACGCAACGGGACGTTCTGACCTGCTCCACTAAAATCATCGTAACTCGGTCAATTTTTGCAATTTTCACAAAGTCTTTGAACCAAATCAAAGTCAAGACTATGCAATATGAAAACAAAATAAACCAAAAATTGATCTTTTGAAATTTCATGGTTATGCATATTCCTTAAAGTTGGAAGTATGTCGCTGCTACCGCTCGCCCGGCCGACTGTTAGAAGCTGCAGCTCATTCAATTTTAGCAATGTTTCAATGACATTTGCAGGAAATACAGCTAAAAGGTGATACTATCGAATAAAAATATTTTTGGGAAATGCAATTTTTTTTTACCCTCCTAGATACGTGTAGCCTGTTGAAGAAAATATTAATTCTCATTGTATTCCAACGATGCAAATTTCAATTTGAACGAAAATTTCGTACTTTTAACTTTTTTGCATTATTATTACAGGAAATTAATGTTCCTAGCATCTTCATTGTGGTTGGTTAAAAAAAATTGTAATCTCATGGCAAAGTGCTCAAAATTCTCGCCGAAACTCACTTTTGGTAGGGAATGTACGGGCAATACATCCTTAAGGGGTCTTCTCACTTTAGACGCTAAAAGAAGGCTATTTTCATGGCCTTTTCTGATAGGTTTATATGATAGATATTGATATAAAAGTTGTTACACTTAATAAATACACTTTCGAAAATTATTTTTAAAAATTGTTTTTATTTATTTAAGTCACTATTTATAGACGAAAATGATAGTTAAAAAAATGTCCTAAAAAAATGTACGTCTGCGCTGTTGATGAAATCTCAGAGGTAGATCATCCGAAACAAAAAAATCAATCGGTTTTAGATTCAGCACTTAACGGCTATAGCGCATATCACACGATTTTTGATATATGCAAAAATAACAAAATGACGGACATTTTTCGAAAACAAAAAAACAAACAAAAACGTTTTTTTCACCGTTTTTTGGCAAAAAATAGTAGATATCGAAATTTTTGCCAAACCGTTTTTGGCAAAAAAATAGTAAATATAAAAAAAATCCTTGATATGCGCTATAGCTATAGTAGTGAAGAATGTGGTTCAAATTTCATAAGGATCGGTTCGGTAGTTTGGAAGATTTTATCAACAAGCCGTTGAAAAACGTTGTTTCGAGAAAAACGCGTTTAAAGTTTGTTTGGATTACATAAATACATTTAAACATTTTTAAAAATGTATTTCGAAAGTGTACTTATTAAGGTTGTTATGGGGTTAAGTCAACATGTTACCACCGTGCTCAAATTTTTTCTGGACCTTTATAACCTCTTCGCTGATCATCCTATGTGGATCGTATTCCAGTTTGAATACGATCCACAGTACCGTTTTCTAGAAAAAAAATCAGCAACTCGACGTATTTTGTGGGCTAATTACATTACGCTTATGGAAAACTCCTGATCATTTTTCAGTACATTATTAATATCTGCTAAGTGCATGTTATCACGGAGCTGAAAAAATGGGTATGGTTCGACTAATTATCGGACTAACCGTTGGTACCGTGAAATTGAGGATTCACAGTACCATTATAAAATTATTAATGTTTTTGATAGGGAATTTGTGCGAAAATCAAGCACACAAAATATTAGACTGTGCATATTTTATCGGTATTCGGTAATTATGCCCGGGACCTCAAACTACTCAGTCAGGATAATTAACAACGAATATTATTGGTACTCATTCTCTTAATTAGTAATAATTCCTTAATATTAATTTGATAACTATGTTTAGAAATTATACATTTCTAGACATTTCTAGGCAAAGACAAAATAACGCGGATTTTTTTCATACATAATTTTTTTTAGAATATCGGAAAATGATTAAAGTTTTTGATTTCTTCGAGATTATAGACAACTTTAGAACACACTTTTCTTTCCAGCGGAATATTTTTACAGGGACCGATATTCATTTTTGACAGCTCCTTGGGTCGATATTGAGGTTACGAACGGGGCGCATATGTCTCTAACTTCGTGACACCTCTGCCAACCCGGGCATTATGATATACCACGACTTACGCCGTTGCCAATTCGTTTCGTGTTAAGGCCTTAGGCTACAGTAACGGGTATAAAATCATGTGCGAATTTAATAATTTTTTTCCGTATGAAAAAGTGATTCACTCATAAAATTAATTACACCTCTATTTAGTATGAATATCAAGCTGTTAGAATGTTTTTTTTTTCGATGTACAAAATGGCCGACTTCTAATATTTTCTTTTGTTATATTTTTTTAGGCGCTCCGCGGCGTGACATTTAGCATCCACAATTTTTTACCTATAACAAAAAACAAAAATTCTCGTCAGTCTACATTAGAATACCTAGAGAAGTACGTACGGAATTTGAAAAATATTGTTTTATTCAAAAGTTGTAGGTATTCGAACTTAAGAAATGAATTATCAGTGAAAAATTTCGTAATAACTACTCATAAACTGCTCACAAAAAGAAAAGTTTTCGATTCATCAGAAATTCCGTACGTACGTTTCTGCGGAATGCAATTAGGAACGTAACTTTTAAATTTGAAGTAAATCGAGTGAAAATTGTTGAAGTTATTTGTCACGCCAATTGGAAAAAAGCTATTTCAAGAAGTTTCGAGTAATTGGCCATTTTGGACATCGAAAAAAAAAATATATATATATTTTCTAACAGCTTGATATTCATACTAAATAGATGTGTAATTAATTTTATGAATGAATCACTTTTTCATACGAGGAAAAATGGTTAAATTCGCACATGAATTTATACCCGTTACTGTGGCCTAAGGCCGTAATTGAGCGAGAAAAAGTTATAGAAAATAATTATACAAAGTAATAAAAACAGTTAATGTAATCACCGAATGTTCAAAAATGCATATTTTTACAAATAGATATAGAGAAATAGTTCAAAAACGCAGGTTTAATATTAGGATTATTTGAAAGCTAACACTTGGTAACAGTCAATCGGCTCCGTGCATAACCATAGGGCGCTCTCCTCGTACTTCACCCCAGACGGCTAAATCCCGTAAAAACCTTAAGTGTAACAACTTTTATATCAATATCTATAATATAAACTTATCAAAAAAATCATTAAAATTGCCTTTTTTAGCGTCTAAAGTAAGAAGACCCCTTAAACGTACCTGCGTCCCAGGTACCGATCTCTTCGCGCACGCGCGTCTACGTTTACCCTCACAACTCCGTCCTCAATTCAGAAACTCGATAATGTAGGAAAGAATAATCGACGATTCTCGAATTGATTGACTTAATTATCTAGAACAATGGATACTCGCGGAGTACGAGAAGTTGCAGCAGGACGAAGCCGAGATGTTGGCTCTCTTCGCGGAGGACTGCCTCAAGGAAACGGTGATTTGTCCTCTCTGCGAGAAGGGTGCCGTTACGGAAACGCGGGACGCCTTGACTTGTACCGCATGCGACTTGCGTTTACCGCTCAAGATGGGCGTCGCGGATTTCGGCAGAATTTTAAACAACAGAATATCATCCCATTCGATGATTTGCTGCGGTCGACCGTGTTTCATGGTACTTCCGGAAAACAACACAATTTCCTTGTACATAACGTGCGAAACGTGTCCCACTTTTTGTATGATAATTTAGGCGAGGCAAAATAGCAAAGCCGCCGGGTATTACGATCACTCGTGTTTTTCTTCCATTTATTTACATCGGTGACAATTATATATTTCCGGTTTACATATCTCGTACATCACTGTGATTTTATCCTCTTCTTTTTTTTTCTACATAGAAGCCAACGGATGCTCGAATTTTGTTTTTCTTACTATTTGCTACAGTCAGCCATGCTCTGTCTGGACAGGCAATTAATTGATATTTAAATTCTGATGAAAATCCTGGTAGAGAAATGAATTAGATGATACTGGTATCTCGAGAAAAAAACCAGGTATCTTGCATAGATTTTCAACGGAAAAATGAACAATTAACTAATACGATCGATCGTTGAACCGCAAACAATGCGATTATACTTCTTTACGTTCATATTGCCGTAAACACTCGTGAATCCATAGCCAATTTCTTACCACACTATATATTGGATTTAACCATCTACAGCGCGGTAAGAATTTGATATATCTGAGACATATATATGTGTGTACTCGAATAATTTTTGTCTAAAACAATCACAATACAGGAAGAGTTTTCGGCAGAATATACAGGGTGTCCCTCTTCTCTCGGCCACCCGAAATAACTCGGTAACTATCGACGTCACACCAAAATGTTCCAGACAAAAGTTGTACGGTGTGAAGGGGGCCATCAAATGCGACCAATTTTTTTTATTTCGGTGGAGGCACTGACGCACAGTGAAGCTCACCTCCACTTTTTTAAATGGGATGGAACATTTTTTTCAACCATCGTGTCGAGCACCTCAAACCGCATAAAAAACATTAGGGGGTCAAAGTCGTTCAAGGTCATTCAAGGTCAATATCGATTATATAAAATCTAAATATCTCGGATCACTACCAAATATTTCGTAGTAATCCGAGATATTTAAATTTGTATTTCATTTTAATGGGTGACCTTGAACGACTTTGACCCCCTGTTTTTAATGCGGCTTGAGGTGCTCCACAAGATGGTTGAGAAAAAATGTACCATTCCATTTAAAAAAGTGGGGTTGCTTTCACTGTGCGTCAGCGCCTCGGCCGAAAAAAAATAGTCGTATTCGATGGCCCGCTTCACACCGTACGACTTTTGTCTGGACAATTTTTTTGTAACGTCGATAATTACCGAGTTATTTCGGGTGGCAGAGATAAGAGGGACACCCTGTATACGTATATCTACATATATATGTTCCTTTTTTTCTCGGCTGAAATTTGAGGACAAGAACGGTAATCGCACGATTGTATTTCATTCTTTTTTCGAATCGTTGTTCAGTGAGTTAGCGTTCTTCCATTTTTTCTTCAATTACAGGATTAATACTACACGAGATTGTAATTCCCGAAAATAAATATTTATTTAAACAACGTTACGAATATTATATCTTCGACCAGCGAGCATTAAGATAATGGCGTATATAATCGTTTTTTTCTGCGCTCCGTTACGTAGACACTTTATTAAATATTCTTAGCGTAACACGATTATTGACTGTGCGACGTATCGATATATCTATATATTTATAACCTATTTATTTCACATCGCTATATTTTCCTTTACACATTTTTAAACAAGAATAGAACATTTTCGATGCGTTTTATTATTTCGTTTGTCCTTTTATTAGCCATCGATTCTATTACGTCTTCGGTGAGAATGCGATTTAGTAATTTATCTTCATATTGTTTTTTCATCGTAATTTCTGGACGGCAATATACAAAATTCAATGCTTCGATCTGCATGGCACAAAGTTTATTTTAATTTTTTATCATACTCGGTCAATCCGTTGCTTAAATTCTCTAATGTTGGGAGGGAGTGGACTATATGTTGCAGTCTATTGTTAATGTCACTTTAATTTCTACTTTGCCAGGAGTCAATCCCCAGGGAATGCGAGGATTGAGGATGTCTGTGCAAAGATAAAATTTTTTTTACATTTACAAACGTCTCTACGTCGAACCGAATTTCTGAAATGTTGGGAAAAATTCGGAGAATCTATTTGTGAAACTGAACAATGCGCATCGTAAAAATTTGGCAATGTAACATATAGCCTCTTGACACGGACAATGAATTTGCACCGTGAATAATTTTCAACGCCTACTGTGTACGCCGAATATCTTTAATTAAATTTAATATATTTTTATACGTAACACGCCATGTACCATTTTGGACATTCTTAATTTCACCGAATACAGAACAGAGTTGTGTTCACGAGGTTAGGTAATTCTTTAGATTTTTCCTTTAGACTTTTCCGAAAAATGAGCCTAAATTTTTTTTGTTGCTATTTTCTCATTTATTGGGCTATAAATGATATCTAGTCATAATTGGGTTTGTTTGGGTAAAAGTTTTGGGGTTTTGAAGTTCGCGGAAACACAGGATAAAATACGGTAGCCATACTCAAAGTGTGCTCCGCAGAGCCCTTGGCCTCCGCAAGGGCTGTGCTAGGGCTCCGCCGAAAAAAATTCATATCTCCCAATAAATGGCAATAATTTCATCAATTTACAGTGGAATTGATACATTGTTATGTAAAGTACCCATTTTTGTACGATTTTCGGCAAGAGTACGAAATCCGGGGCGCCAAGATTTGACGGTGCATTTAGGGTTATCGAGTCAAAATAAACAAAATATGAAGAGTCGGAAAAGTTGATATTTCGCTTATTTTGCGTTCAAATTATAATTTTTCGATAGTTATCAAAAACGACGATTTTTCGAATTTGAAAATTACATGCAACGTCAGGCACGGTAAGTTGGAAATTTATAGTTTCAACAGTGTCTCAGAAGCCAAAAATGTATTTTAAATACCACTACCATGTTTTCCTCGCTTATAAGTGCGACTAGAAAGAGAGTAAAGTAGTACTTTTAATCGCTAAGAGTTCGAAGAGGGATTAAAAGTGTACGGTTCATCCCTCTTCGGACTTGTAAGGCTCTAAGTTTATCTAAAATATATCGTTAAGTAATTTTGTGTAGTAATTATATGGAACAATTCTTATTGTTATAAATAAACAGAGAATACGAATAACTAAAGCATCATAATCTTGGAATTTATGTTGAAAGTCATACAGATACTACGTTTAGTGGTATTTATATGATACCATTAAATACCCAAACAAACCCAAACAAAGAAAGACTTTTTGAAGCTCGCCCGGTCAATTTTCATTATTTGCGATAACATAAGGATATTGTACCCATGAGCCAACAACAATCGTTGAACTTTGGCGTCTTTCCAATTACCGTTAAAAGCGCTCATAATTCCTTAAGGAAGCCAAAACGGCAATTTTTTATTCTTGAAATTCTCATCATTTTGGTTCAAATATCAAGAATCAACGGTCAAAACTTGGCGCCCCGGATATTGTACTATCCCCCGATTTTCATTAAAAAATAAACATAAAACCAGGTTTTGCTTATTTTAGGGCTGCGTAAAATATTTAGTGTGTCAAAAGGGTTCCGTCGCCAAAAAAGTTTGAGAACTGCTGAAATAGGGCATTTTTAAACATTTCGACGACTATTTTCGGTTTGTTTGGGTTATTTTTTACGAGGATAAAATACATTTTTTTAAATCTTTCACTCGTAAAAAGTTGTTAATGAAACATCTCAGATTTCCCCGACTGAATGCCATTATTTATAACCCAATAAATGAGGAAATAGCAACAAAAAATCTCATTTTTTGGTAAAGTCAGTTATCTAAAGAATTACCCGAAGATACAACACTAAAATAATAACATAAATTACACGCACGTTAATTCTCATTTGTCACGGTTGCTGACAAAGCGCGGCGTTAAACCTCGTACCACATAGGCAATGTATCCTACAAAATACTGTTGGGACGAGCACATAACAAGAAAAAAATAAATTCATCCGATGCAGGATTGACCCCCCGTTTGTGCGCGTATCAATGTAACTTCGTTCGAATTATGAAAGGGAACGAGTGTTTTATCGTTCGTCGTGGGATTCGCCAATTTGTCATCAGTTTTTCTTCGATAAAATATGCGTCGACTATTATTCGAGTAATCTTGTTATCAAAGGCAATCGTGTTTCGATATTAGAATTTCTTTGTATAGTTATGTGTCGAAAATTATGTCCGCACAGTTGTACCACTTGTCCTGCCATCGTACAATCATCGATATACTCATAGATATACATACATACACACACACACACACACACACACACATATATATATATATATATATATATATATACACATATACATATACATATTTCTTTTACTTCAATCGTTATTTTCTACAAAATATAGTACGTATATCCTTATGCGTAAAGACGATTTTTTTTGTTCACAGTACAAGGTGCGCACCTTTATGTAGCGGTGGGTTATTTCCAGTATTTCTTTGTTTTTTTTTTCTTTCACTAATCGACAATTTCGAGCATACATTCGGTAGGCAAAAGTTATCTTATTATCATAATTTCGCGTTGTGACAAATAAATTTCGTCGTTGCGTAGATTTTCACTCCATTTTCGTTGTCGAAGGATGTTGAACGCGAAATTTAGCTCTTTCGTAGACGTTATCGATAACAATTAGGCTGCCAAAGTATTATTGTCGCACAAGGAAAAGGAATACGATGAACACGCACGTCGTGTACATGTACCTGTTGCAATTTTTTTCTTTAGAGGTAGCGTCGAAGAGGAGAAAAATAATCGTCTATCAGAGCGTTGTAACACAAGAATGGAGGACAACTTTTGCGACTTCAGTGATACTTGCGACTCGTCATTTCCTCGATTTTACGTATCCTACACTTTCGTCGTACACTTGGAAGGGATCGAATGAAGAAGCTCACATTATTATTCGGACTCCGTCGCGTTTACGTTTAAATTTGGCTTGTACGTGCGTCACACATTATTCGTAATATACACGCTTACTTATATATATATGGATATTTTTACCTTAACGATGCTATGATTTAAATACTATAGTGTAATAGGCCATGGCATTATTCTTCCTCTTGCATCGTAGGCATCTGATAGTGAAGTTACAAATGTATCCATCAATTATTTCGCGACAATAATAGTGCAACGGCGATTAAGGGGGTAGGCTAGTGTGAACATTTTTTCAAATCGTTCGACGCTTGTGGCAACTCAAATTGAAGAGGAAGGCTAAATATATGGTTCCAGAAATCGCAGATTGAAGATAAACTTATGATTACAACGATAGTAAAACTAGTAAAACTTTAAGGGATCGTCACAGTATAAAATTTTCAAAAAATCGATTTCTTTCTTGCATTATCCGACAGTATAGACGGTTATAAAAATAGACTTGGAATCCCCGATTGATCTTGAGTAGACAATTTATATGCCAATTCCACACTCGAAATTTTAAACGTGTTTTTCTCAAAATGTCGTTTTTTAAAACGGTGTACACTCTCAAAGGAAGAGTTTTCAAGCTATCCGTCTTAAATGTTGACACAACTTTCTTCACGTCATTCTTTATCTTGCTATGGAAGCTTTTTTTGATTAATATTTATATTTTTTTTAACGAAATACTGTCGAAAAAATAGGCTGAATTCGATACTTTTTTTTTTCAAATGCCGCTATTTTGTCAATTTTGATTAAAAAAAAACTCGATAGCAAGATAGCGGCTTTCATACTGATTAATAATCTTTTTACAAATTTCGTTTCAGATAATATTCTGGACTCCTTTTTTTTTAAAGACATTTTCAACCGTTAAAAGAATGTAAAAATAAATTAAAATAAACATTGAACCCTCAATCCATGAACCTGGGTCGTTTTCGTCCTACTCAAAATCATTTTCATCGCAGGTTGCTTGATATTTTATGAAAAAAATATTAAAAATAAGAAAGAAAAAAAAACCCTATTTTCTCTTGAGAAGTACGGCCTAAAGATTGACCATGAATTTTTCAGATTTTTTTCGTTGTCAATTATTGGTTTGGTAGTGCAAAAACGAAAACGACCCAGGTTCACGGAATCTTAATCTTAGTTAGTGCCTCAAATATCTTCATGGATTGAGGGTTGAAAATTGATTTTCTGTTCTTCACGAGTGCCTTGATTTGACGTAAAAAAATCAGATTGATTAGCGTATTTTATCCATCGAGAAAATATCGCGAAAATTGGCTATTTTTTTACCCGTTACACTGTGATGATCCCTCAAACGCGTTTTTCTCGAAATTGTCTTTCAAAGCGGCGTACACGATTTCTCGGCATCTAATGAATGAATTGACTTGACCGACGTTTTTATTATTAATATTTTTCTTCATTGGTTATTAACAATATCATTTTTGTCGAAAAAAAAAAACAGAAAAAATGCAACATTTGCTTTTCAATGATTGATACAGGATAACAAAAAAAGCTCGGTGAAGTCAGCCAATATTATCTATTAAAAAAAACTGGCTCGTTTTTTGTTTCAGATCAACCATGTGACCAAAATCAAGTACACCGTCGAGCCCCTCGCGTTGATAGTCGTTCACGAGATTGTTTATAACTTTTTAAATTATGAATATTTTTTTACGAAGTTTGGTACACAACTTTGTTAATGTACGTAAAAATAAATGTCCATACGATTTTTCAATCATCTTACTTATTCCATCAAAATTAATTTTTCGTTATAATACAAAATAATTTACAAAATAAGTTTTTGTATATAGCCTAACCCCTTAACGAAACGAGAAAAAAACGCGGTTGCCGCGTTCTCGTTTCTCTTCGTTTCATTTTTCTTTCGAACGAACTTCGCCGTTCCGTTCAAAGTTGCAACGCGATTCAATAAAACTGAGTTTGTGAAAAAAACACTTCTTTGTACGAGGTGGATGTACACCTTTCGTGTGTGCGTTTGTCACAATAATCTACAAGAGTAGATTGATATCTAATAATCTCTTTCTCCCCTTAGCGCGCGTTATTATTTAGTATTTCTCAAGTCAGCCTATTTACGGATGCCGAGATTAAGATAGCAGAGGCAATATTGCCTTACAATAAATATACGTATTATTTTGAAAATAGTAAAACGTGGGATGAAGAAGACGTACCACAATGGGCGCTAGGCGAACTATGGCTCTGCATTGTTCCAGTCATTGCACAAGTATCGATATGAGACATCGAGAAAGATTTGAAATGATAATATATCGTACATGACAATCTCGGAGAGTAACATTAAAACGGTTCGAACGTTTCACTGTTAAATGATGCTAAATACTGATTCGTTTTTTTAATGAAGATATTTCGAATGACGTTTTCGAGTTCAGAAGTTCCATGAATCCCGCTCCACCGTTTTCGAGTGACGAAATATTAACGGGTCTTGTCACTTTAGAAGCTAAAAAAGGCTATTTTCATGAATTTTCAAATAGGTTTATATAATAGATATTGATATAAAAGTTGTTACACTTAATAAATGCATTCAAACGTTTTTTTTAAATTAATTTGAGTCACTATTGATAGACGAAAATGGTAGTTAAAAAAATGTGCTAAAAAAGTTGTAGGTCGGCGCTGTTGATGAAATCTCGGAAATGGATCATCCGAAACGAAAAAAAAACGAAAGCTTTGAGATTCAGTATGTTAATGGCTATAGCGCACATCAAACGATTTTTTATATATGCAAAAATAGGAAATGTTTATTCACCGCTTTTGGCAAAAAAAAGTAAATATCAAAATTAAGAAAAGTCCTTTATATGCCCAATAGCTATAGTTGTAAAGAATATGTGGTTAAAATTTCATAAGGATCGGTTCAGTAGTTTCGAAGATTTTATCAACAAACCGTTGAAAAACGTTGTTTCGAGAAAAACGCGTTTAAAGTTTGTTTGGGTTACATAAATACATAATTTTTTGTTTACATGTATTTCAAAAGTGTATTTATTAAGTTCAACAACTTTTATATCAATATCTATAACATAAACCTTTAAAAAATGCATGAAAATAGCCTCTTTGTTAGCGTCTAAAGTGAGAACACCCCTTAACTGTGGCAAAGTTCCCGATTTTCTTCGAGAAACAATCCTGAAGAAATTGCACGGATTTCAAGTACGTACGAGAGTCTTTCATGAATGTTGCTACAGCGATAAAAAGTGGATGCATTATTACTTTGTTATTTCACACCTGTTTTAGAAACTTGTGTTCAAACCATTGATCCGTTGAAAAATCATAACACTTAATTTCAGTAGTTTTGCATGCGTTCTTATGGGACGCTGTTTAACTCTTGGATACGATGAGACAAAGCACGAGGAAAATATTGTAGAGAATGTTTTAGATTTATTGTGAGGCTAATTTATGTAGGAAAGAAACTTTTTGGAAAATATCACATTCGCTACATTGTAGCGCACTTGATGGTGCTACACTGAAATTTTGTTCATTTTTTCCACTCACACATGCCACTCGCGATTGATTTCACTTTAGATCTAGGATGTATGTGCAAAAGGTCAAATTTTGCCTAATTTTTCGCGATATATCCCATACTTCCTTAAGGGATCACACCACTCTAGCATATTGGAAAAGACTTTTTCTTTTTTTGGCATAAAAATACTTTGGGGTGACAAAAACAATATGCAATTGGTCTTGAAGCGACTTTTTTTAAAGGTTCAATTATCGACTTTGCCGCAGCGCTTCGGACTTCTTTCAGGCGCGTCGTACAACTTTAAACGCTTTTTTCTCGAAACCACTTTTTTCAAACTGGGAGGATCGATTACTCGAACACCTTTGCGTGGATCGATTTGAAATTTTGATAGTAGCTTCACAATTACATTCTCTATGGGAGTACGTAGCCGTTTCTTGATTAAATGTAAACTTTTTTTTAATAAACAATTTACTGCTTTTTTGGCAAAAAATCGATTTTTTTCTTTCAAAGTGCGACTTTTTTTTTTAAATTTGATAAAAAATAATTCCTACGTAGTCCCATAGCTAATAATATATAGATAATAATTTTTTGGGGTTTTGTTCCAGGTCTTATACTTTACGAGAAAACCGGCCTTCCGTGAAGCTATTTGTAAAAAACACGTTTTTCAAGTTGGGCTCTGTCGCCGCCATTTTGTATGAATATTATGATAATTTTTTTTAATTCTTTAATATGTGTTAAATAAACTCTCTCAAAAGGAATCCTATTCCATTTTTCATACTCCCAAAATAAGTTGACAAAGTAAGGCTTTATTTTCTGCCGCTAGAGTGGTGTTATCCCTTAATATATTTTTTCCTCGAAAACGAGGAAAAACTTGAAGTTAAATTTGAGTCTGGAGAAAAGTCTTGACATTTATCGGTGAATCGCTCGAGCCGCGTTTCAAACAGAAAGGTTAATGTTCTTCTTCATTATTTAGTGACGAAATTAAGCTACAAAGTATACTACGCAAACCAACGCAGTTACGGAACGTGGAACTGGAAAATGTTTGTTCTAACTAATGTCGACGAATTATTAACTTCATCGATAACGCGTCTTTGTAAAAATCATTATAGTCATTTGATGACGAATTTTATGATTCAACGTTGCCCATTGCAGGCCTCTCGTGTTTTTTTACACACGCTATGGAATACAAAACTTTTAAACTTCATATTTTGAATGGTAGAAAATGGTTGCGTGTTTTCAAATGTTTAGGGAGCATTTATGCGAATGGCGATAAATCGCCATTCCCATTATGTTTCTGACAAGAGTTTCCATCGAACACATTTTTCTTCCGAGAGAATAACGAAGATTCAGCTATAATTTTGCTACCAGCAATATTCATACGGTTCGTGATCGTAACGAGATTTTTTGGTACAGGTATCGGCGAATTGCGAAAGATCGCTGTAGAACTTGTCGCACATAAATTTGTAGTAATTCATCTCGAAGGAGGACTCGGCATCGTTGACATGGAAAACCATGAAAAATGATTCTCAAACTTAGCTCCTCAACAACCTGTGATGTTTGTACGAATTACGAGTAAACGTTGAGCGGGAAACAAGAATTGAAACTGCCTCCTTTGCAGTCAAAAATAATTTCCTACAATTTACTAAAAATGCATACTCGTTGAAAGAAAAACAAATGTACTTCAAAGTATTGAATTACTATCCATAATTCACCAATGATAATTAAAAAAAAGTATTTTAAATACTTTGATAAGGGCCCGTCTAAAAAAAAATGTGCCCGCACACAAATATTGTTCTCTCGTGAAATCCTTGGCTCGTCCTAATGACAATATTTATCGCAATCTGTAATTAGCGGTACAAGAGAGGCATCTGAATATATATAAATATATATCGTTAATTGGCAAAGCACTTCGATCCTCGAATTATTTGTACAAAAGCTATCGTTTTTCCACTAGTTCATTTGGTAACAAATTCTGAATTATCTTGAAAATGAATCGTGTAGTTCAGCGTATATTCGGATACGCTCTTACTTACGTTTATCCGCGTACGTCCGTGCGTCTTGGTTTATCGTTTTCTATTTTCTTTCATCGAAAGTACCGAACGCGAAATGGATATTTGTTTCTCTCGTTCTCTTCGTCATCAACGTTTTCGGCATTTGCAATATTACGTCGATTTTTACGAATTATCACAGCTACGAACAACTTTCACTCGATTTTATCGTCCTCATTGTTTTATCGTCGTGCGTCATTGTCGAAAAGGGTACGGAAAAATGTCGATGCATCGATTCTTTGGATCGCGTATAGGCGCGCCTTTTTTCCCCGTCAATTTGTCATTTTCCTCGTTACTTGATCGAATTTCGAGAATATTTATATCCTGGGCAGTATGTTAGATACTTTTCGCTCTCCAATTAGTCTCGCGAATGATTTTTCCTCTCGTCGAATCATTTGTTTTTCCGTCGCGAGATAAATTTTTGCGAAAGAAATAATGCGACGACCGCTGTACCTCATGAATCTTCGACGGTGAATATTCGAAATCTTAGAGGAGATCGCACTTCCCTGAGCGCCTTCGTTTGCGACGATTTTTTTCCAACTCCGCGGGCGGCTGATTTCGTATGATACGCACGACCTGAAAAATCCAACGGCGAACAAACGTTGAACGATATTCCACTTGGGCAAACGAATCAATTTTATCGACACAAATTCGTGAGTATGAATTCATGAGAAAAGTGGCGATCGATTTGAAAAACGAATGGAAGATTTTGCCGGATGCTCGTTGCTTGAGACAGGGTAAACCGACCAGTGAATGGACAAACGCTGATTTATATTCAAAATCAGCAAAGCATATGAATTGTCGATAAAAAATCGAATCACTATAATTTAGCACTGCTAGTGTTAAAACCGATTTCTCAGTTTAATATCGAATTTTGACGCTACACGGAATTGTTCCAGTCTGTGGTACTTGCACACCGCGCAACTTAGTTACGATACGGTTGTGCACAGTAGGTGTTCAAAATGCGAAAACAATGGTTTTTATAAGTTTTGAGGTTAAGTATTACTTTCATTACTTGAGAAAGAATGAAACTTGAGTTTTTGGAGAATTTTTACATAAATTCGTAATAATAGGTCAGAATTAGACATGTTTATTAACTGGTGCTGTATTCTAACCTCTTTCCAGTGAATGAACATATGGGCTCTGTTCGGACAATTCTCAAAGTAGAGTAAAAATTTAGCTTATCTGCTGAAAATTGCTGAATGAATTATTGTTAAGATATGACAATGTGCATTTCATTAAATGTGGTCATAAAATCAATTTATTCTTTTTTTTTATTCTTGGCAAAACTTAATTTTATATTTCTCTGTCGATACAAACTTTGGTAGTTTTTTTGAGAATTAAGATGCAAAAAAACTTTGTGTATTTTCTAGGAAATCGTAATAACGAATATAGCACTTATATCTTTAAGAATATTATCATTATTGTGCAACACAGTTATCTCTGAATCTAGCATTTAATAAAAATAACTTGTTTTCCTTGACAGCGTTTGTCTACACTACATGTCCATTTAATGGCGGTTTAGTCATTTCGTTACTTATCTATCAATTCCTTCAATATCATTTGTTGCAATTACTTCGAATATTTTTTCCTACTATCAGAATAATATCTTTTGGTAGCTATAGCCATTGAAAAATTCGTTTAGATAATATTTCCATTTTACAGTCCATCTGAGTCCTACAGTGTCGTTATTCGTCCATTCACTGGGCGGTTTACGCTATGAGTACTTTTCTGTACCTCGTGAAATGCCGCGTCCACGTTTAAAGGTGGATCTTTGGCCGAAGTTTCGATGTAAGGGATGCTCAAACGATGCGCCAATTCGCGGCCCTGCTCCTCAGTCACTTTCCTCAAGTGTACAAGATCGACTTTGTTGGCGACCAGGAGCATGGGATAGACGTCCCTGTCCTTGACGCGCAATATTTGCGTGTAGAAATTCACGATGTTCTCGTAGGATTGTTTGTCAGTCACCGAATAGACGAGCAAGAAACCATCGCCTTTTCGCATATACTGCTCGCGCATCGCACTGAATTCCTCTTGTCCCGCTGTGTCCAGTACTGAAAGACAATCAGTCGCAATTGTTTTTCTTGCAATGAACATACCCCGCAATTCTTCAATAGTTAAGGGGCTTAAAAAAACGTAATGTCGATTTCGACTATATCTATGTAGTGGATTTATTTGAAGATTTGTTTACTTTGTGACAAAAAAATTACCATAAATTTAATTCCTCAAGAAGTTAACATACGAATAAATAGAAGATCGAACACGCTTATGTTCACCACTTCAACTAATCGCAATATCATAGGAGAGACATGAGATTGAAGTTTGCATCGTTGGAATGCAACGGAAATGAATACTTATAAATTTTTTTAAATTTCTACCGGTCAAATTTGTCCACAAAAATCGCTTAATTATTTCCAAGACACTTATTCAAAGATCTACAGTATAAATTATAAAGAAGGATTTTTCATATTAATAAAAATGAAGAAATTAACATTTAACGAAAAATTTTCGTTGCATTCCAACGATGCAAATTTCAACACTATGGAAGGAAGGTGTCAAAATGAGCTGGATGATTGCCTGCAGGTCCCAACAGGAGAATCATTCTTGCCTCGGATCTCAAGCCATAGCTACTTTGGAAACCGAGGCCAAGGTTGATCATTGAGAAATCGTGTCGTGTCTATCCTTTTTGTATTAATTTAAGGGTATAGGCTACTGGGAAAATGACACTCGTCCGTCGCTTGAGGCAACTCAAATTGAAGAGGAAGGTCCAACATACGGTGGAGGAATCGCAGATTGTAGGTAAATTTATTGTATTTATAACGATTAATATAATAAATTATTAAATTTATAACGATAGAACTGCTAGTAAAACTTTAAACGTGTTTTTCTCGAAACGATGTTTTTTAAAACGGTGTACACGATTTTTCGACATCTAATGAACGGATTGACTTGAAATTTGGTACACTTATTCAGTGTGATAGTAGTTTACTATCACACTGAACACTGAGTTCTTGAACGACATTTTTATTCTTAACCTTTTGTTCCCTTGCTTATTAACAATAATGTGATTTTCCCTTAGAAAATCGAGAACCAATTTTTTATTTTGTTTTTGAAACACGATACCAAAAAAGGGCGGTCAGAGTCTCAGCCAATATTGTCTACTTTAAGAAAAACGTTTTTTTTTGTTTCTTATCAACCAAAATGAAGTATACTGTTGCCCCGCTCACGTTCAAAGGTCCTTCACGAGGTTGTTAATAACTTCTTCAATTATCAACAGTTTTTAAATTACATTTGGTACACAACTATGTGAATGTACATACAAATAAATGTCCAAACGGTTTTTCAATCATCTTACTTATTCCTTCAAAATAAATTTGTTTAAATAACCCTTATTTTGAAATGGTCCCAGTAGCCCTTGATAAATAAGGAATCACAATTGTAAACAAGCTTCATAAAATGTACAATACCGACACCAATAATAGGAAAAAAAAATTATATGTTAAGGAGAAATGATATGATAGGTGATTGATTTACTGGACACTCTTAATCAAATTAGTTCAATGATAAACTAATAATAAAATAATAATTAGAATGATGAAGGAGATACTGGATAGAAAATAAGTAGATAAGGAACAAAACGGGAATGGTAAATTAATAATGGAATAACTCGAATAACAATCTAGATAGATATAAATACAATATAGACGAATAAGCGAAAACTTGAATAACAAAATTACTTAAATGACTAATATGAAACAGAAGAAAATAGAGAGTGGAAAAAATAAGAAGCACTGTATGATAAAACCTGTTGCACTGTTGCCGCAAATACACACTGCGCTCACCACCGTCTTTAAGGGGATGCTGCAAAAATGACAAAACTCGTTCGTCGCTTGAGGCAACTTAAATTGAAGAGTCCAACATATTGTGCAGGACTCGCAGATTAAAGGTAAATTTATGATTACAACGATATAACTGCTGGAAAAACGTTAAACGCGATTTTCTCGAAACCATGTTTTCGAAAACAGTGTATACGATTTCTTTACATTGAATGAACGAATTGACTTTAAATTTGGTACACTTATTCAGTGTGATAGTAGTTTAGTCTTGACCGACATTTTTCTTTTTAACATTTATTTTTCATCAGTTATCAACAATCACGATGTCATTGTTTCTCAAGAAATAAAAATGAAAAACAACGTTTTTTTGATCATTCAAACACAATAACAAAAAACGTTTGGTCAAGTTTTAGCCAATATTATATATTTTAAGAAAAAAAAAAAAACGTTTTTTCGTTTCCGATCAACAGGGAGGCCAAAATCAAGTACACCCCTTTTGACGTGAGGGGCTCCCCTCACGTCAAAGGTTCTGCACGAGATTGTTTATAACTTCTTTGATTATTAATATTTTTTTATTAAGTTTTGTACGCAACTTTGTTAATGTACGTAAAAAAAAATTCCAAACGATTTTTCAATCATCTTGCTTATTCCTTCAATTTTTTTTTAATTATCCTGGTTTTTGGGTCGTTGGCCCTTGAAGAAACGCAAAAAAAGTCGGTTGCCGCGTTCACGTTCCGTTTCGTTTTTCTTTCGAACGAACTTCGCCAGTGCGTTTGAAGTTGCAACGCTATAAAACTGAGCTTGTGAAGAAACAAAACACTACTTTGTACGAGACGGGTGTACAGAATAGATTGATATCTAAGAATCTCTTTTTTGGGATGAGTAGTGGAATATGGTGTGGAATGTAATAAGGGGGAAGACCCTGTACAGTGGAATCTACAATCGTTTTTGGTTTTAAAAATCTTTTTCTTCCCTTTTCGCGCGTTACATAGTATTTCTCGATACTATGTTCTCCAAAACGGTGTACACGATTTCTCGATATCCAATAAACGGATTGGCTTGAAATTTCATACACTTATTCAGTGTGACAGTAGTTTAGACTTGACCGACGTTTTTCTTCTTAACATTTGTGTTTCATTATTTATCAACAGTAATGTCATTTTTCCTCGAAAAATCGAAAAAAAATCAACCCTTTTTTTATGATTGAAACACAATACCAAAAAAAGCGCAGTCAAATCTAAGCGAATATTATCTATATTAAGAGATAACACCACTCTAGAATTTTGGAAAAATCCTTTTTTTCTAGCTTAAAAAATTCTTTGGGGTCATGAAAACAATATGCAATTGGTCCTGTAGCGAATATTTTTTTAGAAGGTTCAATTATTGATTTTGCCGCAGTGCCTCGTACAACTTTAAACGCGTTTTTCTCTAAATCACTTTTTTCAAACTGAGAGGACCGATTACTCAAACACCTTTGCATGCATCAATTTGAAATTTTGATAGTAGCTTCACAATTACATTCTCTATGGGAGTACATAGCCATTTTTTAAATTAAATGTAAACTTTTTTTTAATAAACAATTTACTGCTTATTTTTTCGGCAAAAAATCGATTTATTTCTTTTAAAATGCGCTATTTTTTCAAAATATGATTTAAAAAAATCTCTACGTAGTCTTACAGTTAATAATATATAGATTACACTTTTCTTTGTTTTTTAGTTCCAGGTCTTATACTTTATGAGAAAACTGTCCTCTTGTGAAGCTGTTTGTAAAAAAACACCTTTTTCAAGATGAGCACTGTCGCCGCCATTTTGTATGAAAGTTATAATACATTTTTTTTTCTCAATACTCTAATACGTGTTGAATAAACCCCTCGAAAGAAAAAAAATGGTTTTTTCTGTTTCCGGTCAACCAGGTGGCCCAAATCGAGTACGAGGTTGAACTCTTCACGTTCACTTCTTGAATTATTAATATTTTCAATGACATTTGGTACGAAGGTTTGTTAATGTAGATACAAATGAAAGGCCAAACGATTTTTCAATCACCTTACTTAATCCTTCAAAACCAATTTTTATAAATGAGCCTGATTTTCAAATAGCCACAGTAGCCTAACCCCTCAATGACGATTTGATCACCTTTTATAAATAACTCACGGTCCAGATCCCCGAGGCTCTACATTCAAATGTTCGAAGCTTGGTTCAATTTTTCGATTCCCCAAACGCCGTAACTCACCGTCAAGTATGCACCATTGCTTGTCAACCTCCGTATGTTGTATGTAACTGTCCTCGATGGTAGGATCATAGTCGGTGACGAATAATTTTTGAAAAAACTGTATCGTAAGGGCGCTCTTGCCCACACCGCCGTCGCCCACGACGACCAGCTTGAACGTCAAGAGGTTGTCATTGTTGGGAGGTCTCGTCATTCCGCCTCTCTGTCTTCCTCTCCTTCTCCCGCTGTTCTGCCTGCGTCCTCCTATTCTGCCAAATCTTTGTTCACGTTGCGCAAATCCCGTTTTCCACTTTTTGTCTCATCAACGGGCGTTTTTCATTCGTTGTCAATTCTCAGGCTCAATTTCGGCGAAGATAAGTATGCCTGAAACGATAATGAGAATGTCAGTTTTCATCGAGGAGGAAGAACAAATGGACAAAATAGAAGGGTGTCAATTTTGGTTGAGAAGTAAAATGGGCCTGATCGAAAGATTACAAATCGTGAAAACGTCAAAGTGTTTACGGGAGGCCTCTGGAGATGCGACGTGAATATATGTATACACTTATGTAGAATCTTTTTGTATGTATGCATATGCGCTGGGAACGTGACGTTTGTTGATCGAACGGAAATAAAAGAACTTTCACGTTATTCACGTACACGAACACATTCAAGGATGCGTGCTGGTTGCATTTGCACTCGGGATTTGTTTCGACGTATTGCACGATGATTCCATTAATATTAAATATCAGATGTTATAGTGTACACAACTCACCTCTCATAATTTGCCACTCCTGTCTCGTACTGCAACCAGTGGGGTGACACTCGATGCTAAAAGGAGTCGGCTTATTTATCACCCATCTGATTGGTCGAGAGCAGCGTTGGCAACCTGAAGCGAGGCACCTATCGTACCAGGAGCGTAGAATTATCGTAAATGGACCAAAATTATCGTACTTATCAGGATATTGTCTATAATAAATAAATGAAGCATGTACTCGTAATATTGATATGTATGCAAAAACTTTACAGTTTATCTCTTGTAAACTACTAAAGACCTGAACCGATTACCCGTCTATTTCGAGTTCAATAATCGCGCCAACATTTGAAATAAGCTCAGAAAACAATTTCACTGTTCCCGTGTTTTGTACGGAGCGCGCCAACATTTCGTATTTCAAAGAACAAAAGAATATGAAAGGAGAGTGACAAATAAAGCAAAGGATTTTAAAAATAATTTCAATATATCCTATATTCGCGAAAACAGAAAAAATAAGTATTATGGTAATTAATATTTTACATATAATCGAAATATTCGGAATTTCGAATATCGAACGATGTCATTCTCTCGTTCGCTGATTGGCAAATGGTAATCAATGAGACGGCATGCATATTGTATTATCTAAGAAAGCGCTTCTTTATGCGTATAATTTGAAAGGGAAATAGTAAGCCAATAGCGCTATGAGTAAAAAAGAATCGCATTTGCTATTGCGCTATTGGCTATCAGTGTACGAATAGGATAAATTCTCAAATTTTGCATCATGATGGAAATGATCGTACAATCTGCGTACGATAATAATGTGCTATCGTACATCGTACGCTGGCATGAAATTATGGCCTATGTACGGTAATTATCGTGCGGTTCCTAACGCTGGTCGAGAGCACGGTCTTACATACAGGTCTGGAAAGTCCTAGGGTGGGGAGTGACTCAGATTATGTGAGGCAAACAGGTAGTTCTCGCTTCTGCCACCCGAAGCGCTGCTAGGTAGAAGTTAGCCAATCACGCAGGTCCGAACAGCTGTGCAAAGGCGCAGATTTTTCGAAATAAACATAGAGCAGAGATTAGTAGGGAGATGTACAACGCTCCCCTTTTCGGCAGAGATTAATGGGGAGATGCACAACGCGGCCCTTTTCGGCGTGCTTCGTAAATGGCGCTAAATCGCGGCGGCGAGTTCGGGAGTATGATTTCGTGATCATCGCCTCTGTCGAGGTTGCAGATTCCCTTGTAGCCGCGCGAGTCCGTGATCACCGCTAAAGTTGGTATCGCAGCAGCGTGAACACGAATGGGTAGCTCGGTGGGGGAAAAGTCTCTGCCCCTCGCTCGCTCGACAGGCGAACGGAGCGAGGTTTTCCGTCCGATCGAGCTCGACATATATGTGTGGCCGTACTGCGGATTGGAATATGCATTAAATGAATTTCAAAGTGAAAAACATGTATCGAGATCATTGTTTTCTCTCGGTTGCCCGTTTATGCCGAAAATGCGGGTTAAAAAAATTAACGACGAACCGCGTTGAAAAATAAAACGCCGAAACGACCGTGAAAGGTTCAAAAAGAAATCTTGAGCCTTTGCCGCGATCGTTTCGGCATTTTTTTTTCAACAGTAAACATTATGGAAAAGAGTGTATCATAAATGTTTCTTTATCTGCAATGAGCGTCGTGGCTGAGTTGTAGCGTGACGGATTATGATGCTGAACGTCCGGGTTCAATCCTCGGTGGGTAAACTTTTTTCTCTTCATTTTATATTCAGAAAATTTCGAACTTACTCTCGCTTTAGCTATTCTCGCCTGTTCAGGCATTATTTATGATATTTAATTCGTATATGCTTAATAAAAAAAAACAAGACATTGCTACCGGGGATCGAACCCGCGTCGTCTACACTCAGAGCCCGCACGCTCATATCTCAACCGCGAGACTCTTGTGACTGCAAACCTGCCTTACGTATACAGTAGAATCTCGATTATCCGAACCAATTGGGACCGAGACTAGTTCGGACAATCAAAAGTTCGGATAATCGAAACGTGGGTTTTTTGGGACGAGATCATCAACAACACGTTTTTACATTAAAAAAAATACATAAATATATATTAAAATTTGACATACATATTAACATTGATATATATATATATACATACACGGTGGCCGGAACATTGACGTCTAAAAATAAAATTTAGGTCCCTTGTATCGTGGGGTATCCGAATAACCCCCATGTATGTCGCGCGACTTTTCATAGTTTTCGAGTTATGAATTTTTTACTGCATTTTTGAGAATTTTCGACCTGACCAATTGAAAAAAAATCTTTAAAAAAAGTAGAAGACTATCGAGATTTTTTTTGCAACTGAATCTTTATGAGTAGTACTTTTATGCATAAAATAATCAGCTTCGTAACTGTGATGAAAGTTATGAAAATGTTGGTCTAAAGTGAAAAATTTACGTTCGGTAAATTATGACTTAAATTTTCAACTTTAAATTAAACATCTAAACAGGTGACTTCATGGTTCCTAATTAGGCCCTAAGAATGCGCCAGACTGTCAGCTGTCATAACCATTAAAAAGAGTAGTACTTGGTAGGGCTACTTTGGCTACAATTGACCTTCAATGACAGCGAGGTGGAAAATTCTTATAATTACCCATCTGATTAAAAAAAAAATTTGCCCATTTTATCATTCCTAAGGCTATTTAGTTTGTTAACTAACCAAAAATGACTGCAGGGAAAGCTAAGATTGAAACATTTGGAGGTTTATTTTTTTTAGTTTAATTTAAGTTTAATGAATTTTGCGCGATCCGTTCTCATGGATCAGGTAAAAGCTCGTTTACGCGATCCGTTCTCGTTACAAGAACGGATGGCGCAAAATTCATTAAACTTGAATCGAACTAAAAAAAATAAACCTCTAAATGTTTAAATCTTAGCTTTCCTGCAGTCATTTTTGGTTAGGTAACAAACTAAATATCCTTGGGAATGATAAAATGGGCAATTTTTTTTAATCAGATGGCTAATTTTAAGAATTTTCCACCTCGCTGTCTTTGAAGGTCAATTGTAGCCAAAGTACCCCTATTAAGTACTGCTTTTTTTAAAAATGATTATGAAAGCTGAGAGTCTGGCGCATTCTTGAGGCCTAATTAGGAACCATGAAGTCACCTGTTTAGATGTTTAATTTAAAGTTGAAAATTTAAGTCATAATTTACCGAACATAAGTTTTTCACTTTACACCAACATTTTAATAACTTTCATCACAGTTACGAAGCTGATTATTTTATGCATAAAAGTACTACTCATGAAGATTCAGTTGCAAAAAAAATTTCGACAGTCTTCTACTTTTTTTTTAGATTTTTTTAAATTGGTCAGGTCGAAAATTCGTAACTCGAAAACTATGAAAAGTCGCGGGATATACATGGGGGTTATTCGGATACCCCAGGATACAAGGGACCTAAATTTTATTTTTGGACGTCAATGTTCCGCCCACCCTGTATATTTATATATGTGTGTGTGTGTGTGTGTGTTTTAAGCACCTGAAAAAAGTCGAGTGCCTTTTAAAATATTTTTTAAAAATAAAATCGTCCAATTTTAATTGACGAACGGCTGCAACGCGTTTTTGAGCGTCTAAGTCTCGCAGCTGTTTGAGAAGGAGGAGTTGCGTTGGGTTGCTTATTGTTGCTCACGGTGGTGGCAGCGAGCAACCATGTATCTTTCGCGCCAACGTTCGGATAATTGAGCTTCCGGATAAACTAAGTCATCGTTCGGATAATTGAGGGTTCGGATAATTGAGGGTTCGGATGATCGAGGTTCGGATAATCAAGGTTCTACTGTACACACTTATCCAACCTTAAAAAAAATCGCTGCAGGACCAACTGCATATTGTTTTTATGACCCCAAAGTATTTTTGAAGCCAAAAGAAAACGATTTTTCCAAATTCCTAGAATGGTGTTATCCCTTAAAGAAAAGAAATTGATTTTTTGATCATTGTAAATGTATATCCCCTCTTAAAGACTTTCAAAGAATCTCGTACGTGTTAGCGAAAATCGGCAGAAAATTAGGAAGCAACTCGTCCACTTCTTTGATGTTCGCTATTTCGGTGTTCGCTATTATGGACCATCGCTCGTTTGCCTATCTGAGATCAAAACTTTCGAAGTTTGTATCCTCGATATCTGGCTTTTTGCTATAGATGGTATTACCAATATTAGATACTCACGTCTTTCTATTTCGGAGATGTGAATGTTCAAGATTGTTTAAATCTGTGTTTGTATGACTCAAACTCCAAACAAACCCAAACAAACTCAATAGGAAAAAGAAAAAGTTCCGGAAAAAAAATAATATCAAGTTTTTTTTACGAAAATCTCATTTTTTTCATCTTTAAATTTTCTCCGAATATCTCCGCAGCCGTTCACTCAGGTAATAGGGAAAAAAGAAATTTCCGAAAAAAATAATAATAATAAAAAGTTTTTTAACGAAAATCTCATTTCTTTTCATCTTTAACTTTTCTCCGAATATCTCCGCAGCCGTTCACTCAGGTCATAGGAAAAGGAGAAATTTCCAGGAAAAAAATAAGAAATCAGAAAGCCAGGAACGCTACCAACGGGACCATCTCATCGCTTGTAGAATATACGCGGTACTTACAATTCGCGGCCGGATTTGATGATTGGCTTGTTTTTGGGGATAATGCTTTATCGCTTGATGAAAGTATGAGAATTAATATAATAATACGAATATAAATATATTTCCGCTTACTTTTATGAATTATAATTTATTTGGCATAAGGATGGGTGTGAGTAAAGCGTAAACAATTTTATATAAGATAAATAAGTTGTAATTTAGATATATTATTATGTTTAAATTAACGTATAAACTAAAAAAATAAGCGACCTGAGTGCGCAATACATTTTTTTGTATACATTAATAACGCAGAGAATCAAGAACTAACTTAGCATTGAAATCATCTAAAAGCCTCGCGCGTGCCGTCGGGTGACGTCACGCGCGAGTCGTGCTCAGATTGCTTTTTCCCTCGAAGCCTTCGTTTCGGCTTGGCCGCACATGAACGTGCTGCTCAGCGTCATGCATTGGTGTAGCAGCCGAAGGCGCGGTCGGGACGCTTCGGCTTGCTCGGCTCTTTCCGAAGATGTCCGAGCATCGCTCGCTCACGGACACACGCTACTACGATGGTGTGATGGGAGCGTAAGAAACTAGAGAGGGGGTAACTTTTACGCGCGATCTGGCTGCACTGCGTCCGAGCTCTGAGTATGGACGGCGCGGCTTCGATGCCCGTACTAACATTTTTTTTTTGTTATACATATATGAATTAAATATAAAAAATAATGCCTAGACAGGCGAGAATAGATAAAGCGAGAGTAAGGTAGAAATTTTCTGAATATAAAATGAAGAAAAAAAGTTCATTCACCGAGGATTGAACCCGGACCTTCAGCATCGTAATCCGTCACGCTACAACTCAGCCACGACGCTCATTGCAGATAAAGAAACATTTATGATACACCCTTTTCCATAATGTTTACTGTTGAAAAAAAATGCCGAAACGATCGCGGCAAAGGCTCAAGATTTCTTTTTGAACCTTTCACGGTCGTTTCGGCGTTTTATTTTTCAACGCGGTTCGTCGTTAATTTTTTTAACCCGCATTTTCGGCATAAACGGGCAACCGAGAGAAAACAATGATCTCGATACATGTTTTTCACTTTGAAATTCATTTAATGCATATTCCAATCCGTAGTACGGCCACACATATATGTCGAGCTCGATCGGACGGAAAACCTCGCTCCGTTCGCCTGTCGAGCGAGCGAGGGGCAGAGACTTTTCCCCCACCGAGCTACCCATTCGTGTTCACGCTGCTGCGATACCAACTTTAGCGGTGATCACGGACTCGCGCGGCTACAAGGGAATCTGCAACCTCGACAGAGGCGATGATCACGAAATCATACTCCCGAACTCGCCGCCGCGATTTAGCGCCATTTACGAAGCACGCCGAAAAGGGCCGCGTTGTGCATCTCCCTATTAATCTCTGTTTTCGGCGTGCCTCGGAAACGGCGCTAAATCGCGGCGGCGAGTTCGGGAATATGATTTTGTGTGCATCGCCTCTGTCGAGGTTGCAGATCCCCTTGTAGCCGTGCGAGTCGTGAGCACCGCTCAAGTCGATATCGCAGTCAGCGTGCACACGAATGGGTAGCTCGGTGGGGGAAAAGTCTCTGCCCCTCGCTCTAGTGCAGCCAGATCGCGCGTAAAAGTTACCCCCTCTCTAGTCTCTTACGCACCCATCACATAATCATAATAGTAGCGCGTGTCCGTGAGCGAGCGATGCTCAGACATCTTCGGAAAGAGCCGAGCATGGTCGAAGTGTCCCAACGCGCCTTCGGCAGCTACACCAAGGCATGGACGCTGAACACGTTCATGTGCGGCCAAACCGAAACGAAGGCTTCGAGGGAAAAAGCAATCTGAGCACGACTCGCGCGTGACGTCACCCATCGGCACGCGCGAGACTTTTAGATGATTTCAATGCTTATATAACTCTTGATTCTCTGCGTTATTAATGTATACAAAAAAATGTGTCGCTTATTTTTTTAGTTTATACGTTAATTTAAATATAATAATAAATCTAAATCACAACTTATTTATCTTATATAAAATTGTTTACGCTTTACTTACATCCGTCCTCATGCCAAATAAATTATAATTCATAAAAGTAAGCGAAATATATTGATATTCGTATTATTATATTAATTCTCATACTTTCATCAAGCGATAAAGCATTATCCCCAAAAACAAACCAATCATCCATCCGGCCGCGAATCGTAAGTACCAGAAAGTGCACGTATTCTACAAGCGATGAGACGGTCCCGTTGGTAGCGTTCCTGGCTTCGGTCCGCAGGGGCCCCCAGTGCAAATTTTTCTCCAAATTTTTCATAATTTCTTATATTTTAGTCACATTTGAGATTTTCGGAGAAAAAGTGATTTAAAACAGATTCAAGTTCTGGTCTATTTCCCAAAAACTTATTTTTTTTACTGAAAATTCATGACTTCTCATTTTTTTTCCGGAAATTTCCCTTTTTCCTATTACCTGAGTAAACGGCTGCGAAGATATTCGGAGAAAATTTAAAGATGAAAAAAATGAAATTTTCGTAAAAAAAACTTGATATAATTTTTTTTCCGGAACTTTTTCTTTTTCCTATTGAGTGAACGGCTGCGGAGATATCCGGAGAAAAGTTGTAGATGAAAAAAAAATATTTTCATAAAAAAAACTTATTACATTTTTTTATCCCTCATAATTCTGAGAAATAATGAATTTCCGAAATTTTTGCAAACATTATTTTCCTTAAGGGGTAACACCACTGTAACGGCCTGCCACGAAGCGTTTCAGACAAATAATACTTGGGGTAATTATTAAGCATATATTGAAGTATATTGCAAAAAAATTTTATGGGAAAATATTACAAAATGGCGACACTGCAGAAAATTCTTCCGAGGCATGTTGAACTTAAGGTGCTCTACGGCACGCAGTATAACTTGTGCCAATTTTAATCTGGACAAAATAATTTTTTTAAATTAAATCTAGATGAGTGTAGCTAGTGAACTACGTAGGAGATTTTAGAAATATTAATTTTTGAATAATTGCCGAGTATTTGACTAAAAATGTTCATTTAGACTTAATAAGACAAAATTCTTTTTTTAATTAAAATTGGCACAGTTATACTGCGTGCCGCAGAGGTTCGACATGCTTCGGAAGCATTGCTGCAGTGTCGCCATTTTGTAATATTTTCGGATAAAAATTTCTAGCAATATACTTAAATATATGATCAATAAATACCGCAAGTATTATTTGTTGATCACATTTTCTTCCGCCAAAAAAAAAATTTCAAAAAATCCGCTTCTTGTAAGGCCGTTACAGTGGTGTAACCCCTTAAAGTCTTCATATAATTTCCAAGATTTTCCCGTGATCGTAATTAAAATAATGAAATATTCGGAGAAACTCGGATGTTTGCGTAAAAATAATTGTCCGCAAAACTCCGAATTTTTCATATTTGTTCCAATTCATAGAAAAATTCGGAAAAAGTCTGAAACATTTTTCGGAAAAAAACGGAGTTTTTCGGAAAATATTGGCACTAGGGGCGCGGGATCGTTCCCCGCGCTCAGTGCTTTTTTAAAAATTATTATTACTATTCATTCTTATTTGATTAGTTATTTTTATTAGTTATCATTATTATTTTAATTAGTTATCTTTTAGTGTCGACAAATTTATCGCGCACTCTGACCGCTTATTTTATTAGTTTGTACGTTAATTTAAATACAATACTAAATCCAAATTACAACTTATTCATCTTCTAAAAAATTGTTTGCGCTTTACTCACACCCGTTCGCGCTGAAAGATAACTAATTAAAATAATAATGATAACTAATAAAAATAACTAATCAAATAAGAATTAATAGTAATAATAATTTTAAAAAAAGCACTGAGCGCGGGGTACGATCCCGCGCCCCTAGTGCACATTTTTTTCCGAAAAACTCCGATTTTTTCCGGAAAATTTTTCCGATTTTTTCTATGAATTGGAACAAATATGAAGAATTCGGAGTTTTGCGGACGATTATTTTTACGCAAACATTCGAGTTTCTCCGAATTTTTTTTCGAATATTTCCGAATATTTCATCTTTTTAATCACGATCACGGGAAAATCTTGGAAATTATATGAAGACTTCAAAGGGGAAAGACCACTGTAACGGCCTTACAGGAAGCGTATTTTTTTGTATGTTTTTTGGCGGAAGAAAATGTGATAAACAAACAATACTTGCGGTATTTATTGAGCATAAATATATGGCTATGAATTTTTATCCGAAAATATTACAAAATGGCGACACTGCAGCAATTCTTCCGAAGTATGTCGAACCTCTGCGGCACGGAGTATAACTGTGCCAATTTTAATCTAAAAAAAAGAATTTTGTTTTATTAAGTCTAAATGAGTGTAGCTACTGAACCCCGTAGGGGATTTTCGATAAGTTAATTTAAACAATATTTATTTAAAAATAACTGTTTTAAAAAAAAATTGAACTTTTTTAGTCCAATACTCGGCAATTACTCAAAAATCAATATTTCCAAAATCCTCTACGTGGTTCACTAGCTACACTCATTGAGATTTAATTAAAAAAAAATTATTTTGTCCAGATCAAAATTGGCACAAGTTATACTGCGTGCCGTAGAGCACCTTAAGTTCAACATGCCTCGGAAGAATTTGCTGCAGTGTCGCCATTTTGTAATATTTTCCCATAAATTTTTTTTGCAACATACTTCAATATATGCTTAATAATTACCCCAGCAAGTATTATTTGTCTCAAACGCTTCGTGGGAGGCCGTTACAGTGGTGTTGCCCCTTAAGGAAAATAATGTTTGCAAAAATTTCGGAAATTCATTATTTCTCAAAATGATGAGGGATAAAAAAATGTAATAAGTTTTTTTTTACGAAAATCTTATTTTTTTCATCTACAACTTTTCTCCGAATATCTCCGCAGCCGTTCACTCAATAGGAAAAAGAAAAAGTTCCAGAAAAAAAATAATATCAAGTTTTTTTACGAAAATCTCATTTTTTTTCATCTTTAAATTTTCTCCGAATATCTCCGCAGCCGTTCACTCAGGTAATAGGAAAAAGGGAAATTTCCGGAAAAAAATAATAATAATAAAAAGTTTTTTTAACGAAAATCTCATTTTTTTCATCTTTAACTTTTCTCCGAATATCTCCGCAGCCGTTCACTCAGGTCATAGGAAAAAGAGAAATTTCCGGGAAAAAAATAAGAAATCATGAATTTTAAGTAAAAAAAATGTGTTTTTTGGAAATAGACCAGTACTTGAATCTGTTTTGAATCGTTTTTTCTCCGAAAATCTCAGATATTACTAAAATATGAGAAATTATGAAAAATTTGGAGAAAAATTTGTACTAAATTTAATTTAAATATATTTGCCTAAATTTGCCTATTTAACTAAAATAAATTTGCCCCTGCGGACCGAAGCCAGGAACGCTACCAACGGGACCATCTCATCGCTTATAGAATATGTGCACTTTCTGGTACTTACAATTCCCGGCCGGATGGATGATTGGCTCGTTTTTGGGGATAATGCTTTATCGCTTGATGAAAGTATGAGAATTAATATAATAATACGAATATAAATATATTTCGGCTTACTTTTATGAATTATAATTGATTTGGCATAAGAACGGGTGTGAGTAAAGCGTAAACATTTTTTAGAAGATAAATAAGTTGTAATTTAGATTTATTATTATATTTAAATTAACGTATAAACTACAAAAATAAGCGATACATTTTTTTGTATACATTAATAACGCAGAGAATCAAGAGCTAAATAAGCATTGAAATCCTCGACGATTACTCCGCGCCAAATCATCGTACAGAGCTCGTTAAAAGGTCAAATTAAAGCTGATTAAATTGCTTAAAAGACTTTTATAGTCGTATGATAAAAAAATCATTTGAAGTCGACAGACCATTTTAAAGACGAGCAAAAATTTGGAAAAAAAATTTCGTTGGTTTTCGGATGATTACAAGAAAACCACCCACGCTAAAAAAATTTACAGTCCAGATCTGAAAACTAGATACTTGAAGCTATAATTTCCTTTTTTTTTATTTTCTGTACGACCATTTTTCTCCGAGTTATCCCTTGTTGAAAATCAGCCAAAAATTCGGAATTTTTTAAAATCTCTTAATTTGTGTGAGTAATGTATTTTAGGTGTACATTTTATTATTAATTTTGTACAGTTACAAAGAACAGTTGTTTATAATTTCTTTTGTACAGTTACATTTTGGCGCCGCAACAAAAAGAAAAGTGGTCGCCAGCAGCAGCCGCAGCGTCAAGAGGCACCCGAGGGAGCCCAAGGGCGCGAGAAGGGCAGGCCATCGAAAGAACAGCGGCACCAACGAGGGGAGCGGCCGCAGCAAGGACGCTGCGGGTAACGTCGATGCGACCGAACACGCAGTCGTTCGCCCCGCCGGATGCATGTTGAAGTTGCTCAAAATGAGCGGGCGTTCCAAATTTTGGTGCAAACAGTATTGGAAAATATGACAAAAAAATTAATCTTTCCCCCAATACGGAAATGAGTTTTTACTTTTTCCCTTAGAAAATTAATTTAAAAAATTGTTGAATTAAAGTGCCGAAACGATCGAGAAAGGCTCGAAGAGAACTTTGAGTCTTTCTCGATCGGCTTTATTTTCAAAACACATTTCACATTGGGATGGGGGTCAAAACTTTGAAAGGCCAAATACAGAACGACAAAGATTTCGAAATGACAGAATTATAAACTCAAAGTAACGAACTGTAAATTATTCAAAATTTTATCCTTCGGCCGATGACGAAATTGAATAACTATTACAATTATAATTACAAAGGATTATTTATTCGAGAACGTGTATTCAGATTGTCTGCAGTTTGAGTCATACAAATACAGATTCAAAAAATCTAGAACATCCATATCTCCGAAATGGAAAGACGTGAGTATCGAATATTGGTAATACCATCTATAGCAAAAAGACATATATATCGAGGATACAAACTTCGTAAGTATAGATCTCAGATAGGCAAACGAGCGAAGGTCCAAAATAGCGAACACCGAAATAGCGAACATCAAAGAAGTGGACGAGTTGCTTCAAAATGTTCTGCCGGTTTTCGCTAACACGTACGAGATTCTTTAAAGGCGTGTGGCCACCTTGGCCGATCGCAAAATGGGCATATTAAAAAAAAATAATAATGAACTCGAAAGTATGGGCCGGAATATTTTTATTTTTTTACATGACGTCAGAAAGAGCTTTAAGAATAACATTAATAAATTTCCGTTCAAAATATTAAAAAATGGCGCCGTTATGCACATCGCCGCGGAGGCCCTCCGCACGATACGCGCGGTCGTTGTCCCAGCTGTTACGCGGTCATGTCACATCTGAAAAAAAAATCAGCTCATTTGTGAGTAGTGTCGCTACAATGTACCGTAGCGGTTTTTTTTTTCGACCATTAGAAAAATTATGGTGAGCCATAATTTCGGTGAAAAGTACACATTTTTTTCTTCGGCTAACCATATTTTTTTTGGTACAATGTAGCGTAGCAGTTTTTTTTTCGACCATAAAAAAAATTATGGTGAGCCATAATTTCGGTAAAAAATACAAATTTTTTTCTTCGGCTCGCCATAATTTTTTTAATGGTCGAAAAAAAAAACCGCTACGCTACATTGTAGCGACACTACTCACGAATGAGCGGATTTTTTTTGCAGACGTGACATGACCGGGTAACAGCTGGGACAACGACCGCGCGTATGGTGCGGAGGGCCTCCGCGGTAATGTGCATACCGGCGTAATTTTTTAATATTTTGAACGGAAATTTATTAACGTTATTCTTAAAGCCCTTTCTGACGTTGTGTAAAAGAATAAAAATATTCCGGCCCATACTTTCGAGTTTATTATTTTTTCTTAAATATACCCATTTTTCGATCGGCCAAGGTGGCCAAACGCCTTAAAGTCTTTAAGAGGGGATATACATTTACAACGATCAAAAAATCAATTTCTTTTCTTTAAGGGATAACACCACTCTAGGAATTTGGAAAAATCGTTTTCATTTGTCTTTAATAATACTTTGGGGTCATAAAAACAATATGCAATTGGTATGCAGCGAATTTTTTTTTAAAGTGTGTATACGTAAGGCAGGTTTGCAGTCACAAGAGCCTTGCGGTTGATATGTCAGCGTGCGGGCTCTGAGTGCAGACGACGCGGGTTCGATCCCCGTAGCCAATGTCTTTTTTAAAATTAAACATATATGAATTAAATATCATAAATAATGCCTGGACAGGCGAGAATAGCTAAAGCGAGAGTACGTTCGAAATTTTTTGAATATAAAATGAAGAAAAAGAATAGATTAAAAAAAGTCGATTAACCAGGGATCGAACCCGGACCGCAAGCATCGTCAATCCGTCACGCTGCCAACTCAGCCACGACGCTCATTGAGGATAGAAAAACATTTATGATACACGGTTATTCATAATGTTTACTGTTGAAAAAAAAACGCCGTAATGACCGCGGCAAAGGCTCAAGATTTCTTTTTGAACCTTCCACGGTCGTTTCGGCCTTTTATTTTTCAACGCGGTTCGTCGTTAATTTTTTCAACCCGCATTCTCGGCATAAACGGCCAACCGAGAGAAAAAATTTTTCTCGATACATGTTTTTCTCTTTGCAATTCATTTAATGCATATTCCAATCCACAGTACGGCCACACATATGTCGAGCTCGATCGGACGGAAAACCTCGCTCCGTTCGCCTGTCGAGTTAGTGAGGGGCAGAGACTTTTCCCCCACCGAGCTACCCATTCGTGTGCACCAAGAAGACTAGAGCTAAGGAGTCCGAACGCTTACGGCGATCACGATCCAAAAGCGTCCACGGAAATCCAGTTATTAGTGGTTGGCGGTTTCACCGCGTGCGTCGCTGCTCATCACCGAACCGAAATGAACTGAGCGACAAGAACGCAACCGACGCCATCCGCCAAAGATGATTCCTGCTTGTCATCCATGTTGAAATGAAGCGTGTGCGGACCGTGCGGACTAACGAATTTCGCGTTTAATAAAAAATAATTGTGTCTCGGTGTAAAATATATTTATCGTGATCTGCGGTGAAAACTATCGAAGGAGTGTTATGTATTGTCTGATGTTTATAAATAAATTTTGTTTGTTACTGCTTCCGCAACGATAAGAAAACATATCGACTGAATTTCGGTATTTCGTTATTATTTTTTATCTGTGCAACGTATAGTATCATAATATGGGAATATGATGTGTGATAATTTGTAAAACTTTTATCTGGATTGAAAAATTCTTATGAATGTTCTTGTGTTTATAAATAAATTCTGTTACTGCATCCACAACGAAGAAAAAATATTGTCTTAATTTCTTTATTTCGTTATTATTCTCTATCTGTACAGCGTATCATCCGTGTGAATATGATGTGATTCAAAATTTATATCAATTTTCTTGTGTCTATAAATGTATTTTCTTAGTTACTGGTTCCGCAATGAAAAAAAAATATATTGTCTTAATTTCTGTACTTCGTTATTATTCTCTATCTGTACAGCGTATCATCGATGGGAATATGATGTGTGATAATTTGCAAAACCTCAGTCGTGATTGAAAATTCTTATAAATTTTTCTTGTGTCTATGAATGCATTTTGTTAGTTACTGCTTCCACAACAAAAAAAACCATATTGACTTAATTTCTGTATTTCGTTTTTATTATTTATCTGTACAACGTATATAATATGTGAATATGATGTGTGATCATTTGCAAAAGCTTTATCTGAATTCAAAATTCTCATGAATTTTCTTGTATCTAGAAATAAATTTTGTTTGTTACTGCTTCCGCAACGAAAAAAAACATATTGACTTAATTTCTGTATTTAGTTGTTATTCTTTGTCTGTACAGCGTATCATAATGTGTGATAATTTGTAGAGGTTTTGTCCAGATTCAGAATTATTATGAATTTTGTCAGAGTCATAAACTATTATCATGTCATGGGAGGATCCTTTCTAGTGCGATCTAGCGGAAAAAATCAAATCTGTGAGATCGATTTATCTGTACAGTGTATTATAACATGTGAATGTGATGTGTGATAATTTGTAAAAGTTTTGTCTTGATTCAAAATTCTTGTGAATTTTCTTGTGTTTATAAATGAATTTTGTTTGTTAGTGCTTCCGCAACGAAAACAAAAATATATTGACTTCATTTCTGTATTGCGTTATTATTATTTATCTGTACAGCATATTATAATGTGTGAATATGATATCATAATGAGTGATAATTTTAGAAGTTTTGTCTAGATTCAAAATTCTTATGAATTTTCTTAAGTCTATAAATGAATTTTGTTTGTTACTGCTTCCTCAGCGAAAAAGAAAACATTGACTTAATTTCTTTATTTCATTATTATTCTTTATCTGTACCACGTATCATGATGTCTGGTCATTTGTAAAATTTTGTCTGCATTCAAAATTCGCATGAATTTTCTTGGGTCTATAAATAAATTTTGTTTATTGCTGCTTCTGCAATGAAAAGAAACATATTGACTAAATTTTCACATTTCGTTATTATTCTCCAAAACAATCTATATTATCTATATAAGACTTCTATCTATCTAATATAAAGAAATTTCCTGCACCAACTGCTTTCACAATTAATTTGATCCAATTACCGTTCCATATGAAGAAGAAAAGGGTGCTTCTTGCATATCGTACGGCACTGTTTTTAAATTAATTTGATCAAATTATCATATGAAGTAGCAAGGGGTGCTTTCTGCATATTGTACGGCACTGGTTCGTTCCTGATTTCAATTCGGTTCGGTGAAGAGCAGCGCCACCCTTCTCATCTGGATTTCCATGGACGTTTCTTCAACACTGCGTTCGTACTCCTTAGCTCTAGTCTTCTTGGTGTGCACGCTGACTGCGATATCGACTTGAGCGGTGCTCACGACTCGCGCGGCTACAAGGGAATCTGCAACCTCGACAGAGGCGATGCACACAAAATCATATTCCCGAACTCGCCGCCGCGATTTAGCGCCATTTTCGAGGCACGCCGAAAAGGGGAGCGTTGTGCATCTCCCTACTAATCTCTGCCGAAAAGGGCCGCGTTGTGCATCTCCCCACTAATCTCTGCGTTCGCCTGTCGAGTGAGTGAGGGGCAGAGACTTTTCCCCCACCGAGCTACCCATTCGTGTGCACGCTGACTGCGATATCGACTTGAGCGGTGCTCACGACTCGCGCGGCTACAAGGGAATCTGCAACCTCGACAGAGGCGATGCACACGAAATCATATATCCGAACTCGCCGCCGCGATTTAGCGCCATTTCCGTGGCACGCCGAAAAGGGGAGCGTTGTACATCTCCCTACTAATCTCTGCATAAAGTCTGTTCGGTTTAGCTACACTTTCTACAATTTCAATAGATACAGCAATAGAAAGTCCTTAGAAGGCGTAAGAAGTGTAGAAAAGTGGAGCCAAAACGAACAGACCCGATATATGTAAGAACGACATAAATCGAAAATGATTGAATATTTTTCACTCCTCAACCCACGGGCAGCATAAGAATTATTCTTTCAGTAGACTGTATTTCTCGTACGTTCCAACTTCTGTAATATTTTTATTTGGCCTTTTGCCATTTGAGTAGATGAGGTATGAACAAATTTGTGCGGTCTAAATTTTTGTTCCTTATAATTGATGTTTATTCTTAGTATATTGCATTGCTTGTTTGTTTCTACAACTTTTATTTTTGCTTTTGATTTTTTAACAATGTTAATAAGAACCTGAAAATAAATATAATGGAAGAGGAATAAAATAAAGAAATGAACGCATTGTGTATGTTTAAAAGGCACCGTTTTTATTGATTTATCAGTTTGGCGAGTTTATTGTTTACAAAACATTGTTTTTGCCGTTTTTGGTTTTGTTGATAGGCGAACTGGCTCTTCCGCAATCGAATATAATAAAATATAGCAAAGGATAAGGCCGGGTCCACACTATGCGGTTCTACCGGAGCGTTTCAGGTAGTTTAGATTTCTAGAAACGTTGTTAACACGTGTACTGGCTGTCAGGAGGTTATTTTTCCATTGCTGCATATCTATATCTATAAGACTACTTCTACTTGACAGCGCTTCCAGTGGATAAATGAGGAACTACGTTTTCGCTTCACTAACGATGGCACCATGGAGACTAGAGTAAAGGAGTCCGAACGCATATGGCGGAATGGGTGAAAAAGTGACATGTAAAAGCGATGATATTTCCTAGTTTGAAATTCAGCCACGGTAGCGCTCTTGTTCCAAAGATACCGCTGTGAAGTTTCGCGTTAGTCATACAACGAAGTGAGCTCTGAGTTTTATTTCCGTTTTATACGTCTTTATTCGCGGTGTATTTTTTTCACGTGTGTATAAAGTGTGTATAAAGTGAAAAAAGTGCTCCTGTAAAATATTGTGACTCATTACCTCGTAAAAGATAACGTACTGGTAAGGAGAAGGCATTTTTTTTACATATTTAATGACATTCGGGGTAATATTTTGTTATTATAATTTGCCGGTTAAATAAATTTAGATTATGACGCTATATGTGACGTTTTTTTTCCACGCTCGAAGCCGGCGTAATTTCTATTGCAGTGAGGGATTAATGTGCATGTTTCCAGTTGAAATATGAACAAAATTAATAAACAATACATATTTTCAATTTCAACCATTATACTAGCTTGCAGTGTGAAAATTAGACGCTAGTTCAATTTATTCAACCTGCATATTACAATAACAAAACATTACCCCGCAAGACATCTAATATTTACAATAATGAATCTCTGCCACCTTCGCATCTGTTTTTTAAGCATTGTGAACATTTGATGGGCGTGTAAGAAACAAATAAAATTTCGGTGGTCCCGAAGTTAACGTTTATTATTCATTCATCGTCAGTATTCTTGTTTTGCGAGTTTTCGTCTATAATCAGCAGTCCATAATTCCCGTTCAGTTTTTTAAAAAATTACTTACATTTAGGAGCAAAAATAAAACTGATTTTTTCATTTCGACACTTAGTTTATGAGCAATATCTATTGCGAAAAAAATCTTTCCCGACGAGGGTGCGATCCCGGAGTCTGGCGCACGTTACTCCAGCGTGCTAACCATTGAGCCATCACTTGCATCACTAGAATAAGTAGTTTTTTAATATTTAAGTAGTTCCCCCCGGATGGAGTTTAGATTCGGTTTGGATTGTTGGTTGGTTTGAGGTTTAATGTGAATTCTATATTGTTTTATTTTTGTTTGTCGTGACTTAAAAAAATATTTCTCTTTGAAATCGAATAAGCGATTAGGATTTGGTTGGGTTGCATTAGGGGTTAGGATGCGTTATGGTTATTTAATCGTTCATGTCACCGAATAAAAATAAAACATTTGCAGTATCGATCGGCTCCAAGTCGACAAATGACTGATATATTGACATTTCATAACTATGAATAAAAGCATATCAATATAACTCATCAATTTTATAGAAAAAATGTACGACAAACTATTTCGAATCACCGCGTTCCCCGCGTTTCCCGGCGTTTCCGGTATCGTCGCAGTAGAGGCGCCGCCACGCGGTAGGTGATGTAAGTCGTTGCCGTCATCGCTTTTTCAGACCATTTCTCCAACACTGCGTTCGGGCTCCTTTACCTCTAGTCTTCATGGATGACACTTTCCACCATGCATAAACGCCGGAGTTTTTAGATCTGTATGTAAGACCGTGGTCGAGAACCGAATGTTGGGATTTCAATACCAAGCACATAAAAAATTGAGTGGGTCGTTTTGTTGGGGACTCTGGGCAGCTCGCGTACTGCACGCCGTTTGCGACGAGCGATCAGCGATATCCAATAAGGTATTATTCCGATAAGGTATTCCGGAAACCCCCTAGAAAAGTGAAGCTCCCATTGCGTGTACATCTTTCTTGCACATAGAAAAACGAGCTCGCATTGAAGAGCAAGTTTCATTTCTTTTTTATTACTTGGCGACGTGACGCTGTTGCGTCTCTTGATATTTTCGCTTAAGCTGTAATAGAATTCATGTTTGCATGGTTATTCGTTATTAATTCTTAGTAAATTCAACGAAGCCCATGGTCCAGAGGGAGACTTTCATTTTGTAAGTTTATCGATTTCTGTATACATCTTCCGAATCGATTCTTTCTTTTAGCTACCTGAAGAATTTTCTCTGAGAGCTTTTTAATAGTTAACATCTCCATATAGTTAGCAGATCAAAAGATGGTTTTTTATTTAACGGCTCACATCTAGTGGAAATGTTTGAGAATATTAGTTTTTGCTTTTCGGCGGATTCTCAAAATATAACGTTTCTTAAATATTCTCGAAAAATTTCGCGTCAATCCGTTGAAAACTGAGGGAGATATGGGCGTTTATAGGTACGGCAAATTTATAGAGGTTCCGCGAACCGGTGAACTTTGAACGCGTTTTTCTGAACATGACTTTTTCAAGATCGATATCTCAAAAATCACAGCACCGAGGAACTTTAAATTTTACAAGCTTCTTTTACACATCAAAAAGCAGTGCTTGAACGAAGGATTTTTTTATGCATATTTTATTTTACTTTCAATTTTTTAATATAATCTTGTAGGAGACATTTAAATTGTTCGATATGAAAAACAATTTTTAAACGTGCACACGATTTCGCAGAAAAGAATTCACGAAAATTCCTTTTTTTTCAGACCACGAACTAGGAGTAACCCGTTATATTTATTGCAACCGTTTGGGAATCGTTTAGTAAGTTTAGGAATGCGTTTTTATAGTTAACGAACATTATAGTTTACTTATAATGAATGAGAATTAATCTGGCCTATAGTTAAAAGACATAATTGAACAAATTTATTTTTTCTGTATCAATCGATCGGAAATCATTAGGAAAAGCCGCATCCGATTGCGTTCCGATTGAGCCATAAAACAGTTCACAAAAAAATTAGGTTGGTTTAACATAAAATTTTGATTCTCTGCTTTGAAAATGTCCAATAATGATTTTAATTGATCCAATAATGACCAAATAACTATCAACACACAATTTGTCGAAATAAAATTAAGGGGGCATATACACCTAGATGGTCGAGGTCGAGGATTTAGAAGCTATGAATATTCCGTCGACCGTAGAAGACCTACACTATGGACCTGGTATCGATGATTCCATGTAAGTTGACAAATTTCATGATTTATTCATTCCCAAATTTTCAAACGCGTTTTTCTCAAAACCACGTTTTTCAAATCGGTACCCAAAATTTCTCGAAAACCAATGAACCCATTGCCTTGAGGTTTTTTGTGGTTATTCTATACACCATTATCTAGTACTTGTCATAGGATTTTTTTCCGTTACTTCGTTTTTGTTTTATAGTCAAAATAATAACTAATATTTGGCCCAAATATCACTATTTATGTTCAAACGTCCGCCATTTTGTCATAAATCGATATTTTCAAAATCGGCTATGACAAGTACTACATTATAGTATCTAATTTAGTAATCTTTTTGGTTTTTTTTCAGTTTTTTGAAGAAACGCCAGTGGGTACGGTATACGCAGATTTTTTTACGACGCTCCAAGAATCATACAATATCCTTGTATATTTTTGATATTTTTAAATGAAGAAAATTAAACATATTTTTGCATGTATATACTTTTAAATAAGTAGTAATCTCGTTATTTCGTGTACACCCTTGCGGGTTTTTTTACATCTCCTTTCTTTCTTTACACGTTTTCTTATTCCTAGGCTTCGAGTCCTTACATCTACTCTTAATCTTTATCTCTACCGTTCTGCCCGCGCTACGTATAATAAAATAAAGGATACATTATAATTTCGCACTTATTTCTTCGCAGTCAAACCCTTCTTTCTCGCGATTTTTTCAAATTGCCTCACTATTTCGCACATCTCTTCTACTAGCTCCTTTCCCTCTAGCGCCTTCCTCCACCCTCCATCTCGCTTCATTCTTTGCTCTTTGTGCCAATTCTCAAAATTTTTTAGGGCCTGCTCATCCATTTGCCTTCTGGCCTCTTCGCATACTCAGATGTGTGCCAGCGTCTCCTCTGCTTCCCCGCATACTCTGCAACTTGTCTCCCTGAACCCTTTTTCTGCCTCTCTCCCCACACTTCCACACCTCATTTTCGCCCATATCTCTCTAATTTCCCCCCTTGTTGTTCCTTTGTCCCAATATTCCTCCATCCCCACCTCCCTTTTCCTTTCTTTATAATCCTTACAGTAGTTGGACCTTTGAATTTTTTCCCACATCCTCTGTATTTCTTGTTGCGTCAGTTTCTCTACCGTCCTCCTGGTCTTCATCTTCCATTCTTCCTTGTTCCCTCTTCTTATAGTTTCCCCTATCTGCCCCTCTCCTGCTTGCTCCATTGCTGCCTTCAATTCTTTACCCCATTTGCTTCCGTCGTTGTTCGTCAGTCCCCTCGCCTCCTCCATTAGGCACTTCCTCGGCCATCTTCCTTCCTCCATCACCAAGATTTTTCCGATGTAATCCCCTGCGCGCTTTACCATGATGATGTCAATTCCTCTGCACCCTGCCTCCATTTTCCAGATATTATACTTTTAAATAATTAAAACCCCAATCCAAAATTTCAAAAAGTTTTCCTTGAAAAAATTCACAAAATCGACCTTTTTCCGGTTCCTAGGTATATATCTCCCCTTAATGAATATCATTTTAAGCAAACTATCTTCACAGAGGTGTACTACATCCAGTTTTTACCGCTATCTCCACCTCGAGGTTGAATCTTGTACTAAGGCTTAGTTACATTTCACCGGAAGTGACGTCAGCCTCAGTTACAGAAATTTCTGTTTTTGGTTTATAGGTATTTCGCATGGGTATTTCGGCTTAAATTTCATTCAGTTGAATGGTACTTAGGTTCATTCTTTTTGGTCATCCAGACGTCTTCCGTAGGATTTGTGCCACTGTGCTCCGTCGGTATACAGAAGAGACCGAACTTACCGACTGCCGATCAAGTTTGTTACATTGGCCGCGTAACTGCGGAAGTAAAAAATTGTGTTCAAATGTCCTAGATGTCGCAACGAGCATCTATGACTCCACAAAACAAAGAAAAAAACATTTTCCGTTCCCTTTATCTCGAATTTTTTTCTAACGTAATATAGAACTAAAACGATTAATTGTTGAAGTATGCGATAAATAAACGCAAACAGAAATAGCACAGGTCATTTTTATAGAAATAAAATTAAAAAATCGATCGTCGATCCAAAAGTGTTCAATATTATTTTTTCGATAATATCGAAAGAACATTCGTTCGATATTATTCCTTCCATTGTATCGAAAGAATATTCATTCGATATATTCTTTCGATAATATCGAAATAATAATATGGAAGTTTTCGATAAAATCGGAAAAACGGGACATCGGACCAAAAATCCGATATCAGACTCGAATAATACCGATATTTTTATATCAGGGTTGACCAAATTTAAACATTATTATAATTGTTATTATTTTAATTTAAATTACTTTCGCTTGCTTTTTTGTCGCTACGTTTAACAGCCTCAAAATATGACTTGCTTACTATTATTGCTTATTTGAATTGCATAAAATTTTCCATTTTATGTTTGTTTACTTATTTCAGGTTGGGTTGGGCATCTTTAAGAACGGGCGGAGGATGTGGAATGGGCGGTAGAACGAAGTTAAGGCGGGTTGGGGCACGTAAAAAGGGGAAGCCCCTGTACGGGTGGAACAAAACAATAAAAAAATATATTTAAGAACATAGTAGAGTATGCTTAGGAATGTATGATAAATGATCTCAATAAAAAGCTGATTTTTAATAAATACTGTGGTTTCATTGAGCTATACCCTATTATTTCTACAACTTCCATCTTCACTTTCAAGCTTCCAACGTTTCTAGTCAAGGTTCCAGATAAATATCGGTAAATATCGAAATACTGGTATTCCGATATTATAACTTGTTGACGTCGAAATAACCCCGGCAATAGTAAAAGCTCTGACAGTCCAAGCTCTAGTCCATATCTGATTCGAAGCACGAACAGGAAAGACGAAACGTCTTTATTGTTCTCACCGCAGGCAGTTGTAACCTCGCCCCTCTTTCCAGAATTCATTTAGGGCATTATATTCGCAGAAAGCACCAAACGATAGTGCAATAAAATAATCATGCAGCCGTAATTTCCGTGTAAGAGTACATTATCACAGACGAAAGAGGAGAAAATGGACGGTTGCTACAGAGAAGAAGACCGTGGCATTATACCGTGAAAATTGGGAAACCGCGTATTCAGTACTGCCAGCATCGATCCCAAACTTTTGCCTTTTCAGTTTTCAGCGTTGAAGCTCTTCTATTCAATAACTGGCATATTATATAGAGTTCTCTCTCTCTCTCTCTCTCTCTCTCTCTCTCTCTCTCTCTCTCTCTCTCTCTTTCTCTCTCCCTCTCTTTCTCTCCCTCTCAGGTACCACCGATTTGGTCAATGCACTCTCACCCTATGCCCGGAATATTAATCCCCCATTCAAGATGCACCGGTCGACCAACAGAGCGTCAACGATGGTGTACATAAAAGAACTAATTTACGACCAACGAGTCAACCACCTCGGCCATCTTCGACGGAGGAATTCGCTTCTAATCGGTGGATTAGCCGGTAATTTACAGGCAAAATCCAATTCGCCAATGTTTATTTTACGCCGTGCCCCTTTCACTCTTCAGGTGAAGACGAGCCACGATGCCTCATCGTCACATAATATACTGCATCTTTTATTTGATTTTTTCTTAAAAACTCCGAAGACCCTTATGACCATTTCTATCGTGCTGGATTTCCCATGCGAGATTTTTTTTTCGACAGGGATAAAAAATACGTGCATCATGTGTAATAATATTGTAATCGGGAAAGCACGAATACTATAGAGAGTACCGGACTCGAAAAAAAAATTGATACACAAAGCTGCCACTCGAGTGGCGCTGTTCTCATTTCGCACCATCCATCCGACATTTTGTGCGTTTTTCAACTACGACACAGTGCGAAACAGTGCACATATTTCTGGTATATTCCTTTGCCCGGATTGGCTGCTGATGCTAGAAATATGTACACTGTGTCGCACTGTGCCGTAGTTGGAAAACGCACATTGATATTTACATCACTATTTCTACTATCTACAGTTTACCTTAGGGGCATTTACAAGGTCAACATAACCTCACTAATTTTCAAACCGAGCTGCTTTCTCATAGAAGGTTGAGTTTTTTAAGTAAAAAAAGCATCAGGCTCTGGAAAATTCCTTGACGCAGAGCTTGACGATTTTCGTTTGCCCTGAATATTATTTATCTCTGTTCGAAAACTGCAGCCATCTTTCTCTCATTCGAATGTCACGTGGTACATCTTCTACTTCGCGTTAAGATATTCCTTTCGCGGAGGGCCGTATTTTGTGCGAGCATAAGCAGGGCCCTTCTGAATCATCGGTAAATTACAGCGGCGCTTGATTAACCCTAGGACCCTACACTATCTGTACGAAATAAATAACCTACACTGGGGTTACGTACACCCTAGCACTTTAAATCAACGCTGCTAACGAACTGTTTGTCATAGAGAGATTTTTTTTTGAAATCGAACGCTCGAGAATTGGCGAATGGAATAGGTTTTGCGAGAAAAACCTAATATAAATATATCGCCATGAAAAATACGATTGAACAAAGCAAGAAAAATGATCTTAGCATTTCTCGCTAATAATGTGGGGTTTGTGGTACCCATGTGTAAGGTAAAGAATTACTTACAACCGATTATTATATCCAACGATAAACTAGAATAAAATGTGCAAATCTAGTAGATTTATACATTTTTACTTTTTCTCTGAAAAGTTGCCGCTACAAAAATTCGTCGGTTAGTCATATTTTTAAAAGTTTTATCGTTAATATTTTCCATAAACGTTCGGTGATCCCCTGTTTTAATCGTCGTTACGAAATCTTTATAATTTTTTACACGCGTAGAGCAGTTTATATCTGAAATCTAGAGTTATTTAGTGTATACATTATTAGATAGAAATGGGACTAGCGTGTCATCTCCATAAAGTGCCGCATAAATTAGACGATTTTTAGAGTCGTGTTTTTTTGTTAAAAGTTCGGTAACTTGGTTTGAAATTTTTCCAGTAGACTGCGATGTATTTCTACTTCGTTGTAGACAAAAATCAGTTTATTGTTAAATAATCGGGTAAAGAGTCGATTAATACCGAAATAATAAATATTTTAAATTATGTCTGCCAACAATACGCTGCATTAATTTTCATTCGTTATAATTCAACTGTTATTTCCTAAACTCTAAAATGCATTCCTAAACTTGCCCAAACTATTCACAAATGATAGCAATAATGTTTTTTTTCACGATATCCTTTTAAATATAAGCTACCCCGCAGATATGTTTAATAATGTTGTTTACTTGCCTTGAAGTCGCATAGGATCGGATATCCACGGATATTCATCCATTTTATTTTAGTGATTAGCAATAAATTTAAGTATAGAATAATCATTTTGTCTGCTCTTTATATGGAGGTCCCAGTTCTCGCAAGACTTGGTTATTACTATATTGGTTGGTACGATTCAGTCGACGTGAGCCGGGTGGTGAAATATAACACTATTGAATGCCACCATTTCGCGAACGCTTTTGCCACCATTTTCACACATTCTTTCACAAGTTTCACAAACAGAGTTCAGAATCTGGTACATGATTCTTCGTGCGGAAAATAAACCCAAACAAGCTCATTAGAAATGTCTAAATGCGGATATGCGATAACAGCCGTATTGATCTGCGAGTTAACATTTCAATGGCCAAATTACCCAAAATTGGACGACCGGCGGTTAGTCAACCTTTCGAAACGGCTTGTAGACGTATGTAGATGTATATATACATGAGTGCGCGTGTGTGTGGGTGTATATACGCGTCGGCGTTTTTGAAGAAACGCAACAGGGGGTGAACTTTGACTGTGCCGATGTCAGTCGAAGGACCCGGGCATGCAGGCATTCAGTGACTTTTCCGGCCACATTTTTCTCGCCAAAAGATGTTCGGACTAAAAAAAAAGTTTGACAAGTTGAGAAGCGGTATAGTCTTTGGTATTTTGAGCCACATATTTCTCATCAACGTGTGATAAGGGCTGAGCGATATTTTTACGCGTAACTTAATCTCACTTAAATTGCTTCTGCCTTCTTTGGTACGAAGCTTTGTTACGATTATTCTTTTAATTTTCAATATTTCAGTGGAAACGTGTCCACGACGTTTCAAAATTACGAAACATGAGGTGCGGAGAAAATGTCTGCCACCGTGCCGGTCTATCAGTGTATGGATTATTTTTTAGGGATCCCCTTTTTAGGGATCGAGTCCTTGCAAATTTTACAATATCGAGATGCAATTTTTTACGTGTGAAGAATATGGCTGAAGTACATTTCGGATAGAATTTGATAAATCCCGTCAACACTTCAAATTATTCGAATTTTGAAATATCGGAATTATCTGCAGTATAAATGTCGAATTTTTAGGGAATGTAATCAACGGGTCTACATAAGCTTGGGGGTCAAAACCAGGTCGATGTTCAATATTTTATTACGATCAGGGTATTGGGATGACAAGGTCAGGATTTTACACACAATTATTACAATACCTTGCCAAGTTTGAATTCTTTTTTCTTACGGAATATTGATAAGCAATTATATTATTAGTTAAAAAAAGTGCCGCCATTGCTGCGTAGCCAATTGGTGGAAGTGGTTCTAACAATTAGGGTTATTTGAAATGAAAAATGAAAAATGTACTTTTAATATAATAATCAAACTATCGTAGGCTGGATCCTTATACGAAATTTCGTAAATAACGAAAATAGCAAGGTGTTAAAAAAAAGTTCGATTCTCGACCATAAACAACTTTAATAATTTGTTGTAAAAAAAATCATCCGGGCATACGATAAAAAATGTTATGAGTACAGGCGAATAGTACAGGCGCGATGGCCACCATAGTATTCCGGAATACATTTTTTCAAGCGAAGATAATACTTGACTGTTGTTATTTGTTCGTGTTCAATTTGATTACTAATAAACATATGACTGAACAACAATATAAATATTCGTTTTGTTTGATGGACTTCGAAATAGGACGTCACAGAGAAAACTATGGCCATTTGTCCTTGTATTACCCTACTGGAATGTATTTTTACTTGATTATAGACGAAAATTAGTTAATTGTTAAATATTCGAGTTCGTGAAAGGAATACCTCAAAGTAAAGAGCCTAGGCTATAAAACTACTCAACTGAGAAGCATATTTTCTAAATGTTAAGCTTGTGCAGACCTCTTAACGCCGTACTTTTTTCAAGTAAAAAATATCTACTAGGGTAAACCGACCAGTGAATGGACGGGGATCAGTTGATGGACAAAAGCTGATTTATATTCAAAATCAGCAAAGCTTATGAATTGTCGATAAAAACTCGAATTCCTATAATTTAGAAAAAAAAATCACAGCTATTGTTGAAACCGATTTCTCAGTTTAATATCGAATTTTGACGCTACACGGAATTGTTCTAGTTTGTCGTACTTGCACGTTACGCAACGTAGTTGCAATACGGCTGTACACAGTAAGTGTTCGAAACGCGAAAACAATAGTTTTTATAGGTTTTGAGGCTAAGTGTTACTTTCATTACTTGAGAAAGAATCAATCTTTGATTTTTTGCAAAATTTTAAAATAAATTCGTCATAATAGGTCAGAATTAGACATGTTCATTGACTGGTGCTGTATTCTAACCTCTTTCCAGTGAATGGACAACAATGGGCTCTGTTCGGACAATTCTCAAAGTAGAGTAAAAAATTTAGCTTATCTGCTGAAAATTGCTGAATTAATTATTGTTAAGATATGACAATGTACATTTCATTAAATGTTATCATAAAATCAATTCATTTGTTTTTTATATTTGTTGGCAAAACGTAATTTTCTATTTCTCTGTCGAAACAAACTTTGGTAGTGTTTTTGAGAATTAAGATGCAAACAAGCTTTGTGTATTCTCTACGAAATCGTTATAACGAATATGATACTCATATCTATAAGAATATTATCATTATTGTGCAACACAGTGATCTCCGAATCTAGCATTCCATAAAAATAAATCGTTTTGCTTGACAGCGTTCGTCTACACTACATGTCCGTATACTCCCGGCTGAGCGTCTAGTTACTGGTCATTTCGTCCATTTACTGGCGATTTAGTCATTTCGTTACTTATCTATCAATTCCTTCACTATAATTTGTTGCAATTACTTCAAATATGTTTTCCTACTATCAGAATAATATCTTTTGGTAGCTATAGCCATTTGAAAAATTCGTTTTGATAATATTTCCACTTTACAGTCCATTCGAGTCCTACAGTGTGGTTATTCGTCCATTCACGGGTCGGTTTACCCTGTAGTATTTTCCACAAAAATATAAAACGTTTGAGGAATATGGTGTAAAAAAAAGGTAAGGATTCACCAATAGAGCGAGCAAGTCCAAGTGACCAGGGAAGTTTCTAGTGCTCCCTATTCGCCCAATATCATACCTTTGCTGTACCGTTTGATGCCTTATTGCACATTGAATCACCACGAAATCTCGAAAGAATCCGAAAAAAAACAGGTCTTCAAAGAGTCCGGATTGGAATCGCTGGGGATTTACGTGATCTTTATTCGTCACGGAGCAGCCCCGCTCGATGCAGGGGGTCGTGATGTGGCCCTACCGATTTTTCGGTTCGCCTATACATGCGCGCGCCCGCGAGAACATCTCGCACCGGCTACAGCGAGCTGGTCCATGGCTACTTGACGAAGAGAAGAAGAAGAAAAAAAACGAAATAACGAGTCTTTGTCAGATTCTTCACGGAACGAAGTTGGGCTTTGAGCTGACCTGTTCACCGCCGTTGCACGCGGGAAAATGTTGACATAAATATCGTTTATATGCTCCTTTACCGAAGATCTCGCCGACCTGTTGCAGGAATCGCTTTTCCCGAGGTCCCCTCTTGCACGTGAAGCTTAAACGCGGCGACGTTAAAGTCGCCCAGAGGTTCTTCGATTCAAGCTCGCCGGTATGAACGATAAATCATCGCAGTCGAATCGTAAATTCGGCAATAAAAGTTGACGTTCGGATTTAAAGCTTTCTTCGAATGTCCAGCATCCGTACACACGTTTATCTATTCCGTGTGTCCTCCGGCCAGAGGCACTGTTCTTTCGAATACTCCAAATTCCGTTGGACGCCTTTCATAATTGATTTTCGAGGACGACACTCTTGAGCGGCAATTATAACGCCCGCGCGATTTTTCGAACGAAGCGGATCGTTGAAGCAACGAGGACTATGGCCGCGCAAGAAATAAGATAGAAGTATAGCGCTGACGATCGTACCGTATATGGTGCATCATTAAAATCTGCTCTGCACGGACCGAGCGATCATCGCGTGTGTTTTACGACCAGGAGATAATTTTATAACTTCGCTTCTGTAATTTAACGTCTCAGCTCCTTTAATGTTTTTTTCTTTTTCATTCGCGCACTCCGGCCGCAAAAGCGATTCATCAGCCCGGCTAGGCGATCAGCGATTAATGTTGTCCTGAAGCTACGAGACCCGACGAAGAATTTACGAGGTTCACCCTCACGGTTAAGCACACTTAAGTACGTTATATACCGATTCCGATATTTTTGCGAAATCTCTGTTAGAATAACGATAAAGCAGGATGATCAACGTGAATACTATGGAGGCGAGTACAGGAGGCCAAACTCCATATGGGGAAGCGGTGTAAAAAGCGTTCGCGAAAATGTAAAAAGCTCGGGAAGAAAATTTCACCTCCAGTGTCGTTCCGACACAAAGTGATCGACCAATATATAGGGTGTCTCAAAATTACCGGACATTAAAATTGATCAATAAAACGTATTTTTTATTTGAAAAGTACGAATATTTTTATTTTAATACAAGGTACAGACGTGGAGGTTATGTGTGGAACACAATATCCGATGAATGGCAGCCTCGTCCCTGTTTACAAACGTTCACTCTTTTGACGAAATTGTCAATAATATTATGGCATAATTGCGATGTAATTTCATTAAGGCCTTAGGCCACTCCAGGATTTTCCAAAAACCGATTTTTTTTTGTTAAAAAGGTACCTTAGTACCTATAAAATTACATTTCAAAAGATCGTGGGTGTGAAAAATCTCGAGTACTCGATTTTTTAATTCATCTGCAGGCATCGTAGATTAAAGGTATTGAACCATTATTCATGTCGTGACTTTCTACTAACTTTAAACGCGTGTATCTCAAAACTACATTTTTCAAGTCGGCCGGACTCATAACTCGAACAAATTTCAACCGATGCACTTAAAACTTTAACTTTAAATTTAGAATTACATTTTCTGAGGCACCACGAAGGTTTTTTTAAAATTATATTGCATAGTTCCTTTTTTATAAACAATTTTTTGACGATTTTCTCATCGCATTTTATACTTTTTGTTTAGGAAACGCGCCATTTTGACAAAAAAACATATCAAAATATCCTACGTACTTTTATAGCTATTCTTATATATAATCGAAAAAACTTTCGTGTCTCATCATAATCCAAAAATTATAGGAACTTTGGGTCCGGCCGTTGACCTTCCAGAAATGAAGGTGTTAACGGAAAAATGCTGGACAGTCGCCATTTTGACATGTATCGTTGTGAACAAATAATGTTGTATAGTCCCCTGAAACCCCTATTTTGTAATTTCGATTTCTTTTATGGTTTCGCTGAAAAAAATCACAAAATATGCCCTCTTTTGGCCTCTAGAGTCTCCTAAGGCCTTAATGTGAGCCATTCGCATACACTTTTCCTTTTAGAAAAGTCCAAAGAAAGAAGTCCAATGGTGTCAAATCGTACGATCTTGGTGCCCTTTCACATCGCCGCGGCGCGAGATAACACGGCCATGAAACTTCGTCTGCAATAAACTATGCAGTAACAAATCAGCAAATAACAATTTCTATGCGTTGCTCGATCGCGGAATTCTCCATGACTAAACCTCACTACTTTCTGATTACAGTTGTCAAAGATAAGTGCTCTATGTTCTTCACAAAAAAATGGCGCGTTATTTACAATGTTAGGTTTTTTTGAGACACCCTTCAGTGATAATGAGGCGACAAAGTAAGAGCACCGCGAGACCCTGATTGAACTCTTAAGGTAAAAATGGAAAAGAAGCAACCAATGAAACTAATTTATCTATAAAAATAATCCTGAAGCCGTCTTTCGCAACGTAATTGTTGTATTACCGGAAACAGAAGCACTAAAATCGCAAGTATTTGGAAAATAAAGAAAATAATTTACAGATGTAAACAATTAGCATTAAGGGGGTACATCTACCCAGAGGCCCCAAAAAAGGCCGATTTCCGATTTTTTTTCTGGAAAACGGCTGCGGAAGAAGAAACGCATTTTTTTTAACGCAAAGGTATATATATTAAGAGCCTTGAAAAAAATCACCAAAAAATACAGAAAAACAACAAAAACATAGCCGCCCGTAAATGATGACATTTTTTTCGCGACGTTTGGCGGTGGACACTCTCCAGCTTAAACGGTCCATTTGCAATCTAAAAACCAAACGGGTTATTCAAACTAACAATAAACACGAGTCGTCGACGATTGTCGATGTTCAAAATAATTTTTTTCAAGTAAACTGCTGACGAATCGAAACTCAAGCATACAAAATCTATGAAAAAAGTCGTCATTTTTACGTGACTGTAAAAGAATGAATATCGATTAAAAAAAAAAGTCAGAACGTCGACGACCTCTAAATGATTCTCATCGTGTCTCCTGTAAATTTGGAAACAATCCATCAAGTGGTTCACGAGATATCATGTCCACCGACTTTGAAAACAGTGTTTCGAGAAAAACGCGTTTAAGGGGCCAGTCTGCTTTGAAGCCACAAAAAGGCTATTTTCGCAATTTTTTTTGAGGATTTTATAAAAGATATGAATATAAAAGTTGTTGGGCTTGATAAATAAAGTCTTGAAATACATGAAAAAAAATTAATTCATTTTTATTCATTTTTAAGTATTTCTTTTATAGTTTAACGTAACGCCTCAAAAATAGGTGGGCTAGGTAGATCCATCACAACTCGGCAACGACTTGACTGAAACAAAAAAATCAAAGTCCATTAGATTCAGTATGACACCAGCTACAAAATGACCCTCGGATATAAAGTTTTATCAAAAAATAAAAAAATGGCAGATAAAAAACGAAAAAAGTAATTAATAAACGCGTTTTTTCGCAGTTTTTCGCAAAAAAGAGTAAAAAACAAAATTTTAAAACTACCGAGGGTCATCTTGTTGCGAACCATGTTTACAATATGTGGTTCAAATTTCAAGAGAATCGGTTTATTAGTTTTAGAGATACGATGGAGCTAGATATTGAAAACGTTGTTTCGAGAAAAACGAGTTTGAAGTTGATACTATGAAACACTCTTACCTAAACTCAATCGGAAATTCCTGCGCCTATTTTGACACAATATTTCTGAATGTATATACTTTCTTTTAAAAAAATCGATTTTTTTAAATATTCAAAGTGGACTGGCCCCTCGAAGTTTGAAGTCTATGGTGCTTCTATCGCTCGCCCGACCGACTGTCAGAAGCTGTAGCTCATTCAATTTTAAAAATGTTTCAATATTATTTTAAGGGAATATAGCTAAAAGGTCAAATAAAAAAATCGAATAAAATTTTTTTTGGAAAATGCAATTTTTTGACCCACCTAGGTAGACTTACTGACGGAGCTAAGTGTTGGTAAATGCTAAAATAGTAGCATAAAAGTGCCAACCTTCATCTCCAGTATCATACAATGTAATTGTTGTCCACAGAACTGTATGGCTTTGCAATATAGTTCTGTAGACAACAGTCTATGATTTCAAAACAACAAATCCTAAATCCGAAGCAAATTGAAGTCCATAAAACGATAGCCAATTCGGATTAGAATACTATTTTAGACAAACAAACGACAGCAACAATGCTTTGCAAACCACAGGTAATCCCTTATTTGTAATGTAAGGTGGCCACCAAACAGCGCGCTAAGATAGCGCGCTAGAAGCACGCAAGCACTCGAAAACCTCAAACAATACGGATTAATGATTGCAGTATGATTAATATTATCAAACGAAAATTTCAAGTCGACCGACACCTTGCTAGAATCGTGTATCGGAACCATAGCGTGATGTAATTCGAGCTCAACGCCATCTATCGAGCGAGGAGGTAAACTTTATGCAGCCGAGCGTCCGTTTTTTTTGCCCACAATTGACCTTATGTTTATTGAATTAATAATTGTACATATTATGTTCAGTTTAGTTCTAAATAGTTTGTATGATTAGTTTTGACGTGTAAATAACTATTATTAAAAAATTATACAATTGTAAAAAAATGTTGCTTTTTTACTGGGATAAAAAGTATCCTATGTGTTATTCTAGAGCATACTCTCCCTGCGTGCTAAATTTCAATCAAATTCGTTTAGCGGTTTCGGCGTGATTGAGTAACAAACAAACATGCGAACTTTCCAATTTATAATATCAGATAGATGCTTCCGATTAATATCGAGAACAAATTAAGGTTATGCTCCGGTCAGAATAACATACGCGTGTATACAACATGTCAGGCGTGATGTACACCAGCGCCGCTCGATTGGAACATTAATTTTTTTACACTTACATGGATGCTTTAAAGTACAAAGTTTGTACTCTTGCACTCTGAAGCTCCACAGTTCACACGATATGCTCTCGATTATCGTATAGGAAATACGTGTTTCCTTTTGTTTATTCGTGAAAGTGAAAATACGAGCATTTCGTTTGACAGCGGACCGATACCGAGCGGGAGTAATTTCCGCGCGCGTTTTCGCTGCTGACGGGAGTCAAGTTGAACAAACGCGGAGGCCGGTGTTGAAAGATAAAACCACACAATGCACCGCGGGGATCCCCGTTTGGTCGTCGGCGTCGGTACACAGCCGAATTCTCGTACAGCGGACCCTTCCGAGAAACCCGCAAACATATTTTTTCTCTCGCTTTTTCAAGCGCGTTCACTCGCCTTGGGCTCTCTCGCCAACCAAAATTGTCCCGGAATTCGGCAACTGTATCGCTGCCGGGCTCGTGTGTGCGGGGACGGTCATTCATTTGGTAAAAAGTTGACGATTCTAGGGCATCAAAAACTTCCGGCGGGCCATTTTCTCTCTTCTTTTTCAAAGCGGCGAAACATCGATGATCAGGCTGCTGTGTATATGTGCCTGCGTGCGGGTAACCCAAAATCGTTATTCTTCGTCGTTTGTTCATTCGTTTGACACCCGCACAAATTCCGATCACTCTTTAGGCAAAGTAGAAGGTGTACCACGTGATATATAAGTGCGAGAGGGATAGCTGAAATTCCGGAACCGAGATTTCTCAAAGATGAATAATACCTAGGGAAAATAAAATCGTCAAGCTCTGCGTCAGTGAATTCTACGGAGCCTGGTGCTTAATATTTTTCCTTAAAAACTATCCATGAGAAAACGAGGTTGAAACATTTTTGAGGTTATGTTGATCTTGTACAGAGCTTCCGATCATTCTTTAGACAAAGCAGATTTACCACGTGACAGATGAGTGCGAGCGGGATAGGTGAAATTCCCGAACAGAGATTTCTCAGAGTAAAATCGTAAAGCGCTGCGTCAGTGAATTCTACAGCGCCAGATGCTTTGTTCGTTTTCCCTTAAAAACTTAATCATCTATGAGAAAACGGGGTTGAAACGTTTTTGAGGTTATGTTGATGTTGTTCAGAGATTTCGAACAGAGAGTTTTCAGAGATGAATAATATTTAGGGCAAATGAAAATCGTTAAGCTCTGGGTCAGTGAATTCTACAGATACTGGTTCTTGGTATTTTAAACCTTAATCATCTATGAAAGAACAGTGTTGAGCAATTTTTGAGGTTATATTGATCTTGTACATGCCCTTGGGGAAACGTAGAAAAAGTACCACGTGCCATATGCGTGTGTGCGTGCGTGCGTGCGTGCGTGCGTGCGTGCGTGCGTGCGTGTGCGTGTGCGTGTGTGTGTGTGTGTGTGTGTGTGTGTGTGTGTGTGTGTGTGTGTGTGTGTGTGTGTGTGTGTGTGTGTGTGTGTGTGTGTGTGTGTGTGTGTGTGTGTGAGTGAGTGTGTGTGTCTGTCTGTGTGCGTGCGTGTGTGTGTGTGTGTTACAGAGAGAGAAGCCTGGTGCTTTGTTTCTTCCTTTGAGGTAGTATGCGCGCGAACCGCCTCGTTAGAATAAAAATTGATTTTTTATACACTAGTATAGACGTACAGAGTGACGTCCGTGAAAACTGCGCATGCCTTACCGGCTGAATACAATAGTCATTAATTCACTAAATCAATGCATTCAAGCCGCACCACATAGGTAATCCGTGTGGATCGAACTTTAAGACGGAAATAATAGTTCGTGATTACATACGGAGGATTACTATGCGAAAGTGATAAATAATAAGCAAACTGTCGCGGTCACGTATGTTCCATAAAAATTCCGACAAAAATAGGTTACGGGACATTTCGAGCAGATATTATCGATTGAATCAACTAATTTTCACGTTCGTTAGCCGCGTCTGTCATGACGGGAGGGATGGCGTAGATTTTGCAACGCCGCATGCCGTCAGCTGTGCTCGTATCTGGGAGGCCGAATCGAACCGATCAATTTGAATGTAGCGACAATAATTGGAGGTACGATGATTGGAGCGAGTTCAAGATAAAAGCCCGATTTTTTTTTATAGCATTGTCGAGACCTTTGTCTATGCGTATGCGGAGTTTCCACGAGATTTACCGTACACTTTCCGAGTTATTAATTGTTAAAGTTGGTGAATTAGTCACACGTAGACGAGAAAATGTGCCTGTCCTCTCATATATCGATTTTGTTGTGCTACTTGGAGCCAAGAAACACATAAAAAAACTGATGGTTGCGTTCGTTGAATCTTTGTGATCGATAAGGCACCTTGAATTGGAAAGCTCACCGCAGAAATAAGCAATAAATTTAGAAATAAAGTTGCAAAAACCGAAGTTTTCGGAGAGCGAGACTTCTCGTGACGTAACAGCAGTCATCTTGCTCGACGTGTGGCGACGCCGGATACCCGCGCAAATTTGATTCGTCTATCGGATATTTTTAACGCGCATTAAAAATATGATTGTGCGGAGCCGTACATTTTTTAATGGATTATAAAGGGCCTTTCGTCGATATTTACTTGAAGTTCTTTTACGTACAGCAAAGGCGTCTCAATTTTTCTGGCGACATGTACCTATACAACGCATCTATATATAAATTCAGCATGGGAGAACCGTCATATAAAATAAACGTTCCTTTTTATACCTGCAAATATTGTGAAAATTGGGAAAGGGAAAAATAATATAACAATCGATGAAATATGTTTTGACTTTGGACAAATTGGACATTGGACAGTGAGGTTAACTTCAACGCGACGTTTTTATATTTGCAATCGCAATATTATCTTTTCATTTTCTAATTCTTGTCCGTCAGAATCTACATTTGTCTCTAAACTGGACTTCAGGTACAATCCCGTTACTCTTTTGATAAACTTCCACAGTATTTTCATTCTCCGTGTTAACCGGCTACAAAAAATAATAAGCCGGGCGCGTGGAATCGATGACAGCCACCGAAAATGCGACGATGCTAAACGTCAACGATATGGCGTACTACTGAAGTCGAGTAGTAGATTATTAAGGTTGTTTCCATATTATAAAAATAATAGGAAACTCGAAATTCAATACTTAAAAAATATTTCTCGAAAAATAGGCCATATACATATATCTAAAACGTGGCGGTATTGCGGCGTGAAGTAGACTCTAAGTTTACTAGCATGGTCATCATCGTACCTCCTTAACGCAATTTTATTACGTTTGAGATTCGCACGAATGCTATGTCGATCCATATCTGTTGTTACAATGTATGTAAGACCGAAGTTACAATACGCATACACACTAAACACACACTTACACACACACGGTAAACAAACACACGCTTGAATTTTATCGGAAGCGCCTGAGTTCAGCGTTGCCACGGATATTGCCAAAATTATGAAATGGCGGCCGGTGAGACAACGCCAGTCAAATCTGATTGCTATTTTAATATTTCACTTTTCATAATATAATACACACAGCTATCACATACACTTCTCAAATAATTTCTTTCCGTATCATGGTTATTTATTATACCTAAATGTATTATATCTAGCTTTTTCACGTTCGAAAATTTACAAATTTTCCGTTGACTAGTCAATCCGCTAGTAGTACCTTAAAAGTTGCTTTTTTATGAGAATACAGGGGTCAAACATTTTCGAGGTTTTGTTGATCTTGTACATGCTCTTGTACCCACGGAATTTAAAAAATATTCTTTTATTCAAAAGTTGTAGGTAGTTGAACTTAAGAAATGATTTTTCAGTGAAATATTTCGTTATAACTGCTCATGAACTGCTCATAAAATGAAAAGTATTCGACTAATCAGAAATTCCGTACGTACTTCTCTGCCAAATGCAATTAGGAACATGACTTTTAAATTTGTAGTAAATCGAGTGAAAATTGTTGAAGTTATTTGTCACGCCAGTTGGAAAAAAGTTGTTTCGAGAAGTTTCGAGTAGTCAGCCATTTTGTTCATCGAAAAAAATTTTAACAGCTTGACATTCATACTAAATAAATGTGTAATTAATTTTATGAATGGATCACTTTTTCATATGACAAAAATTGTTAAATTCGCACATGATTTTATACCCGTTACTGTCGCCTAACCCCTCAACTATCTATGAGAAAGTCTGGGTGAAAAATTTGTGTGGTTATGTTGACATTGTACATGCCCTTAACCATGATCTGTCGCGGTCTCTCTCTCTCTCTCTCTCTCTCACACACACACACACACACACACACACACACACACACACACACACACACACACACACACACACACACACACACACACACACACACACACACACACACACACGCACACACACGCAATTCTTTTTGCCGTTACCCAATCAAAGGATGAAACAAATTTGGTGAACGTTACGCCGTGTAAATCTGCGATTCGGTACTTTTATATCAAAGTAACTTTACGACTCTACCTGGAAGAGCGTCGTGTGGTTTTTCATTCCGTGTATGTAGATATACACACATACACAGGCAATATAGATATATCCATATGTAAGGGCAACTCCGATCCATCCACGCAGCCGTAACTTCGTATAGAGCGTCCATGTATATATACAGGCGCGCGGGACCCGCGGTTCTCAAGAAGCAATTATCCATTTTTTAATTTCCCTTCGAGCGAGAGGAGTTGACGTGGGACGAGGGATGAGTCGAGAGAAGCAGCCCGCGGACAGGACTGTTTGATCAGTCCGACCTTGTGTGCGGTCGTGTACGAGGAGAGAGCGCCACCGCCATAACGTAACAGTTCTCGCTATATTTCGGACACACGAGATATGAGACAGAGAAAAGAGATGCATGTGGACCAGAGGCCTAACCGCGAGAGACTTCGCTCGGAGGCTAAGAAAAAACCGACGAACGCGCGTCTCTCGTGTCCAGATCGCGGGCTCGTTTCTTCTTCCTGGAGCCTGACACACAAATCATATCGTCGGCGGCGTGTTCACTAGAATAACGCATTTCGGTCTATCGATACATTTATATATGTATACATGTGTGTGTGTGTGTGTGTGTGTGTGTGTGTGTGTATTATATATATATATATATATATATATATATATATATATATATATATATATATATTTCGTACGTGTCGCCGCTTCTCTCTGAATTTTTTTTTCCCAATTTTTTTGCCATGGCAAAACTCGTGAGTGGCAAACAAAAATTTGGTAAATGATACGTCGTGTTAGGTATATATACAGGGTGAGGCAACAACTGTTAGCAGTAGAAATATTTTTTAGCCTATCGGAATTAGGAGAAAACTTTTCTTACAAAAGTTCGAAGAGGGTCATCGATTGGTGGCTACGAGGTTCATCCAGATGGAGGGGCTTTCGAGATTTCAACGACCCTCCAGTTTTTAAAATGGGACCATTATTTTTAAAAATAGAATTTCATCGAGGTCCTAGAAGTAGGTTCACACACCAAATTTCAAGACGATCGATTGAGATTTTGCATGAAAAATCAAAAACAAAATTTCAACGTTTTTAGCCTAAAATCGATCAAAAAGAGCAAAAAGATGCAAGCACTTACTCCTATCAAAGGTGGTCAAAGTGATGGCCATCATTTTCAATGCATGCTTGTAATCCGATTCGCATTGAGTCTGAATCTTATTGACGGGCTACATCTACCTAGATGAGTAAAAAAATTTTAGTTTTCCAACAATATTTTTAGTCGATAGTATCACCTTTTAGCTATATTCCTTGAAAATTTCATTGAAATATACCTAAAATTGAATGGGCTACAGCTTCTAACAGTCGGCCGAGCGGTAGCAGCACCATACTTCACACTTTGAGGGCTTACGTGGGTTTGAACATTTAAAACAATAAAATAAAATTATTATCTAATAGTACAATATGTCTAGACTATTCTCCCAAAGTTTTAAGTTAATCGGAGTTAAAGTCTAGGAGAGAAAGAGCCTTTGGGAATTCCCCCCGTTGGGAAAGACCGGCCGGGAGCGACGCAGGTACAGTTGCATGCAAAAGTGTCCGGCCAAAGATAATTTTATGATGGAGTAACGTTTAAGGGATGCAAAATGGAAACACAAACATATCATCGTAAAGTTCTTTTATTATGCAATCGAAACGTGTTATTTAAAAATTATATATAACTATTCATAATTATTTATAACCAAAATAACAATTTTCGCTTTATCATAACCATCCGGCCAAGTACGAATTACGCACTATATACAAAGAAAAAATATAATAACTCAAGAAAAAACATTGAAAACGGTAATAAATGTAAAATTTTCATCAATACTTGGTAGTCATGCCCTTCGAAGCTATCACAGCAGCTCATCGGTGAGGCATCGATTGAATAATTTTGATGATTCTATCTTGAGAGATATTTTTCCACTCTTCTGGAACTTTTCCCCACAAAGCAGCTTTATTGGCACAATGTTCAGTTCCTACTCTTAGTTTTAACTCTTGCCATAAATGTTCTATGGGATTCAAGACCGGAGATTTACTCGGCCACTCTAAAACTCGAATATTTTTCTTGCTAAAAACCTGCTGAAGGAGCTGTGATCGATGCTTTGGATCATTATCTTGCCGAAAAATCCACCCTTGTGGCATATTCTGACGAGCATAAGGCAGCATTTCTTCTAATATAATATCTCTATACATAGCAGAGTTCATAGTGCCTTTAATTTTAAAGATTGGACCGACGCCTCTCCAAGAGAATGCACCCCATAACACAATGCTACCTCCACCGTGTTTCACAGTTGGTGTTTGATATCGCGAATCATTTCTAGTTCCTTTTGGTCGTCGAACGTACCTTCTCCCATCATTACCAAACAAATTAATTTTACCCGAGTAGAAATTTCTTAGGGTTAGCCTGACCAGGATCAGGCCCCGATCGGGCCGCAAGTATTAAGGCCCTAAATCAGGCTATACTAAAATGGCCCAACTGAGGCCGTCCCTGATAAGATCCTTTTCCCGATAGAGCCCCACCAAGGCTTGCTCTGATAGGCCCTACTAAGGCTTTCCATGATAGGGCCTTACTAAGGCTGTCCCTAATGTGGCCCTACTCAGGCTTTCCCCGATAGGGCCCTACCAAGGCTTGCCCTGATAGGCCCTACTATGGCTTTCCCTGATGAGGCCATAAATAAGCTTGCCCTATAACTGCCTCAGCAGTCGCTAGGTGCACATAACTTCTTATTTTCCACATAGAAACTTCGATTTTACCGCATCGTAGCTTCGGAGTTTCGATGCATTCCTGAATTCTATTTAAAAAAAGGTGCTATAGACAGTCACGACACAAAATGTTATGCAACTTGGATGCGTGTTAGAAGATTTCGGCAACTTTGTAAGGCGAAGAGAGAGAGAGAGAGAGAGAGAGAGGAATTATATATATATATATAGTGTTAAGTTTAAAAACTCTATAACATATTATTCGATAAACCTCTTTAATTGTCACAATGATTTCAACTAATTGATATACTTTATGTGATACAACAAATAATTATAGGAATTCATTTGGTCTCTTATGCCATATCTCGGACCAAGATGTTACAAGCACTCGGTAGCATAGGCGCAGCGTGCCTAGCTTTGGGTAGGGAGGTACGATGTTCGATTCCCATATAGGCGAAATATTTTCTTCGAACAAAAACATTTCAGCAGGCCAGGGAATGACGAATTATGATACAAAATCATTGTAGTAGACCTCTAAATTAAGTGGTTCATTCCATTTTGGATTTTCGAAATATTATATGCATTTCTTTCTGATCAAGCAACCTGATAGGGGCCTGATTAGGCAACCAGTTCAGGCCCATTTGTGACACAACGTTACATTTCCTAGTAGGGCCCTTTCAGGCTGCCTTATTAGTGCCCTACCAGGGCAGTCAGGCAACCTGATCGGACCCGGATTTGGGCCCCATCGAAATTTCTACGCGGGTAGTTTCGTCTGAGAACAGCACTTTTTTCCAATCTTCAACTGGTATTTTTTCGCGAACTCTCATCTGGCCTTCTTATTTTTTTTTACTGATGAGCGGTTTTTTAACTCCAACACTTCCAAAAAGTCTCACTTCAGTCAGTCTACGTGAAACAGTACTTTGGCTAATGTCAGCCAAACGAGGATGGATTTGTCAGCAAGATAATGATCCAAAACATCGATCACAGCTCCTTCAGCAGGTTTTTAGCAAGAAAAATATTTGAGTTTTAGAGTGGCCGAGTCAATCTCCGGACTTGAATCCCATAGAACATTTATGGCAAGAGTTAAAACTAAGAGCAGAAACTGAACATTGTGCCAATAAAGCTGCTTTGTGGGGAAAAGTTTAAGAAAAGTGGAAAAATATCTTTCAAGATAGAATCATCAAACTTATTGAATCGATGCCTCACCGATGTGCTACCGTGATAGCTTCGAAGGGCATGGCTACCAAGTATTGATGAAAATCTTACATTTATTACCGTTTTCAATTTTTTCTCTTGAGTTACCATATTTTTTCTTTGTATATAGTGCGTACTTCGTACTTGGCCGGATAGTTATGAAAAAGCGAAAATTGTTATTTTGGTTATAAATAATTATGAATAGTTATATATAATTTTTCAATAACACATTTTGATTGCATAATAAAAGAACGTTACGATGATATGTTTGTGTTTCTATTTTGCATCCTTTAAACGTTACTCCATAATAAAATTATTTTTGACCGGACACTTTTGCGTGCAACTGTATATCGCATTTTTCTCAAAACACTATTTTTGAAGTTGGTGGACGTGATATCTCGAGGACCACTTGATGGTTTACTTCCAAATTTACAGGAGATACGATGAGAAACATTTAAAGGTCGTTGACGATCTCACTATTTTAAAATCGATCTTCGTTTTTTGATAGTTACGTAAAAATAACGATTTTGTATGCTCTACGTTCTACGTTATAAAAATGATTTAAAAAATCGCCGATCGTGAACGACTCGTATTTATTGTTAACTTGAATAACCCGTTTGGTTTTTAGATTTCACATGGGCCGTTTCACCTCGACAGTGTCCACCGTCAAACGTAGCGAAAAAATGTCATCATCTGCCGGTGGCCATGTTTTTGTGGATTTTTTTCAAATGCTCTCAATACATGTATCTTTGTGTTTAAAAAAATGCACTTCTATTTCACCGACCGGTTTCCAGAAAAAAATCGGAATTTGACCATTTTTTTCGGGTCTCTAGGTAAATGTAGCCCCTTAATCACGCCAGTCTGTATTAGCAAACAGGCTCTAATTGAGGTTTCGATAGTTTAATACCAAGTAAAATCCAGGTAAGTCGTACGGCTTTGTTTACATTGTTCGCAACTAAGAATCTTATCAACTTGTTTTGGAAAGCAGTGAGAAGTTTGAGATTTCCATAATAAACGTGTGTTCTCTTCAATGAAAAGTACTACGATAGATTTCGTTCTGTCAGTACAGAATTTATTTTTCCGCGAAACTTTTCCTTATCATGAGCAAGTTGATATGATTTTGATCCACGGAGAATGTTACAAAACGATACAATCAATGCGAATCAAATTGCGTTTAAAGTGCTAGTCATCACTTTGAGCACCTTTTAGAGGAATGAGTGCGTTTGCACCGTTTTTTAAATCGATTCTAGGCTAAAAACATTGAAATTTATTTTTTTTCAATCGATTTTTTATATTTAATCTTGATCGATTAACTTGTCATTTGGTATGTGAATTTATATTTAGTTCCTTGATAAAATTCTGAAAAGACGAATGGAACCAATTTTAAAAAATCGAGGTGACCTTGTAATCTCCGAAGCGTCTCCACCCGGATCTCTACCCGGATCAACCGTAACCACACGATGACCCCCATCGAACTATGCATCTTTTGTAGGAAGAGATATCTCCTGAGTCCGAGAGGCTGAAAAATATTTCTACTGCTAATAGTTGTTGCTTCACCCGGTGTATGTATGGATGCATTTATGTGAGTGCATATGTGTATATGTTTTTAGTCCCTTGATCGGGCACGTTTTTTTATTTTTCGTTGAAAAAAAATGTGTGCGTATATATATATATATATATATATATATATATACAGGGTGATTCAGTTCAGGTCGTGCATCCGGCAACTACCGATGCTGGACGATGTTCGGAACGAAGCTACTTAGCCGATTTTTTTAATTCGCAATAGCTTTTAAATGGAAAGCAATAGAATTCTGGAATTCTAGGCCAATCAGAATCGCCGTTACGTACGCGTTGGGCGACGCCTCAGTGTCGGGTTATCAAGGCACCGATTCTAAACATTTGAAAAAGTGGCAGAGTTCAGACGGAATTTCGTATCGCGAACGCGAAAGTTCTTTTGTTCGAACCGAAGTTTGCTGTCCTTCTCTATCAAATGATGAAGCAACGAGTGATCGGCGTTTGTCACATGTGCAATGAATTATGCTGTAACGTCCAGTTCTTTTATTAAAACAATATTTTTATCCAAACATACGTAGATTTTAGGTTCTCGGATAATTCGAATGGGATAAATAAGTCATATGATGTAACGCTCGGTCCCGGCGATATATTTGATGAACTGCCACCGCCGATTAAACCTTCGTGAACAATTAAAAAAAACGCATCTAGAAATGTAGAGTGCGCATTGCTCAGCTTTAAATGTTTCAGAGAGTTGAAAATAATTACTCGACAAAACAGGAGGGAAAGGTTTTGCTGATCGCAACGCAAATTAAAAATGCAGAAAAAATACACAGAAAAAAGTTGACTACTAACGGATAATGGGAAAAAAGGAATTGAAAAAGACTCGGAAGTTAAATGGAATACCCTCTGCAATCATAGATCATTGCGCAAAACATTGGCTTCATTTCGTTACGTAGCCGAGTGCAATGGTAGCTGTTCGGAAGCGCTCTTTTGAGCTTTGAGCCGACCACTGTAAATATGATTCCCATAAACAGACGTGAAACATTATTTTAACGAATGGTCTTGCATATTGGATTCGTCTCGACACTGGAAAAAAATTATTGTATGCGTATTTATCAAACTTAAAGAAAAATTAAAGTCGGATCTCATGGAAATCTCCGTTTGGATCAATATTTTTTACAGTTGGGAATAAATACAAGTGCGAATGCAAGTGGTCTCGTTGTGGAACAATCTCTACAATCAGAAAACATTGAGCAAGACATTGGTTTCATTCCTTTTCATAGTCCACTGCAGCAGTAGTAGTTCTGAAACGATATTCTCGATATCGAGGGAGGTGAAATTTTAGAATCATGCATAGGAAACGAATCCAAACAATGTGAACCTTTTGAGGTTGATGATGCATCTCGATCCGATAAAAAAACGGTTGAAACAGGCGTATTAATCAACGTTAAATCTCATGTGAATTTCTCGTCGAATCGACGACTTTCAAATCAGGAACCGGATCCGAGTCTGCATGCAAGTGGTTCTGTTGTGGAATAATGACTACAAACTGAGAACGTCGCGGCGAGCATCGGATTCGTTCACGTTCATAGTCCACGGCAGCAGTAGCAGTCCTCAACGGCTATTTTCGTGGCGAGAGTGAAACATTTAAAAAAACCACCCACTGGGAACGAGTCCGAAAAGTCTCAAGGTTATTTCGATAATGAAACACAAAACAGAATTTGAATGGACCGTTTTACATGTTGGATTCGTCTCGATTCGATCAAAAACAAACGGTTGAAACAGGCGTATTTATCAACGTTGAATCTCATGTGAATTTTCGTCCGAATCGACGACTTTTAAATCGGGAAACGAATCCGAGTCTGCATGCACGTGTTTCTGTTGTGGAATAATCCCGACAAACTGAGAACGCCGCGCCGAGCATTGGATTCGTTCACTTTCATAGTCCACAGCAGCAGTAGTGGTCCTCAATGGCAATTTTCGTGCCGAGGGTGATACATTTTTTAAAAATCACCCACTGGGAACGAATCCGAAAAGTCTCAAGGTTATTTCGATAATGAAACACAAAACAGAATTTGAATGGACCGTTTTTCGTAGTGTTTTCGTCTCGATTCGATTAAAAAAACGGATGAAACAGGCGTATTTGTCAACGTCGAATCTCATGTGAATTTCGGTTCGAATCGACGACTTTTATATCGGGAAACGAATCCCAGTATGCATGCAAGTGCTTTTGTTGTGGAATAATCCCTACAAACTGAGAATGTCGCGCCGAGCATCGAATTCGTTCACGTTCATAGTCCACAGCAGCAGTAGTAGTCCTCAACGGCTATTTTCGTGCCAAGAGTGAAACATTTTAAAAAATCACCCACTGGGAACGAGTCCGAACAGTCTGAAGGTTATTGCGATAATCAGACACAAAACAGAATTCGAATGGACCGTTTTACACATTGGATTCGTCTCGATTCGATAAAAAACAAACGGTTGAAACAGGTGTATTTATCAACGTCGAATGTCATGTGTATTTCCTTTCGAATAGACAACTTTTAAATCCGGAACCGAATCCGAGTCTGCATGCAAGTGTTTCTGTTAAGGAATAATCCCTACACACTGAGAACTCCGCGCCGAGCATCGGATTCGTTCACGTTCATATTCCACAGCAGCAGTAGTAGTCCTCAACGGCTTTTTTCGTGCCGAGGGTGAAACATTATTTAAAATCACCTTCTGAGAACGAATCCGAAAAGTCTCAAGGTTATTTCGATAATAAAACAAAACAGAATTTGAACAGACCGTTTTCATTTTGGATTCATCTCGGTCCGATAAAAAACATACATCTGAAACAGGCGTATTTATCGACGTCGAATCTTATGTGAATTTTTGTTCGAATCGACGACTTTTAAATCGGGAAATGAATCCGAGTCTCCATGCAAGTGTTTCTGTTGTGCAATAATCCCTACAAACTGAGAACGCAGCGCCGATGATCGGATTCGTTCACGTTCATAGTCCACAGCAGCAGTAGTAGTCCTCAATGGCTATTTTCGTGCCGAGGTGATACATTTTTTTTAATTACCCACTGGGAACGATTTCGAACAGTCTCAAGGTTATTTCGATAATAACACAAAACAGCATTTGAATAGACCGTTTTCATTTTGGATTCATCTCGGTCCGATAAAAAAAGCGGTTGAAACAGGCGTATTGATCAACGTCGAATCTCATGTGAATTTCTGTTCGAATCGACGACTTTTTAATCGGGAAGCGAATCCGAGTATGCATGGAAGTGTTTTTGTTCAGGAATAATCCCTACAAACTGACAACGCCGCGTCGAGCATCGGATTCGTTCACGTTCATAGTCCACGGCAGCAGTAGTAGTCCGCAACGGCTTTGATCGTGCCGAGGGTGAAACATTTTAAAAAATCAGCCACTGGGAATGAATCCGAAAAGTCTCAAGGTTATTTCGATAATGAAACACAAAATAGATTCGTCTCGATCCGATAAAAAACATACAGTTGAAACAGGCGTATTTATCATCGTCGAATGTCGTTGGAATTTTCGTTCGAATCGACGACTTTTAAATCGGGAAACGAATCCGAGTCTGCATGCATGTGTTTCTGTTGTGGAATAATCCCTACAAACTGGGAACGCCGCGCCAAGCATCGGATTCGTTCACGTACATAGTCCACAGCAGCAGTAGTAATCCTCAACGGCTATTTTCGTGCCAAGGGTGATGAATTTTAGAAAATTACTCACTGGGAACTATTCCGAACCATCTCAAGGTCATTTCGATAATTAAAAACAAAACAGAATTTGAATAGACCGTTTTACATATTGGAATTGTCTCGATTCGATAAAAAAAACGGTTGGAACAGGCGTATTTATCAACGTCGAATCTCATGTGAATTGTCGTTCGAATCGATGACTTTTAAATCGGGAAACGAATCCGAGTCTGCATGCAAGTGTTTCTGTTGAGGAATAATTCATACAAACTGTGAACGCCGCGCCGAGCATCGGATTCGTTCACGTTCATAGTGCACAGCAGCAGTAGTAGTCCTCAACGGCTATTTTCATGCCGAGGGTGATACATTTTTAAAAATTACCCACTGGGAACGATTCCGAACAGTCTCAAGGTTATTTCGATAATGAAACAAAACAGAATTTGAATAGACCGTTTTCATTTTGGATCCATCTCGGTCCGATAAAAAAAAGCGGTTGAAACAGGCGTATTTATCAACGTCGAATCTCATGTGAATTTCTGTTCGAATCGACGACTTTTAAATCGGGAAATGAATCCGAGTATGCATGCAAGTGTTTTTGTTGTGAAATAATCCCTACAAACTGAGAACGCCGCGTCGAGCATCGGATTCGTTCACGTTCATAGTCCACAGCAGCAGTAGTTGTCGTCAACGGCGATTTTCGTGCCGAGGGTGTTACATTTTAAAAAATCACCTTCTGGAAACGAATCCGAACAGTCTCAAGGTTATTTCGATAATGAAACACAAAACAGAATTTGAATGGATCGGTTTTCATATTGGATTCGTCTCGGTCCGATAAAAAAAAGCGGTTGAAACAGGCGTATTTATCAACGTCGAATCTCATGTGAATTTTCTTTCGAATCGACGACTTTTAAATCACGAAACGAATCCGAGTATGCATGCAAGTGTTTTTGTTGTGAAATAACCCCTACAAACTGAGAACGCTGCGTCGAGCATCGGATTCGTTCACGTTCATAGTCCACAGCAGCAGTAGTAGTCCTCAATGGCTATTTTCGTTCCGAGGTGATACATTTTTTAAAAATCACCTTCTGGGAACGAATCCGAACAGTCTCAAGGTTATTTCGATAATGAAATCCAAAACTTAATTTGAATGGACCGTTTTTCGTATTGGATTCGTCTCGATCCGATAAAAAAACCGGTGGAAACAGGCGTATTTATCAACGTCGAATCTCATGTGAATTTCGGTTCGAATCGACGACTTTTAAATCGGGAAACGAATCCGAGTATGCATGCAAGTGTTTTTGTTATGGAATAATCCCTACAAACTGAGAATGCCGCGCCGAGCATCGGATTCGTTCACGTTCATAGTCCACACCAGCAGTAGTAGTCCTCAACGGCTTTTTTCGTGCCGAGAGTGAAACAATTTTTAAAATGACCTTCTGTGGACGAATCCGAACACTCTCAGGGTTATTTCGATAATGAAACCCAAAACTGAATTTGAATGGACCGATTTTCATATTGGATTCGTCTCGATCCGATAAAAAAACATACAATTAAAACAGGCGTATTTATCAACGTCGAATCTCATGTGAATTTTTGTTCGAATCGACGACTTTTAAATCGGGAAACGAATCCGAGTCTCCATGCAAGTGTTTCTGTTGTGCAATAATCCCTACAAACTGAGAACGCCGCGCCGAGGATCGGATTCGTTCACGTTCATAGTCCACAGTAGCAGTAGTAGTCCTCAATAGCTATTTTCGTGCCGAGGTGATACATTTTTAAAAAATCACCTTCTGAGAACGAATCCGAACAGTCTCAAGGTTATTTCGATAATGAAATACAAAACATAATTTGAATGGACCGCTTTTCATATTGGATTCGCCTCAATCCGATTTAAAAAAAAACCGGTTGAAACAGGCGTATTTATCAACGTCGAATCTCATGTGAATTTCTGTTCGAATCGACGACTTTTAAATCGGGAAACGAATCCGAGTATGCATGCAAGTATTTTTGTTATGGGATAATCCCTACAAACTGAGAATGCCGCGCCGAGCATCGGATTCGTTCACGTTCATAGTCCACACCAGCAGTAGTAGTCCTCAACGGCTATTTTCGTGCCGAGAGTTAAACATTTTAAAAAATCACTCACTGGGAACGAGTCCGAACAGTCTCAAGGTTATTTCGATAATTAAACACAAAACAGAATTTGAATGGACCGTTTTAGATATTGGATTCGTCTCGATTCGATAAAAAACAAACGGTTGAAACAGGCGTATTTATCAACGTCGAATCTCATGTGAATTTATTTTCGAATCGACGACTTTTAAACCGGGAAACGAATCCGAGTTTGCATGCAAGTGTTTCTGTTAAGGAATAATCCCTACAAACTGAGAACGATGCGCCGAGCATCGGGTTCGTTCACATTCATAGTCCACAGCAGCAGTAGTAGCAGTAGTAGTCAACGGCTTTTTTCGTGCCGAGGCCGAAACATTTTTTAAAATCACCTTCTGGGGACGAATCCGAACAGTCTTAAGGTTATTTCGATAATGAAATACAAAACAGAATTTGAATGAACCGTTTTTCGTATTGGATTCGTCTCGGTCCGATTTTGAAAAAACGGTTGAAACAGGCGTATTTATCAACGTCGAATCTCATGTGAATTTTCGTTGGAATCGACGACTATTAAATCGGGTAACGAATCCGAGTCTGCATGCAAGTGTTTCTGTTGTGGAATAATCCCTACAAACCGAGAACGCCGCGTCGAGCATCGGATTCGTTCACGTTCATAGGCCACGGCAGCAATTGTAGTCCTCAACGGCTTTGATCGTGCCGAGGGTGAAACATTTTAAAAAATCACCCACTGGGAACCAGTCCGAAAAGTCTCAAGGTTATTTCGATAATGAAACACAAAATAGATTCGTCTCGATCCGATAAAAAACATACAGTTGAAACAGGCGTATTTATCAACGTCGAATCTCGTTGGAATTTTCGTTCGAATCGACGACTTTTAAATCGGGAAACGAATCCGAGTCTGCCTGCATGTGTGTCTGTTGTGGAATAATCCCTACAAACTGGGAACGCCGCGCCAAGCATCGGATTCGTTCACGTTTATAGTCCACAGTAGCTGTAGTAGTCCTCAACGGCTATTTTCGTGCCGAGGGTGATACATTTTTAAAAATTACCCACTGGGAACGATTCCGAACAGTCTCAAGGTTATTTCGATAATTGAACACAAAACAGAATCTGAATGGACCGTTTTACTATTGAATTTGTCTCGATTCGATAAAAAACAAACGGTTGAAACAGGCGTATTTATCAACGCCGAATCTCATGTGAATTTTCATTCGAATCGATGACTTTTAAATCGGGAAACGAATCCGAGTATGCATGCAAGTGTTTTTGTTATGGAATAATCCCTACAAACTGAGAATGCCGCGCCGAGCATCGGATTCGTTCACGTTCATAGCCGTTGAGGACTACTACTGCTGCCGTGGACTATGAACGTGAACGAATCCGATGCTCGACGCGGCATTGTCAGTTTGTAGGGAACCTCAACAAAAACACTTGCATGCATACTCGGATTCGCTTCCCGATTTAAAAGTCGTCGATTCGAACTGAAATTCACATGATATTCGACGTTGATAAATACGCCGATAAATATTTCAACCGCTTTTTTAATCGGACCGAGACGAATCCATTATGAAAACCGATCATTTCAAATTCTGTTTTGTGTTTCACTATCGAAATAACCTTAAGACTGTTCGGATTCGTTTCCAGAAGGTGATTTTTTTAAAGGTCCCTCGGCACGAAACTAGCCGTTGAGGACTACTACCGCTGCTGTCGACTATGAACGTGAACGAATCCGATGCTCGACGCGGCGTTCTCAGTTTGTATGGATTATTCCACAACAAAAACACTTGCATGCATACTCGGATTCGTTTCCCGATTTAAAAGTTGTCGATTCGAACAGAAATTCATATGAGATTTGACGTTGATAAATACGCCTGTTTCAACCGCTTTTTTTTATCGGACCGAGATGAATCCAAAATGAAACCGGTTTATTCAAATTCTGTTTTGATTCATTATGGAAATAACCTTGAGACTGTTCGAATTCGTCCACAGAAGGTGATTTTAAAAAATGTTTCACCCTCGGCACGAAAAAAGCCGTTGAGGACTACTACTGCTACTGTGGACTATGAACGTGAACGAATCCGATGCTCGGCGCGGCGTTCTCAGTTTGTAGGGATTATTCCTTAACAGAAACACTTGCATGCAGACTCGGATTCGTTTCCCGATTTAAAAGTCGTCGATTCGAAAGTAAATTCACATGAGATTCAACATTGATAAATACGCCTGTTTCAACCGTTTGTTTTTTATCGAATCGAGACGAATCCAATATGTAAAACGGTCCATTCAAATTCTGTTTTGTGTTTAATTATCGAAATAACCTTGAGATGCTTCGGACTCGTTCCCAGTGAGTGATTTTTTAAAATGTTTCACTCTCGGCACGAAAATAGCCGTTGAGGACTACTACTGCTGGTGTGGACTATGAACGTGAACGAATCCGATGCTCGGCGCGGCATTCTCAGTTTGTAGGGATTATTCCATAACAAAAACACTTGCATGCATACTCGGATTCGTTTCCCGATTTAAAAGTCATCGATTCGAACGAAAATTCACATGAGATTCAGCGTTGATAAATACGCCTGTTTCAACCGTTTGTTTTTTATCGAATCGAGACAAATTCAATAGTAAAACGGTCCATTCAGATTCTGTTTTGTGTTTAAATATCGAAATGACCTTGAGACGGTTCGGAATCGTTCCCAGTGGGTAATTTTTAAAAATGTATCACCCTCGGCACGAAAATAGCCGTTGAGGACTACTACTGCTGCTGTGGACTATGAACGTGAACGAATCCGATGCCTGGCGCGGCGTTCTCAATTTGTAGCGATTATTCCACAACAGAAACACATGTATGCAGACTCGGATTCGTTTCCCGATTTAAAAGTCGTCGATTCGAACAGAAATTCACATGAGATTCGACGTTGATAAATACGCCTGTTTCAACCGGTTTTTTTTATCGGATCGAGACGAATCCAATACGAAAAATGGTCCATTCAAATTATGTTTTGTATTTCATTATCGAAATAACCTTGAGACTGTTCGGATTCGTTCCCAGAAGGTGATTTTTAAAAAATGTATCACCTCGGCACGAAAATAGCCATTGCGGACTACTACTCCTGCTGTGGACTATGAACGTGAACGAATCCGATCCTCGGCGCGGCGTTCTCAGTTTGTAGGGATTATTGCACAACAGAAACACTTGCATGGAGACTCGGATTCGTTTCCCGATTTAAAAGTCGTCGATTCGAACGAAAATTCCAACGAGATTCGACGTTGATAAATACGCCTGTTTCAACTGTATGTTTTTTTATCAGATCGAGACGAATCCAATATGAAAACCGGTCCATTCAAATTCTGTTTTGTGTTTCATTATGGAAATAACCTTGAGACTGTTCGAATTCGTCCACAGAAGGTGATTTTAAAAAATGTTTCACCCTCGGCACGAAAAAAGCCGTTGAGGACTACTACTGCTGCTGTGGACTATGAACGTGAACGAATCCGATGCTCGGCGCGGCGTTCTCAGTTTGTAGGGATTATTCCTTAACAGAAACACTTGCATGCAGACTCGGATTCGTTTCCCGATTTAAAAGTCGTCGATTCGAAAATAAATTCACATGAGATTCGACATTGATAAATACGCCTGTTTCAACCGTTTGTTTTTTATCGAATCGAGACGAATCCAATATGTAAAACGGTCCATTCAAATTCTGTTTTGTGTTTAATTATCGAAATAACCTTGAGATGCTTCGGACTCGTTCCCAGTGAGTGATTTTTTAAAATATTTCACTCTCGGCACGAAAATAGCCGTTGAGGACTACTACTGCTGGTGTGGACTATGAACGTGAACGAATCCGATGCTCGGCGCGGCATTCTCAGTTTGTAGGGATTATTCCATAACAAAAACACTTGCATGCATACTCGGATTCGTTTCCCGATTTAAAAGTCATCGATTCGAACGAAAATTCACATGAGATTCGGCGTTGATAAATACGCCTGTTTCAACCGTTTGTTTTTTATCGAATCGAGACAAATTCAATAGTAAAACGGTCCATTCAGATTCTGTTTTGTGTTCAATTATCGAAATAACCTTGAGACTGTTCGGAATCGTTCCCAGTGAGTGATTTTTTAAAATATTTCACTCTCGGCACGAAAATAGCCGTTGAGGACTACTACTGCTGGTGTGGACTATGAACGTGAACGAATCCGATGCTCGGCGCGGCATTCTCAGTTTGTAGGGATTATTCCATAACAAAAACACTTGCATGCATACTCGGATTCGTTTCCCGATTTAAAAGTCATCGATTCGAACGAAAATTCACATGAGATTCGGCGTTGATAAATACGCCTGTTTCAACCGTTTGTTTTTTATCGAATCGAGACAAATTCAATAGTAAAACGGTCCATTCAGATTCTGTTTTGTGTTCAATTATCGAAATAACCTTGAGACTGTTCGGAATCGTTCCCAGTGGGTAATTTTTAAAAATGTATCACCCTCGGCACGAAAATAGCCGTTGAGGGCTACTACTGCTGCCGTGGACTATGAACGTGAACGAATCCGATGCTCGACGCGGCATTGTCAGTTTGTAGGGATTATTCCTCAACAAAAACACTTGCATGCATACTCGGATTCGCTTCCCGATTTAAAAGTCGTCGATTCGAACAGAAATTCACATGATATTCGACGTTGATAAATACGCCGATAAATATTTCAACCGCTTTTTTTATCGGACCGAGACGAATCCAATATGAAAACCGATCCATTCAAATTCTCTTTTGTGTTTCATTATCGAAATAACCTTGAGACTGTTCGGATTCGTTTTCAGAAGGTGATTTTTAAAAATGTAACACCCTCGGCACGAAACTAGCCGTTGACTACTACCGCTGCTGTGGACTATGAACGTGAACGAATCCGATGCTCGATGCGGCGTTCTCAGTTTGTATGGATTATTCCACAACAAAAACACTTGCATGCATACTCGGATTCGTTTCCAGATTTAAAAGTCGTCGATTCGAACAGAAATTTACATGAGATTTGACGTTAATAAATACGCCTGTTTCAACCGCTTTTTTTATCGGACCGAGATGAATCCAAAATGAAAACGGTTTATTCAAATTCTGTTTTGTTTCATTATCGAAATAACCTTGAGACTGTTCGGAATCGTTCCCAGTGGGTAATTTTTTAAAATGTATCACACTCGGCATGAAAATAGCCGTTGAGGACTACTACTGCTGCTGTGGACTATGAACGTGAACGAATCCGATGCCTGGCGCGGCGTTCCCAGTATGTAGGGATTATTCCACAACAGAAACACATGCATGCAGACTCGGATTCGTTTCCCGATTTAAAAGTCGTCGATTCGAACAGAAATTCACATGAGATTCGACGTTGATAAATACGCCTGTTTCAACCGGTTTTTTTAATCAGATCGAGACGAATCCAATATGAAAACCGATCCATTCAAATTCTGTTTTGTGTTTCATTATCGAAATAACCTTGAGACTGTTCGGATTCGTTTCCAGAAGGTGATTTTTTAAAATGTAACACCCTCGGCACGAAAATCGCCGTTGAGGACTACTACTGCTGCTGTGGACTATGAACGTGAACGAATCCGATGCTCGACGCGGCGTTTTCAGTTTGTAGGGATTATTTCACAACAAAAACACTTGCATGCATACTCGGATTCGTTTCCCGATTTAAAAGTCGTTGATTCGAACAGAAATTAACATGAGATTCGACGTTGATAAATACGCATGTTTCAACCGCTTTTTTTTATCGGACCGAGATGGATTCAAAATGATAACGGTCTATTCAAATTCTGTTTTGTTTCATTATCGAAAGAACCTTGAGACTGTTCGGAATCGTTCCCAGTGGGTAATTTTTAAAAATGTATCACCCTCGGCATGAAACTAGCCGTTGAGGACTACTACTGCTGCTGTGGACTATGAACGTGAACGAACCCGATGCTTGGCGCGGCTTTCACAGTTTGTACGAATTATTCCACAACAGAAACACTTGCATGCAGACTCGGATTCGTTTCCCGATTTAAAAGTCATCGATTCGAACGAAAATTCACATGAGATTCGACGTTGATAAATACGCCTGTTCCAACCGTTTTTTTTTTTTTTATCGAATCGAGACAAATCCAATATGTAAAACGGTCCATTCAAATTCTGTTTTGTGTTTATCTATCGAAATGACCTTGAGACTGCTCGGAATCGTTCCCAGTGAGTAATTTTCTAAAATGTATCACCCTCGGCACGAAAATAGCCGTTGAGGACTACTACTGCTGCTGTGGACTATGAACGTGAACGAATCCGATGCTCGACGCGGCGTTCTCAGTTTGTATGGATTATTCCACAACAAAAACACTTGCATGCATACTCGGATTCGTTTCCCGATTTAAAAGTTGTCGATTCGAACAGAAATTCATATGAGATTTGACGTTGATAAATACGCCTGTTTCAACCGCTTTTTTTTATCGGACCGAGATGAATCCAAAATGAAACCGGTTTATTCAAATTCTGTTTTGATTCATTATGGAAATAACCTTGAGACTGTTCGAATTCGTCCACAGAAGGTGATTTTAAAAAATGTTTCACCCTCGGCACGAAAAAAGCCGTTGAGGACTACTACTGCTGCTGTGGACTATGAACGTGAACGAATCCGATGCTCGGCGCGGCGTTCTCAGTTTGTAGGGATTATTCCTTAACAGAAACACTTGCATGCAGACTCGGATTCGTTTCCCGATTTAAAAGTCGTCGATTCGAAAGTAAATTCACATGAGATTCGACATTGATAAATACGCCTGTTTCAACCGTTTGTTTTTTATCGAATCGAGACGAATCCAATATGTAAAACGGTCCATTCAAATTCTGTTTTGTGTTTAATTATCGAAATAACCTTGAGATGCTTCGGACTCGTTCCCAGTGAGTGATTTTTTAAAATGTTTCACTCTCGGCACGAAAATAGCCGTTGAGGACTACTACTGCTGCTGTGGACTATGAACGTGAACGAATCCGATGCCTGGCGCGGCGTTCTCAATTTGTAGCGATTATTCCACAACAGAAACACATGTATGCAGACTCGGATTCGTTTCCCGATTTAAAAGTCGTCGATTCGAACAGAAATTCACATGAGATTCGACGTTGATAAATACGCCTGTTTCAACCGGTTTTTTTTATCGGATCGAGACGAATCCAATACGAAAAATGGTCCATTCAAATTATGTTTTGTATTTCATTATCGAAATAACCTTGAGACTGTTCGGATTCGTTCCCAGAAGGTGATTTTTAAAAAATGTATCACCTCGGCACGAAAATAGCCATTGCGGACTACTACTCCTGCTGTGGACTATGAACGTGAACGAATCCGATCCTCGGCGCGGCGTTCTCAGTTTGTAGGGATTATTGCACAACAGAAACACTTGCATGGAGACTCGGATTCGTTTCCCGATTTAAAAGTCGTCGATTCGAACGAAAATTCCAACGAGATTCGACGTTGATAAATACGCCTGTTTCAACTGTATGTTTTTTTATCGGATCGAGACGAATCCAATATGAAAACCGGTCCATTCAAATTCTGTTTTGTGTTTCATTATGGAAATAACCTTGAGACTGTTCGAATTCGTCCACAGAAGGTGATTTTAAAAAATGTTTCACCCTCGGCACGAAAAAAGCCGTTGAGGACTACTACTGCTGCTGTGGACTATGAACGTGAACGAATCCGATGCTCGGCGCGGCGTTCTCAGTTTGTAGGGATTATTCCTTAACAGAAACACTTGCATGCAGACTCGGATTCGTTTCCCGATTTAAAAGTCGTCGATTCGAAAATAAATTCACATGAGATTCGACATTGATAAATACGCCTGTTTCAACCGTTTGTTTTTTATCGAATCGAGACGAATCCAATATGTAAAACGGTCCATTCAAATTCTGTTTTGTGTTTAATTATCGAAATAACCTTGAGATGCTTCGGACTCGTTCCCAGTGAGTGATTTTTTAAAATATTTCACTCTCGGCACGAAAATAGCCGTTGAGGACTACTACTGCTGGTGTGGACTATGAACGTGAACGAATCCGATGCTCGGCGCGGCATTCTCAGTTTGTAGGGATTATTCCATAACAAAAACACTTGCATGCATACTCGGATTCGTTTCCCGATTTAAAAGTCATCGATTCGAACGAAAATTCACATGAGATTCGGCGTTGATAAATACGCCTGTTTCAACCGTTTGTTTTTTATCGAATCGAGACAAATTCAATAGTAAAACGGTCCATTCAGATTCTGTTTTGTGTTCAATTATCGAAATAACCTTGAGACTGTTCGGAATCGTTCCCAGTGAGTGATTTTTTAAAATATTTCACTCTCGGCACGAAAATAGCCGTTGAGGACTACTACTGCTGGTGTGGACTATGAACGTGAACGAATCCGATGCTCGGCGCGGCATTCTCAGTTTGTAGGGATTATTCCATAACAAAAACACTTGCATGCATACTCGGATTCGTTTCCCGATTTAAAAGTCATCGATTCGAACGAAAATTCACATGAGATTCGGCGTTGATAAATACGCCTGTTTCAACCGTTTGTTTTTTATCGAATCGAGACAAATTCAATAGTAAAACGGTCCATTCAGATTCTGTTTTGTGTTCAATTATCGAAATAACCTTGAGACTGTTCGGAATCGTTCCCAGTGGGTAATTTTTAAAAATGTATCACCCTCGGCACGAAAATAGCCGTTGAGGGCTACTACTGCTGCCGTGGACTATGAACGTGAACGAATCCGATGCTCGACGCGGCATTGTCAGTTTGTAGGGATTATTCCTCAACAAAAACACTTGCATGCATACTCGGATTCGCTTCCCGATTTAAAAGTCGTCGATTCGAACAGAAATTCACATGATATTCGACGTTGATAAATACGCCGATAAATATTTCAACCGCTTTTTTTATCGGACCGAGACGAATCCAATATGAAAACCGATCCATTCAAATTCTCTTTTGTGTTTCATTATCGAAATAACCTTGAGACTGTTCGGATTCGTTTTCAGAAGGTGATTTTTAAAAATGTAACACCCTCGGCACGAAACTAGCCGTTGAGGACTACTACCGCTGCTGTGGACTATGAACGTGAACGAATCCGATGCTCGATGCGGCGTTCTCAGTTTGTATGGATTATTCCACAACAAAAACACTTGCATGCATACTCGGATTCGTTTCCAGATTTAAAAGTCGTCGATTCGAACAGAAATTTACATGAGATTTGACGTTAATAAATACGCCTGTTTCAACCGCTTTTTTTATCGGACCGAGATGAATCCAAAATGAAAACGGTTTATTCAAATTCTGTTTTGTTTCATTATCGAAATAACCTTGAGACTGTTCGGAATCGTTCCCAGTGGGTAATTTTTTAAAATGTATCACACTCGGCATGAAAATAGCCGTTGAGGACTACTACTGCTGCTGTGGACTATGAACGTGAACGAATCCGATGCCTGGCGCGGCGTTCCCAGTATGTAGGGATTATTCCACAACAGAAACACATGCATGCAGACTCGGATTCGTTTCCCGATTTAAAAGTCGTCGATTCGAACAGAAATTCACATGAGATTCGACGTTGATAAATACGCCTGTTTCAACCGGTTTTTTTAATCAGATCGAGACGAATCCAATATGAAAACCGATCCATTCAAATTCTGTTTTGTGTTTCATTATCGAAATAACCTTGAGACTGTTCGGATTCGTTTCCAGAAGGTGATTTTTTAAAATGTAACACCCTCGGCACGAAAATCGCCGTTGAGGACTACTACTGCTGCTGTGGACTATGAACGTGAACGAATCCGATGCTCGACGCGGCGTTTTCAGTTTGTAGGGATTATTTCACAACAAAAACACTTGCATGCATACTCGGATTCGTTTCCCGATTTAAAAGTCGTTGATTCGAACAGAAATTAACATGAGATTCGACGTTGATAAATACGCATGTTTCAACCGCTTTTTTTTATCGGACCGAGATGGATTCAAAATGATAACGGTCTATTCAAATTCTGTTTTGTTTCATTATCGAAAGAACCTTGAGACTGTTCGGAATCGTTCCCAGTGGGTAATTTTTAAAAATGTATCACCCTCGGCATGAAACTAGCCGTTGAGGACTACTACTGCTGCTGTGGACTATGAACGTGAACGAACCCGATGCTTGGCGCGGCTTTCACAGTTTGTACGAATTATTCCACAACAGAAACACTTGCATGCAGACTCGGATTCGTTTCCCGATTTAAAAGTCATCGATTCGAACGAAAATTCACATGAGATTCGACGTTGATAAATACGCCTGTTCCAACCGTTTTTTTTTTTTATCGAATCGAGACAAATCCAATATGTAAAACGGTCCATTCAAATTCTGTTTTGTGTTTATCTATCGAAATGACCTTGAGACTGCTCGGAATCGTTCCCAGTGAGTAATTTTCTAAAATGTATCACCCTCGGCACGAAAATAGCCGTTGAGGACTACTACTGCTGCTGTGGACTATGAACGTGAACGAATCCGATGCTTGGCGCGGCGTTCCCAGTTTGTAGGGTTTATTCCACAACAAAAACACATGCATGCAGACTTGGATTCGTTTCCCGATCTAAAAGTCGTCGATTCGAACGAAAATTCCAACGAGATTCGACGTTGATAAATACGCCTGTTTCAACTGTATGTTTTTTATCCGATCGAGACAAATCTATTTTGTGTTTCATTATCGAAATAACCTTGAGACTTTTCGGAATCGTTACCAGTGGGTGATTTTTTAAAATGTTTCACCCTCGGCACGATCAAAGCCGTTGAGGACTACTACTGCTGTTGTGGACTAGGAAAGTGAACGAATCCGATGCTCGGCGCGGCGTTCACAGTTTGTAGGGATTATTCCACAACAGAAACTCTTGCATGCAGACTCGGATTCGTTTCCCGATTTAAAAGTCATCAGTTCGAACGAAAATTCACATGAGATTCGACGTTGATAAATTCGCCTGTTTCAACCGTTTGTTTTTTATCGATTCGAGACACATCCAATATGTAAAACGGTCCATTCAAATTCTGTTTTGTGTTTCATTATCGAAATAGCCTTGACACTGTTCGGATTCGTTCCCAGAAGGTGATTTTTAAAAATGTTTCACCCTCGGCACGAAAATAGCGGTTGAGGACTACTACTGCTGCTGTGGACTATGATCGTGACCGAATCCGATTCTCGGCGCGGCGTTCTCAGTTTGTCGTGATTATTCGACAACAGAAACACGTGCATGCAGACTCGGATTCGTTTCCCGATTTAAAAGTCGTCGATTCGGACGAAAATTCACATGAGATTCGACGTTGATAAATACGCCTGTTTCAACCGTTTGTTTTTGATCGAATCGAGACGAATCCAACATGTAAAACGGTCCATTCAAATTCTGTTTTGTGTTTCATTATCGAAATAACCTTGAGACTTTTCGGACTCGTTCCCAGTGGGTGATTTTTTTTAATGTTTCACTCTCGCCACGAAAATAGCCGTTGAGGACTGCTACTGCTGCCGTGGACTATGAACGTGAACGAATCCGATGCTCGCCGCGACGTTCTCAGTTTGTAGGGATTATTCCACAACAGAACCACTTGCATGCAGTCTCGGATCCGTTTCCTGATTTGAAAGTCGTCGATTCGACGATAAATTCACATGAGATTTAACGTTGATTAATACGCCTGTTTCAACCGTTTTTTTATCGGCTCGAGCCGCATCATCAACCTCAAAAGGTTCTCATTGTTTGGATTCGTTTCCTATGCATGATTCTAAAATTCTACCTCCCTCGATATCGAGAATATCGTTTCAGAACTACTACTGCTGCAGTGGACTATGAAAAGAAATGAAACCAATGTCTTGCTCAATGTTTTCTGATTGTAGAGATTGTTCCGCAACGAGACCTCTTGCATTCGCACTTGTATTTATTCCCAACTGTAAAAAATATTGATCCAAACGGAGATTTCCATGAGATACGACTTTAATTTTTCTTTAAGTATGATAAATACGCATACAATAATTTTTTTCCAGTGTCGAGACGAATCCAATATGCAAGACCATTCGTTCAAATAATGTTTCACGTTTGTTTATTGGAATCATATTTACAGTGGTCGGCTCAAAGCTCAAAAGAGCTCTTCCGAACAGCTACCATTGCACTCGGCTACGTAACGAAATGAAGCCAATGTTTTGCGCAATGATCTATGATTGCAGAGGGTATTCCATTTAACTTCCGAGTCTTTTTCAATTCCTTTTTTCCCATTATCCGTTAGTAGCCAACTTTTTTCTGTGTATTTTTTTAGGCAAAACCTTTCCCTCCTATTTTGTCGAGTAATTATTTTCAACTCTCTGAAACATTTAAAGCTGAGCAATGCGCACTCTACATTTCTAGATGCGTTTTTTTTTTAAATTGTTCACGAAGGTTTAATCGGCGGTGGCAGTTCATCAAATATATCGCCGGGACCGAGCGTTACATCATATGACTTATTTATCCCATTCGAATTATCCGAGAACCTAAAATCTACGTATGTTTGGATAAAAATATTGTTTTAATAAAAGAACTGGACGTTACAGCATAATTCATTGCACATGTGACAAACGCCGATCACTCGTTGCTTCATCATTTGATAGAGAAGGACAGTAAACTTCGGTACGAACAAAAGAACTTTCGCGTTCGCGATACGAAATTCCGTCTGAACTCTGCCACTTTTTCAAATGTTTAGAATCGGTGCCTTGATAACCCGACACTGAGGCGTCGCCCAACGCGTACGTAACGGCGATTCTGATTGGCCTAGAATTCCAGAATTCTATTGCTTTCCATTTAAAAGCTATTGCGAATTAAAAAATTCGGCTAAGTAGCTTTGTTCCGAACATCGTCCAGCATCGGTAGTTGCCGGATGCACGACCTGAACTGAATCACCCTGTATATATATATATATATATATATATATATATATATATATATATATATATATATATATATATATAAGTGCCCAGTAAAAATTTAATCTACTTCAGATACAAATGAAAAGTACGCTGCGACTCCGAGGTCTCTCAATATTTTTTGTCGAATTATCCGACGCCAAGATGTTGCAACGTTTTTTTTTATCAATCCGTGTTGAATTTTGGCTAAAGTTATTAGGCACCCCCATTATTATTGCACTATCCACAAATATTTCCGCAGTAAAAGAAATGTGAGTATGAGGGAGGTGGCAGGGGCGATCTTAGAAAATGGTAATGTTACGAACTTGTTGATTTTGGTAGGTTTTATCATTTTCGTTCTAACTGTTGGAATAATCTTCTGGCTGACAGAAAAATTGAGATCCTAATACTCTTGGCTAATATATACACACCGTTTTTGCAAATAGCAGTTGTTCTACTACAAGCAACAGAATTGATTTATCGATAACCCTGCAAGCAAAAATATATTGAAAAGGATGTAGGAGAACTCGAGGAAAGACGAATACGCGGGGTAAGATGAATTATGAGCCTACACTGCAAAAACTAGGCGTGTTTGATGTGTGTTCAAAGTATGTAGAAGTAAGATAACACAAAAGCTAGACACGCGTTGCCATGTTGATTCTCCACACTTATGCATTTGGTAACACGTAATGCGTTACAATTACGCACGTAAATGTGCACTTTCTACGCGTTTAATTATTACCCACTTTTGTAGCTGTTCCCATAAAAAACACACTTATTCGAACACACATAAAGCGTGTAGAATCAAGATAAAAGACGCATATTTACACACATTGGACTAAACAACACACGTTGATAGCAATAATACACGAGCAAAAATAACACGGGACAAAGCAACCCAGTTTAAGGATGTTAATTGCGAGTTATTGATAATATGTTTTAAAAATCACCTTGGTTACAGCATCACGTGATTCAACATCGATTGATTAACCGGTTAATTGAAGACCACATTCGGTCTTAACTTTTTGTTTCATTTATAGATCATTTTTGGGTTTGTCACGTGGAAAAACCTGAAATTGGAATCTATTTTCCAAAACCTCGATAGCTGCATTGAATCTTTAGCGACGCATTTTTGTTTCGCGGCCATCACCGACAAGCAAAAAGCGGCCGTCATCGTGAAGCTGTATGAGAACCTAGCCTATGTAAAGACAAAAAAACAGTGACACCTCTCATACATACTATAGAATAACATATAAGTACTATTGAGTTTAGTTCAATAAATGCATACATTTTAACGATAAAAAGCTTTTGTTATTTAATTTATTATTCCGTCGCATCCCATGTATACACAGTACTGCAAAAATAAGTGTGTTATTTTTACACACTTTCAGTGTGTAAATGGCTGTAGACACTTTTTACAAGTTTCAACGTTGTCAGAAAATAACACACGTAAGTCTATTGTTTGAACGCATCTATCCGTGTTATTTTTACACCATTATTTTCCACACACGTTAAAAGGTGTAAGAAGTGTCTACAGCCGTTGACACACCTATAATGTGTAAAAACAACGCATTTGTTTTTGGAGTGTAGCTACTAGACGGCGGGGAGGTGAATGAGTGTGAAAGTATAAACTGTGGCGAAAGTACGCATCTCGAGTGCGAAAATAATATCGATTTAATTTTTCGATCTAAACAAAACGATCTAATTTTTGGTCAAGTTTACCATTGTTTCAGTTCATTTGAGTTGCTGTTATTGATTAGCCACAGCCAGGTAAACACGATGAAAGTACTAATTATTAATATAATAAGAACGGTTTATCAGAAATTGTTAAGGTTATTGCGTGATTTTTTGTTAATTCGTTAACGGTCTAATGGGGCAAGATGATAAAAGCTATCGCAAAGCCCCGATATTTTACAATGTACCACTATTTACGTTAGAAAGGGTGAAATGAAACTAGTAAAGCCGTTGGTTCCTCTTCAACCGGTGTTTCTACCAGGCGAAGAAAAAGAACTTACAAATGATTAAAATGACAGAGAAACAAGACTATTCGGACTAATACTACAGAACTTAGACGGTTGGCTTATCAAATTCCTGATATAGAGAATGAAACCACTTTTATATGCGAAAGATGCCAATATTTCGTGTCCCATCATTCTCCCAGCGCTTTTTCATCTTGCCCCACATACGGGGTAAGATGGGAAAATAAAGGTTCAATTAAGGCTTTAGGTCATAGTAACGGGTATAAAATCATGTGCGAATTGAAGATTTTTTTCGTATGAAAAAGTGATTCACTCATAAAATTAATTACACATCTATTTAGTATGAATATCAAGCAGTTAGAAAATATATATATATTTTTTTTCGATGTACAAAATGCCCGACTACTAATATTTTCTTTTGTTTTTTTTTGGCGCTCCGCGGCGAGACATTTAGCATCCACAATTTTTTACCTCGAACAAAAAACAAAAATCCTCGTCAATCTACATTAGAATACCTAGAGAAGTACGTACGGAATTAAAAAAATATTGTTTTATTCAAAAGTTGTACGTATTTGAACTTAAGAATACCTGCTCATAAACTGCTCATAAAATGAAAAGTTTTCGATTAATCAGAAATTTCGTACGTACTTCTCTGCGAAATGCAATTAGGAACGTAACGTTTAAATTTGAAGTAAATCGAGTGAAAATTGTTGAAGTTATTTGTCACGCCAACTGGAAAAAAGCTGTTTCGAGAAGTTTCGAGTGGTCGGTCATTTTCTACATCGAAAAAAAATGATATATCTTTTCTAACAGCTTGATATTCATACTAAATAGATGTGTAATTAATTTTATGACTGAATCACTTTTTCATACGAAAAAAATTGTTAAATTCGCATATGATTTTATACTCGTTACTGTGGCCTAAGGCCTTAAAAATATATACTGTATGGTAAAAATCAGAACGACTGATTTTCTTGCTTCCAAAATTTAAAGATGAATAAATGTTGATTAGCTTAAAAGAATAATGAAAGTTGACTGACTCATATACGTATTGTTTTATTTGAACATGACTTTAGCGTTATCATCTTGCCCTTACTTTCCCTAATGTCAAATGCGAAGAGGACAAGCAACTGGCATTCTAAAATCTGTATTTCCACAAGAAGCGAACATTATGTATGTAAAGTTAATCCGATGTTAGGATGACGAAAAGGAGAAGTTAAAAAAATTACTAGCTTCAAACGCACCAACGGGCTGATGTGCGCGGGGCAATCGCTTTTGACACGGTACTTTTGAGGAACCCCACGCAGCGACTCCTCCCGCATATATATATATATATATACGTTGACACTGCGGGATTAAGAAGTCAGACGGCTCGTTCCCTTTGGATGATGCTGGCATTTGCGGGTCATTCTTCCGACTGAACAATTTTTCGTTCGTCCGGGCGCGCGGCAAAGGGAAACCAGCAATGGCGATAATCCGTTAGTCAATCCGCGAGAAGAAAGAAAATCGAGAGGGTTAGAATTCTTCGTGTCTTCGTTTTCCACGCGGAGCTTGACTTCTCGGAGAAGTATAGGGTCCGGAGTGTGGCTTGTGAAATCGAGAAACAAGGCGCCGCCTCTATGCATTCTCGTCTGTTCACTAATCCCGACCGTTGTTACGAGTCGGTAGGTGAGAAAGTTGGAACTATGACAATTTTCGTATAGCTGCCAATTGTTCAGGTAAAAGTGAAAAAGCCTCGTGCAAGTTGCAGTCGACGATGTTGACCTTAGGGTACTCTTTTCACGAACCCGAATATTTAATAATTAACTGATTTTCGTCGATAATTAAGTAAAAATACATCTCGGTATACTGGTGAAATTTCAAGCCAACACTGCAAAAACAAATGTGTTGTTCTGACACACTTCAGGTATGTAAATGGCTGTAGATACTTTGTACACGTTTTAACGTGTCTGAAAAATAACGCTGTAAAAATAACACGGATAGATGCGTTCAAACAACACACTTACGTGTGTTATTTTCTTACACACGTTAAAACGTGTGAAAAGCGTCTACAGGCATTTACGCCCTCAATGTGCGTAAAAACAACATACTTATTTTTGCAGTACTGTATATACATGGGATGCGTCGGAATAATAAATTGAATAACAAAAGCTTTTTATCGTCAAAATATATGCATTTATTGAACTGAACTTAACAGTACTCATATATTACTCGGTAGTATGTATGAGAGGTGTAACTGTTTTTCTTGTCTTCGCATAGGCTAGGTTCTCATACAGCTTCACGATGACGGCCGCCTTTTGCTTGTCGGTGATGGTCGCGAAACAAAAATACGTCGCTAAAGATTCAATGCGGCTATCGAGGTTTCGGAAAATAGATTCCAATTTCAGGTTCTTCCACGTTACAAATTCAAAAGTGATCTATAAATGAAACAAAAATTTGAGACCAAATGTGGTCTTAAATTAACCGGTTAATCAATCAATGTCAAATCAACTAATGAGTTTCACGTGATGCCGTAACCAAGGTGATTTTTTGAATATATATTAAATAACTCGCAATTAACACACTTAAACTGTGTTGCTTTTTCCCGTATTATTTTTGCTCATGTGTTGCCAACGTATCTTGTTTATTCCAATGTGTGTAAATATGCGTCTTGTATGTTGATTCTACACGCTTTATGTGTGTTCGAATAAGCGTGGTATTGATGGGGACAGCTACGAAAGTGTGTAATAATTTAATGCATAAAACTTGCACACTCACGTGCGTAGTTTTATCGCATTACGTATGTAATTGTAACGCATTACGCGTTACCAAATGCATAAGTGTGTAGGATCAACATGGCAACGCGTGTCTAGCCTTTATGTTGTGTTACTTCTACATACTTTGAACACACGTTAAACACGCCTAGTTTTTGCAGTGAAGTTGCAACGATAATAAAAAAGGGTGTCACGGAATGTTTAAAAAAAATATTAATGATAACACTTGGAAAAATGTAAATAGCAGAAGAATTTTTGTACCCAAGACGTTACGGAAAAATAAAAAAATGTACATTTTCGTCTAGATCTCCTAAACTTTCGCGATTTTTTTTATTTCAGTTTATCATTGGGTATACTAATTGAGTGTAACTTATTTTTCATTAAGTGCTACTGTAATTTACCGATGACTCAGAAGGGCCCTGCTTATGCCCACAAAATATGGCCCTGCGCGAAAAAGAATACATTAAGGCGTTACAGCTATGTCTTTCACCGAAAAATAAAAGTTATTTGGGAATTTTTTAAACTGCTAAATAGGCAATTAAAATGAGGTTTGAAGGGTTTATTCTACATATGTTGGCGTTTATAGAAAATAACTAACGTGACTACACTAAGGGCGTCTTTTCTTAGATGCTCTGCGGGCGGACGCAGAACTTTTATGGATTAGCTCTTAGAACAAAACAGAAAGTTCGTTACTTAGATCAGTTTTGCTAGAGAAGTATAACACACGATTACTTAAAAATATAGTTTTTTTTTCGCTAGATCGCATCATTTCGAGTACGTTAATTTTTTTCCCCAAAAAATCGGCTTTAATTTGTTTATAAAAACGATACTTTTTTAGAAAAACTATCTGAGAAGGTACTACTAGGGAAACTATCTAACGAGGAAAGGTTGCGAGGTCGATCTCTCCGATTTCGATGAAATTTGACATGCTCGTTGAATCGGTAAAAATAGGCGACACGTACTTTTTTAATATCTGCAGAACCCGATTTTTAAGGGGTTAAACGCACCCTCGAAAATAGGGGTGCTTTTCGTTTTTCGTCGATAACGTTATCGTTCTCATCTCCAATGTATAGTACACAAAAAAATAAACGTTGTTGCAATTTGAAATTGTTTCATATCTTGTACCGTTAAAACGTTATCGTTAAAAATGTAAGAGATGCTTTGTCTTCAATTTTTCAATTTATAGAAAATTTATTTATAGATTGTTTATATTAATTAGATTGTGTAAAAATAGTTTGGAATTGTGTGTATGCCTGTACGTTTGCGCGGATATAACTCGAGGACTACTGAATCGACTTCGATTAATCTTTCACAGAAACATAGCTCAGACTGTCGACATGATTGAGGCCATTTAGCATTACTCTATTACCATTGCAATAAACAAGCATACAGACAAACAAATATTCACTTTCATATTAAACAAACAAACGGCAATCACAAACGAGCGCAAACAAATAAACAAATAAACGAATAAATAAACACATGAAAATTTACAAAAGATCAGGGATTGCACGGAAAAAAAGAAACAGCGAAAATCACAGTATAAACCGCATAAAAAACAGGGCGCCATATTTCATTTTACAGTAAAACACAGTAATGTAAATCCTGTCCTACAAAAATGACGAATTTTCCTGTACACACTGAGATTTTTGCAGTTACACTGTCTTATTTACAGTTCGGTACTGTGAATACATCAGTGTTTTCAGTAAAAATATTCAATTGTAAAATTTACATGAGATCACTGATTTGTATACTGTACACAAACTGCAAGGGTTACAGTGTACACTGTATTGAGTACAGAGTGATTCATTAAATTTCACAGTGTGCCACGGTAGTTTTACTTTTCTTTCGACAGTTCGTGACGTTATCTGTGCACTCTGAGATTTTTACAGTTACACTGGTTTATTTGCAGTTTGATATTGTGAATACATCAGTGATTTCAGTAAAAATATTCAACTGTAAAATTTAAATGCGATCACTGATTTTTATACTGTGCACGAATGAGGCACGAGGTGAGGCCCGAGGCCAGGACACAAAGGATTGCCAGTTAGTAGTGCGTGGTTGATGGGACGCGGACATCGAAATTTGTGCCTCAGAATTCAAGAAATTATAAAGAAAGAAAAATTAAAAAAAAAGGTACGTTCTTGTCTAATTAGGACTTGTCTAGCGCGTGGGGTGAGGCACGTGGCCAGGACACAAAGGATTGACAGTTAGTAGTGCGTGGTCGACAGGATGCGAACGTTGAAATTTGTGCGACATAATTAAAGAAATTATAAAAAAGAGAGAATTATTTACAAAACGGTACGTTCTTGTGTATGTGACTGATTTTGTTATATTTTCTACACATTTTTTCAAACTTCTTTTATGGATAATCTTTTTTTGTGTGTCTCATTCACTTCATTCTATTCTTGATATGTATATACATTGTAAGCAAAGGTTTCGCCGATTTTCTTTTATTTTATTTTTTATAATAAAATTTACAGTGTGACGTTGTGAACGGCAGTCACTGGTTAGGACTTATCTCACGCGTGGCGCGACCAGGACACAAAGGACTAGCAGTTCTTTTAGCGCTATCTAATGTTATTTTTACCCCTAATTTTGTATAATATACGATTTGTGGCACTATTAAATTACGGGGTTCATCAAGTTTGAATTACAGTATTAAAACTAGAACGTTTCCCGTGTTTATACTGTAAAAAGCAACGATTGAAAACTGAAACTATATCTGTTGCTAACCAGTTTGTAGAACAGAGGACTTCACTGTTAAAACACCTACATAAACTCTGTGGATATAAGTGGCGCATTCATTGTACATAATACAGATTAGCCAACTGTCAAATTACAAGTTTTGTTAAATTTATATTACAGTGTTGAACTGTCAAAATTTACTTTTGACTACACTGTATTTTGGACTGTGTGTTCCAGTAAAAGATACAGTAGAGCGGTTCGAGTCCAAAGAAGACAGTATAGGAACTGTAATAATTTACTTTGAGCACACTGTATTTTGAGCACTGTTTCAGTAAATATCGCTGTGCAATCGCTCGAGTCCAATGCGAACTGTGTAGCCCCTGTATTTTGTACTATTTCTTTTTTTCCGTGTGCGGGAAATTTTCATATTTTCTTAAATTGTCTTAGCAGATAATTAATTTCTTTTTATTAGAGACATTTTTTCGAGTAATTCTACGCCCTGAGGTAGTGCTAATTTTTCTCAATGTCTTGTACAAGATTTTTCACAATCCTTTCAAAAAGAGTCATTAAAAAGAAAAAAACAAGTAGAATAGTGGGGGAAGATTTTTCATTGATAGAATCCGTCAGCGTTCATTTAAACGTGAATATCATTTCGTAGCTCGAACAGATCGGATTCCAGTGAAATTATGGTAAAAAAATGAAACAAGGCAGCCTCAAATACGTACCTATTATGTTATAGTCGTAAACTTGGTCGGCAGAAAAGGCTGAAGCATATGACTCTTGTGCGAGCCGCCGCTTTTGGTTTAATCGATTTCAATACACCTTTCGGATTAACCCGTATACGGAGAACGAGCTCCGAATTCCCGATGCGACAAAAAGAAATGCCCCGTACCTTATCGTCTCGCATGGGTTAATTGGCTTACCTGGCACATTGTTTTCTTTCAGAACGAATGCTTAATGCCACTTTGGGAAACCTCGTGGGTATTCGTAACCGACGTTCACAAGTCGTCACAATATTTAGTGCAGGGACGACTAAAATCTTTGGTAATGCACAAATCGTTGAGATTATCCACGATTGCTGAATATATATATATATATTAAGGTGGCACAAATTTCAGCTCTATTTTCTTTCCTTCTTCTCGCACCATCCAATTATCTTCTTAAAAGAAAAAAAAATTGTCACGAAAGCTGCGAGCGGTCAAAAAATATTTAGAGATCGCTCAAGCCTCCCAAAAATTTAAATTTTCATTGAAAAATTGATTTTTTTTTCGTTTACTTCTCACCCATGAATTTTACGCTTTATAATTTTTATATTAACCTCGCGCAACACGGAAAAAAAGAAATAGTACAAAATACAGGGGCTACACAGTTCGCATTGGACTCGAGCGATTGCACAGCGATATTACCTGAAACACAGTGCTCAAAATACAGTGTGCTCAAAGTAAATTATTACAGTTTCTATACTGTCCTCTTTGGACTCGAACCGCTCTACTGTATCTTTTACTGGAACACATAGTCCAAAATACAGTGTAGTCAAAAGTAAATTTTGACAGTTCAACACTGTAATATACATTTAACAAAACTTGTAATATGACAGTTGGTTAATCTGTATTATGTACAATGAATGCGCCAGTTATATTGACAGAGTTTATGTAGGTGTTTTAACAGTGAAGTCCTCTGTTCTAGAAACTGGTTAGCAACAGGTATAGTTTCAGTTTTGAACCGTTGCTTTTTACAGTGTGAACACGGGAAACCTTCTTGTTTTAATACTGTAATTCAAACTTGATGAACCCCGTAATTTAATAAGGCCACAAATCGTATATTATAGAAAATTAGGGGTAAAAATAACATTAGATAGCGCTGAAAGAACAATTAAAGCGCTGAAAGAACTGCCAGTCCTTTGTGTCGTGGTCGCGCCACGCTCGAGACAGGTCCTAACCAGTGAATACCGTTTACAACGTCACACTGTAAATTTGATTATAAACATAAAATTAAAAAAGTTCGGCGAAACCTTCGCTTACAATGTATATTGTAAGCAATGTAATATATACACACACACACGCACGCGGGCGCGCACACACACACACACACACACACACACGCACACACACACACATATATATATATATATATTAAGAATATACTGAACTGAGTGAGACACACAAAAAAACGTTTATCCATAAAAGAAGTTTGAGAAAACTGTGTAGAAAATATTAAAAAATCAGTCACATACACAGGAACGTACCTTTTTGTAAATAATTCTCTCTTTTTTATAATTTCTTGAATTATGTCGCACAAATTTCAACATTCGCATCCTATCGACCACGCACTACTAACTGGCAATCCTTTGTGTCCTGGCCACGTGCCTCACTCCACGCGCGAGACAAGTCCTAATTACACAAGAACGTACCTTTTTTTAAATTCTCTCTTTCTTTATAATTGCTTGAATTCTGTCGCACAAATTTCGATGTCCGCGTCCCATCAACCACGCACTACTAACTGGCAATCCTTTGTGTCCTGGCCTCGTGCCTCATGTGCGTACAGCATAAAAAACAGTGATCGCATTTAAATTTTACAGTTGAATATTTTTACTGAAATCACTGATGTATTCACAATATCAAACTGTAAATAAACCAGTCTAACTGTAGAAATCTCAGAGTGCACAGATAACGTCATGAACTGTCGAAAGAAGAGTAAAACTACCGTGCCACACTGTGAAATTTAATGAATCACTCTGTACTCAATACAGTGTACACTGTAACCCTTGCAGTTTGCGTACAGTATAAAAATCAGTGATCTCATGTAAATTTTACAGTTAAATATTTTTACTGAAGACACTGATGTATTCACAATACCGAACTGTAAATAATCCAGTGTAACTGTAAAAATCTCAGTGTGTACAGGAAAATTCGTCATTTTTGTAGGACAGGATTTACATTACTTTGTTTTACTGTAAAATGAAATATAGCACCCTGTTTTTCATGCGGTTTATACAGTGATTTTCGCTGTTTCTTTTTTTCCGTGAAGCTCCAGTCGCTCAATGAATGTTTAGTGGTCGCTACAAAGGTTTATTTCAAATTACAGCAAATTACACAAATGTCACAAATACAAAAGGTAGGTAATAAAGGTTACAAAGGTGAAAATAATTTATATGTAACTTTGTATTATACTACCAAAATATTTTGATAAAATTCTGTGTTGTTTCTTCCTGTTTTCGAGGAATGTTTTAGAAATTTGAGGTTAGAATTCAAAAATTAAATTTTAGAAGCTTGACGATAGAATAACAACTTTGATTTATTTATTATTTCAGTTGCCAAATGATGTGGAAAACCATATGTATAAAACATCGAATAATGGGCTCGGTATTACAGATTCGAACGAAAGCTGGTTGTTCGCCAAGGTGAAATCCCGGGTATATATATATCGGGTATATATATATATACCCGACTAGAAATGTCGCTACGGGGCAGACTAGAGCTGCATCCGGCATACCGTATTCCATACCACGGCACGGTACAGGCCGCCGGATCAGAGCTTTACCGGGCGGGAAACGATTTTTTGAATCCAGCCATGATGCGGATGCGGGTAACGTAATTGATCCGGATACCTTTTCAGGCTCTGATCCGGGTGCCGTATCTATGCCTGAAATGAAAAAACAATCCAAAAATCACGAATAAAAAAATTCTGGTAGTATTTTTTTTTCTATATGCGTTATTTATGATCCTGCCTATATGACAATTGGAATAAAACGTATCCTGCCTCGTTGAAGTTTATTACCTCCCCTCGGAATTGAACCTACGTTTTCTAATTCTAGAGCTAAGTGCGCTACCTATTTAGCCATTCCAACACTTGGGCAAACCTTTTTTTTTCTTTGCATATTTTTATCTATCTAATTCTATTCTAAAGAATGTCAATAATTTTATTCATGTGGTTGAAGATTGCATCGCTGCAATTTCAATGATTTTGTAAAAAAAATGTTTAAGATGTGCCAATAAAATTTATTTTTATTGATGTGATTGATTACCTTTTGATGATGATAAAAATAAACGAATGAAAAGGGACGACAAAAGCGTTGCATTCCCAGGATGCAAACTTCAAATATATTTTTATTCGTTCTTTGTATCTTGATTTGATGATTACGGCGTCCGCAGGGACACCACATTACTTTTATTAGCATCTTGCCGAAATTATGCACGCAGCAACTCAGTTGTTTACTTTGATGGCCCCGAATAAGGTTACCCGGTAGACATGCGGCGCAAATCAGACTTCCGCGCGCTGACAAGGTTCTCGCAAGATTACCTGATTCAGGACTGATCAGTTTGTTTTATTACACTCGTTCTCCGGATTCACTGATCCAGTAAATAACCAGCACAGATCAGGCGGGCGATTCTACGGTATTCCGGGCCGTACCTTCAAATCTGCCTGATCAGTGATCCGGCTGCCGGAACAACATTTCCAGTCGGGTATATATAGATAGTCGGCGCGCGTTAAAAAAAAATTAAAAATTCGATATCACGAAAACTATTGCGAGTCGGTAAAAATCCCTTTAGGGGTTGCCTTAAGATATTAAAAGGAGGGTTTGTGCAAAATTTCAGCCCGATCGGTTCGACACATTATCCAAAAGGAGTCCGAAAATTACAAAAAATTCTATTTTAGACATAATCCAAGATAGAACGAGATCTAAATGACTCGTATTTCTATTTTAGAAATAAGCCAAGATAAGATAATGTCTAAATTACCAACGTTTCTATCTAAGAAATTTGACAAATTAGAAAAAAATATTATTTGTTCACCAGAAAGTTTCGGATAAATTTAAGTTTAATCGCTTGATCGACTTGTGACATGCGACAGATATTGTTTAGAGCAGATATGGTTTGTTTAATAGCGGGGGTTGCCTAAAGCTCACCATTTGACTATATTGCGATGGCTCGTCGTCGATTGTCGGCTTTACAAGTGTCCTTTTTTGTATAGGCCGGAGGCACAAAAGTCAGGGGTTACGTAATGGACCCACGTCACAATAAAGACGGCGCGGCACTTTGAATTCTGGACTTCTCACGGCTCCCACACGCCTGTGGCAGGCACCTCTACGAGAGGCACCCCCCCCCCCCCCCCGCGGATGCCCTTTTTCATTTTTTCTTTTTTCACGTTCCTCCCTTTCTCCTCTCTCTCTCTCTCTCTCTCTCTCTCTCTCTCTCTCTCTCTCTCTCTCCCTCTCTTCCTTTTTGCGGACCACGGAGAAACGCGCGGTGCAACAGGTCACACTGCGGCGAGGGCGCCCCTCATAACGCTCCTTCGTATAGGCTTTTCGATATTTTTTTTCTCTTTTTTCTCGCCTTCCGATCCGCCGTCCGAAACCCCGGGACCAATAGGAGATGAGTCTTCTTTTTTTTTAGATCTCGCAGCGTATGCGCAAATTTATGACTTTTTCCTTACAAACGAGATACGTATCGATATTTTCCTTTGGATTCGAGGGAAACGGAGAAGAATGAATTTCCTTGGGATTACGAATTTGTGTCAAATTTATTTTTATTCACTTACTGATTATTTCCAGTTAATATTAATTTTTTATATTTATGGAACGTTAGCCACAATCATGCAATAGTGTGTTGCAATAAATCGATGTGCTATTGATTTTGATTTTTGCTATGCGTAACAATTATTGCTATTTCTAAATCTATAAAGAGACTGAACACGTGCTGCGTAAGCATATCGTTTCGTTGTTTGCGCGCGAAAGCTCATCTGTTAGCTGCATAAAGAGTGAGCGTACAACAATATTTTACATAAATATGTTGTCTACTTATCAAATTTTAATATCGTATTGCAAGATTTGTATCCTAATAAATCGAAAATCATTTTTTTTTTAATTCGCAAGGCGACGTTAGGCGAAACTTAATGGAACGATATTAGTCTACAGACGATCGGCGAGTCAAAGCTCGGCCGAACATTGGCCTCGTATCGACACGCTAATGTTGGCTAGTCAATACTCAGCCAAGCATTGGCGTACAATTGAGTAATCGATTATCGTCCCGCCAACATTGGTCCGAGTATTGGCCATTACCGTTCGATCGACGAAACCTGTATGGGAAGTGGCCTCCCTCGTAAATAGAAAAGTCGGATTTTCCGAAGAGCCCACAAAAATTTGGACATAAAAAGAGGACTCAATCTTCATTGGCGAAGCGATAAATCGATTGCTCTGCAACAATAAAAGAATTAACCGCACTAAACGTTGCATTTTTCACAATTACTACGGTATCCTCGGTATTGTTTATAAACGATGGGTAATAAATGATGTCGGATCTCAGTCGAGGGCTCAGTTTCCGTAGAGTTATGCGTACACGTGCCGTCTCGTTTAAGCCTTCGGAACGCCATGATGCCTCGACATGGTAGGAAGAAAGGCGCTGGGCCTTCCCCCGCGCACACCCCTAAAGCATGATTAATGAAGAGACCAGCCCGTTCGGAAATCCCTCACGCGTTTCTTCAACGCCGTCATTCATGCTCTTCGTTTTTACCATTTTCATGCGAATGACGGGCGGGAACTTTTTGATCGCTAGTGAAGTACACGAAGTTGCTACATTTCAGTTATCCAGAAATGTCATAAGGTAGGTTGGGACCAATTGGAACGTTTTTGAGAAAATCAGTGCGTGTGATTTCATTTTATACCCTATCTATTTCGTAATGGGCTTAAATTATAGCTCGATTATCTGGCTATATTATAACATCATTGATTTTGCTTCTTATATGCCCTTAACTTAGGTGGAAGCTATTTAAATTCCTCGGATAATGTTTCATTTGACCCGGTGTCGGGGTCAATCGAAACAGTGCGTGGGGTTAGTTGAAATAGGTGTCTTAGCTGATTGAACTAAAGTTCTACTAAATGCAGGCACTGTTAATGATGTGTATGAAAGTTTGAAGATACGGTCCGGAATACCGTAGACGAGCCCGCCTGATATGTACTGGATATTTACTGGATCAGTGAATCCGGAGAACGGGTGTAATAAAGACAAACTGATCAGTCCTGAATCAGGTAATCTTGCGAGGACCTTGTTAGGGCACCGAAGTCCGTGCCTGATCGGCGCCGTATGTCCGCCGGATCAGTAGTACCCAGATACCGATGTAAGAAGGCAGCATTAATCAGGCCCACGTCAGATGACCCGCAACGCGTCCCTCACATGGCTCCGTTAAGGTTACCTGTCCAAGGGCTGATCGATTTTCCTTTTCCCGTCCGTGCTCCGAGGTTGGCTAATCCAGTAGGCATCAGGTGCCGATCCGCCATGCACTTCGAAGTGTATGTCTGATTTGCGCCGCATGTCTACCGGATAACCTTATTCGGGGCCATCAAAGCAAACAACTGAGTTGCTGCGTGCATAATTTCGGCAAGATTCTAATAAAAGTAATATGTTGTCCATGCGGACGCCGTCAGAGAATGAATAAAAATAAATTTTAAGTTTGCATCGTGGGAATGCAACGCGTTTTTCCCCTTTTCGTTCGTGAATTTCTATCATCATCAGAAGGTAATTAATCAAATCAATCAAATTAAATTTTATTGGCACGACACTCACTTTTTTTTTTTTACAAAATCATCATCAGAAGCCTTTATTTGCAAATTCCGGTCGTAACACTCTAATGAGAACATGTAAAAACGTGTGAGTTATTTTCACAGCCTAAATAAGCAGAAAAAATCCGGCAAAAAAAGAATTATTGTTGCATTGCAACGATGCAATCTTCAACCCCATGAATAAAATGATTGACATTCTTTAGGATAGAATTAGAATGATAAAAATATGCAAAGAAAAGAAGAAGGTTTACACAAGTGTGTGAATGGCTAAATAGGCAGTGCGCTTAGCTCTAGAATTAGAAGACGTAGGTTCAATTCCGAGAGGAGGTAAAGGCCTTCAACGAGGCAAGGTACGTTTTATTTCAATTATCATATAGCCAGGATCATAAATAACGCATATGGAAACAGAAAATACTACCAGAATTTTTTTATAATTTTTTTTATAAGCTCTAATTTTCGGATTTTTTTTTCAAATTTCAGGCATACATACGGCAACCGGATCAGAGCCTGAAAAGGTATACGGATCAGTTATTTACCGGCATCCGCGGCATGGCCGGATTCAAAAAAGCGTTTCACGCCCGGTAAAGCTCTGATCCGGTGGCCTGTACCATGCCGTGGTACAGAATACGGTATGCCGGATGCAGCTTTAGTCTGCCTCGTAGCAACATTTCTAGTCGGGATGAAGTGATAAAGTATGTTTGTTGTGAATAAAATATACTTTTAATAAAAATAATCAGTTTTATTGCTTTTGATCCAGTTTGGTTATCACTGAAGGTATATTAAGGTTCTTTAATATTATTTTACTTTTTGGACGATTTATTGGTATTTGAAAAATAAAACAAGATTTGGAAAACTTGCTTGCGTATGAAATGTTTGTTCGGAGTCAATAGAAACGCGTTTCAATTGACCCCGAACCGTTCGTTTCAACTGCCCCCACACCCTCGCTTCTAATAATCTATCGAACAGCTAAAAACTTAAATGTTGTAGGTAGGCACTGACCACAAAAAACTCAACTAGGATATTCATAGTAATGATGATTGTAAACAACGCCGAAGAAGAAACAATAGTTTCGGACCATTACGCGAGATACTAATAGTAAACAAACTTACTTTTATGTCGAAAAAGCGATGGACCCACATAGATATGTCCGACGCGCTCGGATGGCGACGCGCAGTGAGCGACAGTGTTGCCAGAGTGAGCTATCGTTTGGTACTAGACGGCAGCGTCAAACCGTAACAAATTTTGAATTTTCGTACTTAAGGGGAGGTACCTGATTAAACGGCGAGAAAAACTGGTAAACTTCGCGAATTTTGATCTCAAAAACTAACGTTTCGATTGGATCCGGGTTTTTTTTATTGGAAAATATGTACATTGAGGTATGTTTAGGAATTTTTTAAAAATAAATTCATTGTCCGGAAGCGATTTAAACGCGATTATCTCCAAACATAGTTTTCAAAGTCGATGCCAGATGTATCTCGAAAACGGCTTGCCCGATTTTGTCCAAATTTGGATACAATATTCTTCGATAGTTTTTCTCGTTCGCCACGTAGAGGTTTTTCATTTGATTGAACCAATGCTTTTTTATGCAATGTTTATGCAATCCAAAATCGTCGGAAATTGCGAACGAAAAGCAATGTTAAATTAAAACGGTCGCAATTCCTTCAAAAATGAAAACTTCAAAAAAATCCTACGTGGCGAACGAGAAAAACTATAGAAGAATAGTATCCAAATTTGGACAAAATCGGACAAGCCGTTTTCGAGATATATCTGGCACCGACTTTGAAAACTATGGTTCGACATAATCGCGTTTCAATCGCTTCCAGTCAACGAGTTTATTTTTAAAAAATGCTAAACATACCTCAATGTACACATTTTCCAACAAAAAAAAACCCGGTTCCAATCGAAACATTAGTTTTTGAGATAAAAATTCCCAAAGTTTGCCTGTTTTTCTCGCCGTTCAATCAGGCACCTCCCCTTAATTCGTGGCATTAGCGTTTTCATCAATGTTTAAGTTTTTTTCTTATTAGGGTAGTAAAATCATGAAAAACGTAATAGATTCACGAAAGGCGTACTGACGTACTAAATACTCCGAAAACGTACCAGATTTAGTACAATTGTACTAAACTGGCAACGCTGGTGAGCGACAGGTACCGATACACAAAGTAGTCTGTTTCCCCCTCGCGGCCACGCTGCTGTCACCAACCGTCTTCGAGTTATTCAACTTGTTTCATTTGACCCGTGTTTCTATCGACCCCAGCCTACCCTACTCCGGAAAAGACTTTCGAAAAATCATAAATCAGAATGGCAGCACATTAAAGTGTAGACAAATTTTGTTATTGACAAATGTCCCTAATGACATCTTTCGATTGATAGGAAAATACTGTCGGCCGAATGTTCATGAATTTCAGTGTAGAGGATGTCATTTACAAAGTTTTTGACTTATTGGTCAGCGTAATGTGTCACTCTTGTTACATTGACAAGTAAGTTGAAAATAATACCCTATACATGGAAATTCATCAATATTTTGCCGATTACATTTTTCATTCAAAAGGGGGAATGTTTTTAGTGCCACGAGTTGGTAGCAAAATCGATCGAGATTCTAAGGCGTCGCAATTGTCCGTATGGTGACGTTTCAGAAATATTACATTTCTGACTTACGACTGTTCGGATGTATGTTAATACTGGATAATGGGATTTCTCGATTCTGACAGCCTAGTGGCAAAGTATTTTAAGAAAGGTTTAAGGGCTCTGCATAGGATTGAAATTTAACAAATACGATATTTCTCGTATCGTTATACGGTGATCATTTATTTTATATCTCGACTTTAATCAGCAAGAAAGATTTTTTTTTATGAAAAAAATTAACCGCGTTCTGACAAGTTTTCGCAGGATCAGATTGCTCACTGCGCTACGACAAACGGTTTCTTTTACGTTTTTTTAACGATGTTTTATGAAACGGTTCAAGTCGAATCTCAAAATCTATTTGGACAGAGCGAAGTTCATAACATTTTCTATCGTGTGACCAAACTATTTTTTGACATGTTTATCCATTAGTCGAAATTTAGGGTTATCGAGTCAAAATAAACAAAATATGAAGAGTGGTGAAAGTTGATATTTCGCTTATTTTGCGTTCAAATTAGAATTTTTCGATAGTTATCGAAAATGACGATTTTTTCGAATTGAAAAATTTCAAGGAACATCAGGCAAGGTAACTTGGAAATTTATAGTTTCAACAGTGTCTCAGAACCCAAGAATGTATTTTAAATACCACTAAGATGTTTTCCTCGCTTAGAAGTGCGACTAGACAGAGAGTAAAGTAGTATTTTTCATCGCTAGGATTCCGACGAGGTAATAAAAGTATACCGTTCATCCCTCTTCGGACTTATAAGGCTTTAAGTTTATGTAAAATATATCGTTTGGTGATTTGGTGTAGTAATTATATGGAACAATTCGTACTGTTATAAATAAACAGAGAATATGAATAACTAAAGCATCATAATCTCGGAATTTATGTCGAAAATCACATAAATACTACGTTTAGTGGTATCCACATGATACCACTAAACAAACACAAACGAAAAAATACTTTTTATAGCTTGCTCGGTCAATTTCCATTATTTGCGATATAATAAAGATATTGTACCCATGAGCCAACAACAATTGTTGAATTTTTGTGTATTTCCAATTACCGCTCAATACGCTCATAATTCCTTGAAGAATCCAAAACGGTCAATTTTTTATTCTTGAAATTCTCATTATTTCGGTTCAAATATCAAGAATCAACGGTCAAACTTTGGCGCTCGGAATATCGTACTATCTCCCATTTGGCAATACCAACTGATTAAAGTTGGTTCTTTAAATCGAAAATCTTTTTTTCAATTATTTTATTATTACACTAGAAGGAACTTTTAAAAATGTTCAGTTCAGATCACCCTGGCTGCCAAAATCACCTACACCGACTGACTACGCAGCAACGGCGGCACTTTGTTCAACTAATAGTAACTTTATTGCTTATCAATATTTTTAAATGAAAAAAAAAAACTCAAACTTGGCAAGACTATGTATTAATCGTGTGTGAAATCCCGATCTCGTCACTGCAATAATTTTAACAAAACAAATATTGAAAATCGACCTGTTTCATGGGCTCCAAACTTTTACAGACTTGTTAGTCTCGAGGTCGAATTCCTTTTTTATTTCGTCAAGTTTTATTTTATCAATTTTATTCTTATTTACTAGCATTGGAAATACGTTCAAAACTGTATGTGTTTGTTGAGGTAGGCTGAATATAGGGGTTTGAGTTTGCTGCATGCCATACGAAACTAAGGCTATCCCCACTCCACTGCCACTGTGTTGTAGTAGAGTGGGGGGAGCTGCGACATGGTGAATGCCTGTGATCGGTTAAAAATGTCCTCTCCCCACTCAATTCTAATCTTGTTATTAATTTAAAAAATATATTACAATTTTATTACGAAAAATATGTAACAATTATTATACAAACAACCCCAAACATATCTAAACAAACCCAATTATATATCTGAATGTATCAATATTTTCGAAAAATAATAAAAACCAACTCTTATTATTTACACGCACCTGTTTTTTTATTGCCAGAAAAATTTTATTACATTTTCAATGCCATGAAATAATCGCACTTTGTGTAATATTTGTAGATTTTTTATCACCCATTTTAATTTTTACCGGCATTATTGATGTGTCGGTAATGCCGATGAAATCTGCGGATACATTTGTGGATACGACGTAGAGAAATATCCAACGGGGAAATGCACGCGAACGGGAGTTTGTTTTCACCGAGATTACTTTCGCACAAATACCTGTTGTAAGTACTCTCGTCTGTATAAACGATTTAGCTCTCGGTTAGGCGGCTGTTTGCTTCTGCACGTGTAATCTCTTGTTTGCAGCTCTCTATAATCCTAACCCGATTAACGCTAGTATGGGAGACACGAAGCCGCCTTAATCTGACAAAATGTTCTCGATGTCGGCATAATTGTCATTATTACTTTAGGCGCTCTTGCGGGCTTTTGCGATTCTTTTACTTTTACTCCACACTTGTCAACTCACTATTTCCAGTTCCTGCGAGATCACACGTAAGGCGAGGTGGGGTACAGTGTGTCACTTCATTTCTACCGAGCTTTTACTCTAATGAAGATAGTCTGATTAGAAAAAAGGTCATAACCGATTTTATAGACCTTTGGGCGTACAATGAAGGTCCTATATTTTTGGCAAAAATATTAAAAATTCCAAAATAATGGGATCGAAAAATATGTGCGGTTTGGCTGATTGTACCCCATGGGTGGGGCACAATGTATGATATAGGTGGATATAGTGTATCAACTACTACGAAACGTAGGGTACAATGAGGCGGTTGGAACTCTTATATTTTTCTAACATAGATAACAGATTTTTACACATAACAGTGCGAACCCAAACAAAATCAGTATTTCTGTATCAGCATGAATACAGTAATATCACAGGAACGTCTTATTTTTGCAAATTGCATGTCGTTGCAGCGACCCGTGACACATTGCGCTTCATCGGAGCTTCGTCACTTCTTTGTTTTCTCATTGGGAGTCGGGGCATTATGCCCCACATCTCGGTGATACATTGTACCCCACTAGTTAAATATTTCATTATTGATGGAAATAACTATTAATTAAACTACGAATGGAAAAAAACAAGTGACTGAGCTCATCATGAATAATAAAGCTATCGATTAGGACCGAAAACCCGAGCCGCTACAGAAAGTTACGTTATATTTTACGTTTTTCCGACGCGCGAAATATTTTTTTTCAAGCCTCAAATCAATTTTTAGTTTTCAGTAATTCTTTGTAAGCTGCTAACGACTTTGTTTTAAGCCTGACGAAACCAAATATTCATCGCGGTCCAACACAAAAAATTTCGAATTTTACGAGCTACAAACCTTCGAGAAATCGCATCTAGCTCACAGTGCCCCGTGATACATTGTAACCCCACTCTCCCCTACTCTGCCCAGTGCACTACTATGTGCATGTATTCGCATAAGGGCAAAGAGAAACTGCGGAAAACCGCCGCTAATGCAGACGGCTATATCTTTATCGACAAGGAACATCACTTTAGTGTCCACCTCCGATTTTGTTAAAACTCATGTACATCGTAGAGCATTAAAGCCCCCCTCACTTGAAGTTCCTTATCGCAGTTGGTTCTTTCTGTATTTAAAATGCGTATGCTGATTCGAAATTTTTCTAGAAACTCCGAATTGATGTTTAAAGTATTGAAAGATTCGCGAAAATTGATGGTCCGAATTAGAAATTCTGCCCAACATCGAGAAATAATCTGTGAGATCTGTGAGAAGATGTGTAAAAAGTTGGTTAACATTGAACTCGGTCTTTGAAATTTTGCCAAAAATGGAAAATATAAATGGAGCTGAATGAATCAAACGGTATTTTGTAGAGCCAACGATAATAAAGAAAATTAGCACAGAATGGAGTTTTAAATCGAAGCAGAAAATGAATGATCGTCCATTCGGTGAAGTCACTTATTTTTGCCCGAGATGGGACAAAAATTTGGATTAAAATATATTTATTTTTCAAGTCGATATTGATGTATTTTTACCTCTTGGATACGAATTCAGCATTAATTTCTCCCAAAAGCCTTCGTTTGCATTAGACATCGTCGAAAATGTATGGAATCTAGCTTAGTCCCTCTAAGTTTGCTATCCCGAAAAAATATAAAAATACGTAAACTTTAATTTCTTCCCCTTGCAAAGTGTTACCCGTTACGTTCAATTTAATACACCCATTTGAAATGTTGGGATAGAGATAGGAATATAACGGGGTGGTTCATCCCTTCTTTTTTTTGATGTATCCATAGTGGATTTCAGATCGTTTTGTTTTAGAGGAATTACCATTTCGTTTACACCGAACCCGGTGGACTCCTTGCGGATGAATCTGCAAAATCAGAGGTTGAAATGCTTCGCTCTAAGGAATGGTTTCGTCCGTTGGAATAATTTTTCCGCTGGTAAAAAAATTCGTATTTAATAGTTTTTGATGCTCTACCTTATACATGAGTTTTAACAAAATCGAAGGCGGACATCAAAGTGATGGTCCTTGTGAGCATCCTCACCACATTTGGTATCTCTAGCATTAGTGGAACGAACGAATCGCATAAAATCATATTCGGATGGGTTGTTCCAATTCGATCGAGTAAAGAAGTAAGTTACGAGTATTCTTCAGTTACTCTAGCTGAGCCCTCGGCTTCCCTTGCGTTAAAATCCTATCTATGGCAACTCTAGCCGTTCAACCTTGGGTTTTTTAAAAAATGTTCAGCAACGTTGTGTAAAATCTAACGTAAGATATAGTCCAGTAAAAGGGACGAAAACCCAGCACTTTTGCATACTGAAAGAAACCCTAATAAAACGTTGTCCCTCAACTCGACCCAATCCTAAGAAATGGGGGTTGAAAACTTAAATATCACCGTATCTTGATAATTAATAGCTCGATGAAAAAATGTTTCAAACAAAAGTTGTTTGGAATAATGAAATACGTATAAAGTTTTTATACGTAGGGGAGACCTAGGAGAGTTGAAGCAATTTTCATATTTCACCGCATATCTGGCAATCGAAACGAGAGATTCGGGTAAATATAAAGTTGTTTTGTAGCTTTTTTAATCGACTATTCGATTTTCGACTAGAAATGACTCCATGAATTATGCAAACCAAGAAATAAATTGAAGGAGAAACTTTATGGCAAGAAAGCAAATCAATTTTTATTCTGACAAACAATTATGACATACATATGAAAGTTCTCCACCAGTGCAGGCTTCGTGCGACCATACTTTGCACTCCAGGCAATGCACCCACTTTTCATTTGGCCTGCTGTTTGAATACGATTCCATACAACACACGCAAAAATACTCTTCCTCGTCTTCACTTTCCACGTTTTTTTGTGCTTGATCTTTCGTCCCGTAGAGTAACCTCTTCAGCGGCGAGCTCATATATTTCTCGGCCCGCCATGCCTCTATCCGTTTTCCTAATACATTAATTCGGCATCTGAAATAAAACAAATGGAATTTCAACCCTCCTAGGTATCAAAAATGCGATGCTAGTTGATTCGGAACTCACTATTGATAAAGCGTATTGCAAGACAACAAATTCAATATGACAAATCGGATGCTAAGTTAGTAACCTTCCAAACAATGCATATCACATACCATCAAATATGTAAACAAGGTAACTAAAACTTAATGAAAAATACGACAAATACTTACTTTTGCCAATTTTTTTGGCACGGGTGTCGATGTGACGCAACTGAACTTGCAAGAGCACCGGACCGAACTGACATTTGGCGCTCGTCGTAGCAATGAAAGAATGGCATTGTTGCCAGCTCGCTGACAGGCACATCTACCAACACATTGACACTGCTTCAACTTACCTCTGTGTCAACCCTCCTAGGTCTCCCCTATTACGTATATACGTATATATGTATTACGATGTTGCAATATGAAAAAAAGTTATATATCGACATTTGTCGATATCTCAGTATGTTCCGGAGTTATCAGCGTTTAAACGTTACCAAAAATTCCAAAATCGACATTTTTTGGAAAAATTATAACTCCTGAAAGAGAAGAGATAAAAATCTAAAAATTGGTGTGGATACTCCTTCCATCGGGTACAAACTCACGAAAAAAAGCAGGAAAATAAAAAATGGTCGGGGCCACGGTCTAGGCGATATAGCGTGGAATATCCCATTTATATTGTCATGTGTGTGTGTGTGTGTGTGTGTTTGTGTGTACGCGCGCGCACTTGTTTTCTGTGTGTAGAAGCACCTGTGTGCATGCGTACAAGTTCATATTATAGTGTGTGAAAACTGCGTGATCTCCGCTCCATTAGCCACGAATAGTGGTTCTTCATTGTGCCAAACTATATTGTCCAACAGCTTTTGGGTCGTCTCTTTGGGGCTCTCCGCTTCTTCGTTTGATCTTCTCGTCTCTTCATCTGGATTCCCTTTTCCTCATTTTTCGAGTTCTCGCGTTTGACGATCAAAACTAGAAGATTCTGGCAGTAAACGACGGAAAAACCTAACTTTCGCTCGTAAGTTGCGTATACGTTAGTGCTCGGAAAATTGAGTAGATGTATGCGTATTGTATTGTGCGTGTGTGACAATCTGCTCCGGTGGATGATGCGAAGAAAGGTATAGACGAGAATATTCTTGCGAGGATGATCACCGGCACCTGATCCTGGTATCGGGTTTCCATTGAAACTATATTCACTATGGTGAACATTCCAACCTGCCCGAGAGGCGCAGGTGGCAAATTTTGTAACTTGCCATGTGTATGTGAAGGCATGGGTCATTCGTGGGAGTCGTAAAGAAACGCGGAGTCTTACTCGCTTCCAAGAGACGCGGGTGTACCATAAACGCACGCGGTATTGTCTTCACTGAAGAAAACCCTTAGTTCGAATCAATCAAGGGATCTGCATAAGCTTGGGGCTTATGCAGATTGCCCTTTTTTTTCCTGATGAGAGTATTGGGATGTTGAGGTCGGGATCTTACACACAACTTTGATAGCTTTGACAAGCTTCAGTTTTTTTTATTAGAAAAATATTGATAAACAATGAATTTTTTATTTGAAATGAAAAATACGAAAACGTAGTTTGAGTATAGTAATAAACCTCTCGTGTGATCGGTGAATTTTTTTAAATCTAGAACATTATGAAAATGGGTAGCTCTAAAAAAAAACGTTCGATTTTCGAACGAATAACAATGTTAATTCTTTGTTATTAACAAATGGATAAACTTGTAAAAAAATCAATTGGTCATAAGGGCATCAATTTATTGAATTATTACAAAATCTGTGTTGCAAACTAAAGTTAAGACTATGCGATCCAAAATGTGTATTTTTGACATAACAAGCCTTTGCAGACCCTTTAAATGCGCTGCGTTAGGAATATTTTTATTTTTGCAGCACCTATCTTGCTATTTGATGCTACCAAAATGTGCATTGAACTTGTAGTAGTGGTCATACTTGAAGCATAGCTGTCATCTCAAATAAACTGTTTATTGAGTGTTAACTCCGAAGATATTGGATTTTCGTGTCAAATGAACATTTTGGAAAGTTTAAATTGATTGATCTACCAAATGATTTGTTAGAATCAATTCGATGTTTACTGGAAGTACAGTGAACCGTGCATTACATGTAGCATGGGAACATCGTTTTGCATAGTAATCGTATTGCAAATAACCTTGTACGCTATTTTTAAATAAAATTCCTATTTCCTAATTTGTTATGAAAATGCATTTACTGGGTTGATTTTGAAGCCTTTATTGCGGATCCGCCATTCAATGGTGACGATTTCGCCGAGTTTGCATACGGACACCCAAAGCGAAAATGTTCGTTTACAAAATGAATAAAGTTACCAGAGTTCAGTGAAGGACAATCAGACTTAAACATCCGTTTTCCAGTAGGAAGCATTATCTTTTCGTGGGGAAATAAAATATTTATTCAAGTGAAATATATAATTTCATTATCCCAAATAAAAAATTCTCCCTTCTCAATCACAATATAATTAAAATAAAACGAATCATTCGGTTATGATTATTCGAAAAAACAACCGGATAAAAATTCATCAATACCCCAAATTCTTCATCAAATATCAAACGAACGTCTAAAAGGTCCGAAATACGAACAAAATGTTCTCCAACTTAAACTCTATCTCTCCATGTACCCCGGAAAATTTTGGACCCTCTTCGGCGACGAGTTCTAAAAAACCTATAAAACACACTGATGTATGCGATCGTCTATATATACACGAAAGCCATTAAGACATACTTTTTCCCCGTATAAATCCGAGACAACCGTTGGGTTGAGTTAACCCATTTTTTGTCTTCGGAAAACACTCGTTATTTCGAAACGGTAAACTCCACACGGGAAATTTATGACGCGTGCACTCCAACCTCCACCAACGTTTTCAGAAAATTACACGCAGCATTTCACAGGAAGTAATGCAGAAAGACTTCTCTATCACGGAGATTTTAAGAGATTAATTGAATATTGTATGTTAGAATTTGATCCGACATCAATATCGAACGATATTTTGAGGGTTCAGTGCGAAGCAAATCTTTCAATAGGACGTGTTAGCATGTCTACCTGTCGAGGACCGAGAATTATTTCGTAAAGCGTGACGTTGAACTAGAGGCCATACACCCACACACACCCACGCACGCACACACACACACGCACGCGTGCACACACACACCCATATATATATATACATATACACACGTGGGGGTGTGTGATCGAGCCCGAAACAAGCGCGAACGTATCCCTCGTTCGTCGATTCGTGGTAAAACATCACTCTCGATACAATGAAACATTAAAGCGAAGGATACGGCGATGAAGGGAACTGACCTGCCTCTTCGATTCGCATCGGTTCGCTGGCTTTGAATGTATACCTTTTGAAGGAAAAAAAAACGGGTGTACCCTGTGCACGAGTGAAGGTAACATGTATACATATATATATGTGCGTGGGTGTGCGTGTATGACAGCAGTCCACTATGCTGGAACAGCATATAGATGCAGAGAGCAGAAAAAAAGAGAGCAAGCAAAGGCAACGAGCGATTCCGTCCAGAGGGATTTTCCTGATCGCGGGCAGTGTGCAACAGAAAGAGGCTTTTTGCACCCCCGTGAATCCACCTAACTCGGCGATTAGTCACACCCCGGCCTACGCTGCACCCGGTTGCCAAAAGCCATTTTCATCCCTCGTTTTGCTCGCTCCTTCAGGAAAATCACCGTTTCGAGAACACCGCGTGGGATCATTTGTTTCTCGGCAAGATCCTTTGTTTTTCTCAGATCGCGACGAAGTGAGGACACACCGCAGAGGACCATAGAATTACTGCGTGCAACAACTGCGAACCCGTAGAGTCTCCTTCTCTCTGTCTCTAGCTCTTAGCTCCCCTTATAGTTCTTTGTCTATATATATATATGGAGGGCTCGCAACTGAGGGTGTTTTTTCGAGACCGAAAGATTTTGCGTCGGATAAGCTTCTGTGCCCCCCTATAGCGTTTGACTCGAGAAAGAGAGAAATAGATCGCCTCCGCATAGTCGCAACATGTGCTCGGGACGCTCAGAGAGCAAAGAGAAAGAAGACCATTTGGCAAATCGAATTTTTAACGAGCGACTAGCGTTCTCTCTGAACGTGTCGATTTTCAGCCCTTCGTCACGCCTCGGACTCTTGTGACGGGGCTCGCACCGAGGAAAAAAAATCTGCGAGCAGGGAAAAGAATAACGACTGCGATAATCCTTCGCGTTAAAGAGACGGTTGTCGCGTGCACTCGTTGCTCTTTTTTTTAAAGCAAAGGTAGATCGAGCCACCCACAAAATTGATTTTCCGTTCGTTTTGCCATGATTTTCGCCCGTTTGTTCGGAACTCCGATGGTACAAGGGGGTGAATTTAGAATTGTGACTGCGGTAAGATTGAGGGCGGGGGAGGCGGGATCTCACTCTCGTTGGAAGATTGAGTATTTTTTTCGGTAAAATTGAGTATTTTTGTTATTGATGACATATGGACAATGGAACTTGGATATTCTTTTTTTCAGACGTTTGTGCAATGAGAGGCGTCCTTTTGTTTTCTCCTCCTGGTGAACTCCATCGATGTTCGAAAAATTGAGATATCACAATTCAACGGTGGGTAAAACTAAGGGGGGGTCTCCAATGCAGTGGAAATAGCGAAGGGGTAAGTGCCCGCAAAAGCATACGAATATTAGAAATCTTCACTGTGTCGTCTGCTTCGTCCGCATTGTAATCCTATCGATGCCAAATCTTCCCTCTCTATTTTACATGTTTTTTATTTTCGGAAAGATTGTGGAAAATGTCTGTTCCGCTCTCATTCATTCTCGCCTCCCACCCGCCCTGAAAACATGCATATAATTAGCCACAAGCACTGATTAATCGTAAATTTTTGTGTTTGTTATGTTCATTCGTTTATTTGTTCATCTGTCTATGAATGCTCGTTTTTGGTTGCTGTTTGTCTACTTAAAATGAGTGATGTTTGTTTATTGACATTACAATTAACTACACAGCGGAATGCCCAATAGCCTAAATCATATTCCACAGTCTGAGCTATATTTCTGTGAAAGATTCATCGACACCGATTCAGTAGTTCTCGAGTTATAAACGCGTCAACGGACAAACACACAGCAGATAGCAGACCATTTTTTTCTATTGGCCACATCTAGAACACATATAATCGAAATCAGTATAAGTTTGGTGTACCCAAAGTCGGCATACTATCCACTGAAGCCAGAAGAGACGAGCTTCATAATAATTTTCTCCGCAACATTTCTTGTCATTGTTCTTATATCGTCTTCCCAAGCTCTTCCTAGGTATTTCGTATGTCCTAGTGGCCGCACGAACCGACAATTTATCATTTTTCACAGCACTAATGGCTGCTTTTAATGACTATTGTGTCCAGTTCCCTCGTAGAGCAATTTCTTTTCTCTTGTACTTATTGGGCATTTAAAACAAATGTAGAAAAGATGAATTACTCGAACATATTACAATCGAACTCGAACTCGAACCTAATCTCCCGGGAGAGATGGCCACATCTAAAATCCAAACAAGTAGAAACAACACATGCGAAATCTTGAGATTACAACAAAACACTGTTTGTCAACCATTCAACAAATACAAAAGTAACCATCACTTTTACAAAATAACATCACCCCAATGTAAAACATGAAACCTTGAAAAAAATAGCACTAGACAGAATAACTAAAAAGGATTTTACGTACTAAACATTTTTTTGTCAAACGTTTGCTCGTCCACCTACACCTGCGCACGACGCCAAGTGAATTAAGCAGTAACAGGTGAAATCTAGTGCGCGGTTCTATGGAAAATTTCTATTGGCCATCTCTCCCTTATGGCCACCCCCCCCCCCGGAATTACCCTATATGAAGGCGGGGATAAGAATAATGCAGACTATGAAAGGCTGTTCCCGAAAATGGTGGCATCAAGCAAAGCTATCACCGAGGATTTCATTCACGATTGACTCCCAATGTATCCTTCCCCGCACGTATACGCCTTATGAAACCAAGATTAAATGGCCATTGGCATGTATAAAAACCGAGTGTCTCAGGGTTCAAACAAAGATACGCAAAATCATGAGCCCATAGAGCGGAGATTAGGCGCGCAGGTTGTCTTATTGTTAGCATGGAAGACGTACACACACAACCACGTACCCGTATACGGATGTACTCGTAGAGTCGATTTTGCCGATCGCCGGTAAAGCACACTTGACGGGAATCTGATGATTAATGACAAATTTCCAAAGGGGTGAGAGTACAATGTCAGTCAGTAAAGAATGGAGGAACGGTGTATGCACGTAGTGTGCAATTTTGTATGGAAAGGAGCTTCGGTACAGCGAAGAAAGCTGCTGGTCCATAGGATGGGTATAGAGGGTGGGAGTAGTGTTTACCGGTGGAGCAATTTGCCCCTCGCGGAGTCGCTAAGCGGCTTATTAGTGGACAATGGGGTTGGGTTCCTCCTACTGGCGATATGTATATAATGTATATACAGGGAGTGAGGAGAAAGAGGGAGCTAAGAGAGTGACGTCGAGAGAGTATAAGGGTCGAAAGGGTTGCGTACGAGGAGGAGGAGGACCAAGTCAGCCACGTTTTCAACCCTTTTCTCGCTGCTGCTGCTGCGCCCATTGAAGCCAACCCGCGTGGACTCCGTGTCGCAAGATTTACGACACTCCGCGTTCGTTCGACCGGCGCGTTGCGAGACGTGTTCGATGTGCATCGGGTCGTCCTCGAGGTAGCCGGGAAGAGGGGTTGGTAGTCCATCATGGACATGTGTCTTCCAGCATCGGCGCTGTGTAGTTTGGTAGTCCATAGTTGGTAGTCCATACGCTTCGTACTAGACATTGCCGGAATTCTTGATGCTGGGTGAAGAGTAGAGGGTGAGAGAGGGGGGGGGGGGGGAGAGAGAGAGAGAGAGAGAGAGAGAGAGCATGGTGTTTGTTCAATGAATTGGACAAACAAGGCAAGGCAGATTCGCCACCTCCTTTTTCGAAAGAGACTCGTATTACGGTTCACACTGGGTATTTCTTAAAGTGGTTTTGGAATGCACTCTGGAGAGATACGACGGATGATCGATGGTTGTTTTCCTTCGTGTCGGATCGCAAGGCGCGGATGGAAGCTATCGCTATGTTATTATCTAGTCCTAGTCTCGACAAGTCGAAAACTGGTGGCCAACTGACCGGAAGCCTCGTTGGTGAACAAGAAGGCGGCGGAAGACAATTGATAAACGGATCCGAAAATGATACGCTTATTGGGCACTACTCGGGCGTAGCTGTGGACCACGTGCGTTCGAGAAGATAATATTCAGCGCGCTTGTAGATTAGCCGTTCGTTATCGCGATTACTCGTTGTCCAACCCCTCGTCCTGCAGCCGATAAAGCTCCCGCGGGGCCTATACGACGGGCTCGCGATTGCAATAAACCTTTTTTTAGGGTTTCGTAGGCAAACAAGGAACCTTCGTAACTTCGTCCTGCTCGTCCGTTTGTTGCACCCTCGCAGTTTCTACAGTTTTCCACTTACAAGGAACATCCTTCGGGTGTCGTCCTTCGATTTTGTTGAAACTTATATATATATATATATATATATATGTTATGGAGCATTGAAAACTCAGCAACACATTTTTTTTAGATCGGCGGGAAACGGTCTTAAGTTGTGAAACCAGCCCCCGATTAGGGGTGATCCACAGCTTGATTTTTTATTTTGCGATAACTCTAGTGGATTTTTCATCGCTTCGGATAAGAAGAATTTTCGTTTTTGTTTCATTGCGATCGGTTGACTGCTTGTGGGTGAAACTGCAATATTTCCCCTTGACATGCCTTTCTTCGAGGGCTGGTTTCACCCCTTAAAAGCGTTTTTCAGCCGATCAAAAAAAAATACGTGTCGCTTAGGTTTCAATGCTTCACCACATATATAAGTTTCAACAAAATCGAAAGACGACACCTGAGGGATGTTCCTTGTTAGATGTATGAACTTTTCCAAGTAGATCTGCCCGATGGAGATCTTAACTCTTATTCGGCATACTGGGGTGGTTTGCACCCCATGACATTCGCAATTTTAATTTGTTTAACTTACTCAAATCAAATTTTCGGCTTTATAACCTACACTACTTTGAAAAAGAAGCTTTCAAAAAATCCCAGAAGAATTCAAGTTCAAATATTAAATAGTTTATTTATAATAACGGTTTTTGTCGCTGGGGTGCAAACAGCCCCAGTGTTTGCACGCCAGCCGAGTACATCTCTCCACTTAAGTGTGCCGAATAAGGGTTAATTAGAGTGTTGCAAAATTTGAAAAAATAATTGTTTAGGTTTTTCCCCTATGTGTACAATGGGGGTGAAATTTTTTCGCGCAGCCCACTGGTTGGGGGTAATTGAACAGATCTTTCGAAATGAAATTGAGGTTCCATTTACTATTCTTCATTTGATTGATGTTGATGTCAATGGTATTTCCATACCATTTTTATTTTTAAGCACCGTGGCCGAAATGTCAAACGTCAAAGTGACGAGCGATGTGTGCAACAATCCCTTCTCCCTAATGTTCCAACCAGTGATTCGAAAAATCTAAATAAATTTCAGGCCCTAGCTATGATTATAAATTTGGATAAAAATATTCCGGTTACGTTGGATCAACAAATTTAGGAGATATAAACAACCACGTTGCGCTGAGTGAGCTTTATGGAAACTCCATAAAAGGACTGCACAAAAAACCTTATTGCATATTGTATAAGCTTCGATAACAAAATATAAAATTTAAAGAATACCCCTCCCTCTCCCTTCATCACACCTGTGCCATTAGGATGAGTGCGGATTATAAAATAAAATCGAAATTATGATCTAATAAATTATTGTTTTACAACATACATAATAATACCCACTAAACGTTAGTTTAACATTGATCCTTCAAATGATTGCACAAACAAATGACTACGGAACCCCATGCGTGTTTCGACACCCAACTTTTCCCTTTCGTTCCGGACGACAGGCATGATAAAGTCCAGAGACGAATAATGGGAAGTCTTTGGGTGCGGAAGGCAAGACATTTTTCCTTCAAACTGCAAAACCAGGCGAAACTATGAAAGTCAACTGCCTTCTGTGAAGGCAGTTTTGACTTTCCCGTGGACGCGATGATCGGTCAATTGGCACCAGCATTAGTCTTGTAATTTGGGAGCGATGCGTATCGAGATGAGAAAAAAAGAAGCGTTTTCGAGATAGGTCTCGTTGAGAATGACGCTGTGTCGCCATTGTCCGAGGAATTCTCGCACGGTTCGGAGCCAACGAATCCAGGCAAGTTGCTTTTTTTTACTCGGTGCTGTACCCTCATTGTAACACTTGCAGCGAAATTGTATACCAGCGATGATGATGACAGTGCGGGAGCGGCAGGTCACGCAATATAACGCATAATGGCACACCAGTCGTCTTGGTATATCGGTAGCGCGAAAGTGTCGTCACCTTAAACGCGTCAATGATCATTTTACAGCAGCCATAAACCGTCCACTTTGTAACGAAAGACCGTCGAACAGCAGTGGTCCTGTCACCCTATAGTGTTACTTTCGCGCCATTGTACCCCATCTGTGTATTGTGCGTCCCTTCCGTCTCCCTCTCTCTCTTTCTCGCTGTCCTGCTCGTCTGTACTCTGCCGAATTCAACTGGTCCAGAGCTAGTTCCTCTTAGATTTATGGCCTCCGTCTTGTACATGCGCAGTCTCCACTAACCTCGATAACCGATTCCTTATCGCGAAGCTGAAAAGCAACCTTTTAAGCACCTCATCACCTACTCTTTGATACTTTGGTCCGATGACAACGCCTCATTGACCATTTGTAGCGGATGAGCGTTCGGAGCATCCCACATTCGTGGTCCCTCAATTGCAACAGTTTCCAGAGATAATGCGTGGATGAAAGAAAGACAAGGGTGGCAACGAGAAACTAAGTGAATTAGCCCTTGCTGAATCGAGTTTTAGCCAGTTTAGTTTTGTCTCTAGGGTAATTAGGTTCAAGCGTATTAACGGTCTACATCTACCTAGGTGGGTAAAACGTTGCATTTTCGAAAAATATTTTTCTTCGATATTATCACCTGTTAGATATATTTCCTGAAAGCTTCATTGAAATATTCCTAAAACTGATTGAGCTGCAGATTCTAATAGTCGGCGGGGTGACCGGTAATAGCACCATACTTCAAACTTTAACGGGTTACACCTAGTTCGCGGTCGGAAAAAGAGGTGTTTTCGTGATTTTTTTGGGGAAATGGGTGCACGTTTACACCCTTTTTTTCAAAGTAAAGGGTATCATTTCAAGTATTTTTGACAATTTTTTTATTGGGAAATATTTATACACGACGGAGATAGAGTAAATTGCACAGACCGCTGTCCAAAAAAGGTCCTTCGTGGTGACCACTCCTGCTCGGGAACAAATCATCTGAAATAAAACAACCAAATGAATTTAGTTTTTGTCTAATCTAGTCTTTACTCGAAGGATTCAATAGAACAATGATTTTTGAAAAAATGGTCGCCGATCGAAAGTGATTGTCGAAATTTCGGTAAAAAAACACTTTATTTTCCTTGACACAAAAAAAGTATGCATTGAAGAAAAAAATCCTCCGATTAAGGACTGTGTTTTGACATACAAAAAATGTCTGTAAAATTTGAAGCAGATCGGTTTAGTTGTTTATGAGATATTTTGGTCACCGATTCGGAAAAAGTTATTCCCAGAAAAACGCGTTCAAAGTTTTACGTCAGGTATATACGTAGAGAAAAACGCTCATAACGCCCCCAATTTTCAACGGGCCGACTTGAAATTTTCAGAGAATATTTTTGAAAGGTTATATTATAAGAATCCGTCGCAAACAAAAAATCGATTTTTTCAAAAATTCCAACTAGGTGTAACCCCTTGAACGCGTTTTTCTCGAAAAACTGTTTTCAAAGTCGGTGGACATGATATCTCGAGAACCACTAGACGGATTTTTTCCAAGCTTACAGATCTTCATTTTTGAATATAGTTGCATAAAAATGACGACGTTTTTCATAGATTGCGTATGCTCGAACTTCAATTCGTCGCCACGTTAAAAAAAATTATTTAATAAATGGACGATCGCTAAAGACTCGCATTTATTATTAACTTCAATAACGCATTTGATTTTTAGATTTCAGATGAATTGTTTAAGCTGGAGAGTGTCCAACGCCAAACGTCGCGAAAAAAGTTTCATCATCGGCCGGCGGCGATGGTTTTGTTGTTTTTCTGTTTTTTTAACGGCTTTTTATATATGTAGCTTTATGTTTTAACAATGCATTTCTCTTTCACCAAGTGTTCCCAGAAGAAAAACATCGGAATTTGGCCATTTTTTCGGGCCTCTAGGTAGATCTAGCCTTTTAAGTATGAAATGTCCGATTTCCTCAAGTACCAAGTTTGATACCCGATATGTCTGATGTTTCGCTCAGACAGTTCTTCGTTTTTTTTTTATTGTCTAGGTGCGTCTTGAACCTTTCGGACGCATATTTTGGTTTGTGATTATCTATTGACTTGCCATTAGCAGATTCAATTTTGTAAACCATGAATGAGTAAAAAATTCGCGTAAATTTCGAACATCAGATCCGTAGTGGAACAAATGCAGCGTGGACAACTCGAAATTTCAAGTGCTTGGCAAGGATGTAGCTGATGGAAGCACACCACGTCGATAGTTTGAGGAGTTTCGATTTGGCGATTTCGATCTTCTAAATGAACCACGCGACCGACCTGACAGCAAGGTGGATGATTATGGGCTGAAGGCTGCAGTAGAAGTGGATACGTCTCTATGCGTGAATTAACAGCAAGGCTCAACGTTACGATTTCAACATTTTTTCCAACTACTTGAAACAAATCAGCAACGTTAAGGGATATGCATAATCTTGGAATTTCAAAAAATCGATTTTTTGTTCATTTTATTTTCTTACTGCGTAGAGTAACTTTGATTTGGTTGAAAGATTTTCTACAAAATTCAAAAACTTGACCGAGTTATGACGATTTCAGTGGAGCAGGTGAGAACGTCCCGTTGCGTTAGGGCTCTAGCGCTGCGCGGTGCATTGTATGGTTTCTAAGGACATTGATATGACTTTGTCCAACCAGGCTGTTTGATTGTTATACGGTGCAGGAATCGCAGATTGAAGGCACGAAAAATAATTGTGATTTTATCTGAAGCAAGTACTCCATACACCATGGCACTTTCTAACAATTAAATGTTTCAAATAACAATTGGGACAAAAGAGTGCATTTTATAGATAGAAATTTTAAATAAAAGATGTTTAATTTTTTTACTAGCTCCATTAGTAATGAAGATATAAGCGACAAAATTTAATCGCATCACCTCTCATTCATCGTTTCGTCCCTTTCACTCATCGTTCCGTCTTTCTCATAAAAATGTTCCTTGTTCATATCTCCATTACTATAATGGAGGGAGCTAGCGAACAAAAATAAAAGAGACATTTTTTATCGTCAATTAAAAAATAAACATCTTTTATTTCAAACTGTTTTCTACAAGATGCATTTTTTCGTCACAATCTTCATTACAACAATAAAATTGTTTAAAACGAAAAAAAAAAACGATGCTAGGACAAAATAAATGTCCTATTCGTATTGCCCGTACCCGAAACCATAAAGAACCACCGAATATATTGAGCAGACCTAAACATTTATACGAAAATTGTATACGGAAAAAGTGGATTTAGTACGTTTTCTTGTCTTGTGTTTATCTCGAAAGTATACTTTGCATTTTGGCGTACGTCATATCTCAAAATCTAGTCGTCCGATTCACTTCAAATTTGGACTGAACATATTTTATACCACATTCCTTCAACAGACCGGATAATTTTTTCATATGTTCCTTTGTTTGTTAACAACAAACGTGTAAAGTCGTTATTTTTGTCGAAAATCGACATTCGTTTTCAAAACAGTGCTGTTCAGCAAATTTTAAAGTTTCGAAAAAGTATCCGGTAGGGTTGTAGCTTCACCATTGTACTAAAAGTATATTTTTCCATTTTTTACTTTAGATGAATCTAGTTACCGTAATCATGTAGGCGACCGAGCCATACGGATGCTACATTCCTGAGATTAAACGACAATGATTACGTTATTTTTATATGCAAATATTCCCAAACAAGCCGGTGCCGCGTTTTTCTCGAAACCACTTTTCAAAGTCCGTGTTCACTGCCATTTGAAAACTACATGACCGATTTATTTCAAACTTGGTACACACTTTCTACATGTAAAATACCTCCCCCCGACGGTTAGTTTGAGATTTTTTTTTATATTGAGGGGGGGTTTTTCACCCCCCAAAATGGGGGAATTTTTCGTGATAAATAGCACTTTTCACTTTACATGACCACCAAAAATTTAGAAATGAAAAAAAAAAATTATCAAAGACCGTTGGGGGAGGATTTGATGATACTTTGACTAAATTTTAATGGTACTGGATTTGAGATAATTTCTAGCTGAGATACAGTGAACACCGTAAATCGTGTTTTTCCGAAGGCGTTCTTGGAAAAGCTTTGTCGCCGGCTTGGGTGTGGATATTTTCGCGTACAAATTTCATGAAATGTTTTTGAAATGACACTTAACAATGTACGAAAGGTTTCAATAAATTTACTCTATCCATATAGATGAAAAGAAATCGCAAAAAAGTGTTTTTTTTTTCACGCTGAAACCCCCACCCTTCCCTTAAGAAGCTGACAATCGGACATTTCGTACTTAATAACCTCAATGTGAACGCACCCTTTCAAATTTTTGGACAGATCCTTCTCACCAACTACCAAGTTTTTTAAGAAAACGAAACGTCACGCCTTGAGGAATTCACCGATGCAGACCTGTACGATTATCTCTCGCTTCAAATATGATTTACCTCTCAGAAATTTATCTCTGAAAATGGCAGCAGTCTTTCTCTCATTTACGCGTCGCGGGGCACAGCTTTCGCTTCGCCTCAGGTCTATCAATTGCGAATCCACAATTTCTGCAAGTTCACAACAAGCTACGCATCCATAAAAAAAGCGTGTAGTCGCTATTTTATTCTTCCTCTATTGCGGAGCGTCAAAGAGGGAGTAATTAATTAAGGGAGCTCATTAATCGTTACCGCCAAGTACAGTCGGACTTCCGGTCTGTGTAATTACAAGGTGGAGTCGTTGGAGATATTCACGAAGGTGTAAGAATCCGCCCCGCGTGCGCTGATGCGACGAGAGCTTCCACGCTCCCGCTTTTCCTCAATTACCGCTATACAATTATCTCCCACAAATGAGAGTAGCCACTGGATTACCAGCCCCACCGCACGCCCTTCTCGACCTTCAACCCCACCCTGGAAATCGCGAAAAACAACAGAATCTGATCGCAATGACGGGAAAAAAGGATTTGTTCGACCGGAAGTCCGTGGACTCTCGGGGGACCGCAGGACACTGATCGACGATGAGAGAGTGAGAGAGGGCGCGGGGAAGGAATGGCGGGCGCAACAGGAAGAAGAATGAGTAGCGGAGGCGAGGATTTGCAAGCGAAGGGGGGGGGGGGGGGTAGAGCTGGAAGGATATTCCCTGGGCGAAGGAATATGGTCAGAGGCTTCTTGGCAAGGACCTTTTCTTGTGGAGGCATGAGGCCACGAAGAAACGAAGGCTGGAAGAGCCAAAGAGGGAGACAACCATACATGGCTAGGGGGAGGGGGGGAGCGTCGATTCGAAGCTGGCCACAAAAGGCCTTCGCTCGAGCGCGCGCTGTCCTCCTCGCCTCTGGTATATATGTATATCAAAAGGGGCTATATAGGTATGTACATACCATACAGCTCCTTTTGATCCTCGATCCTCGACGCCCGGGGTTGATTTATGAGCGGAGGAACGTTTTTGCCGTAGCAGAGGGTGGGGGGGGCCCACGATCGGGCATGCGCACGAAGTCTCGAAACGTTTTGAGTATACGGCTCATCTAACGGAGTGGTGCACAGACTTACGGGATGTTCCCGTGCGCCGATACCCCCACCCCTGAATTTTCTTTCTGTCTAGAGAGAGGAAGAGAGAGTTAGAGAGAGAGAGAGAGAGAGAGAGAGAGAGAGAGAGAGAGAGAGAGAGAGAGAGAGAGAGAGAGAGAGAGAGAGAGAGAAACGAAAAGGCAGAGAGAGCGAGGGAGCTGGAAAGCTCGGCTCCGGCAAAGCAGCCTCCCTCTACTACTCTCGGTTGTCCACTCGGTTATTAAAACCGAGGCGACACGCTCGCCAACCAGCAATTATCTGGCGAACGCCCGTGGCCGCGCATATACCTACAACGACGCGATACACCCGAATATCACGATATTTCTATACACACGTACGAGATTCGCTCGAGACGAAAAGTGCTTGTACGTCGCGTGTTAATATTCATCCCCCAACCCTCTCGGGAGGCATTCAATCGAATCAGAATCGCGATGAGCGAACCTCGCCATCTTAATTATTGACTTTTCCCTCGATAAACATTGCAAAAGTTTAATTCAATTTGACACGAGTGCGGACGAAAATCGATCAAGGATACTTCGAAAAGACACTGTTGTTGTTGTTGGTGCTTTTGTGTTCACCGATCAAGGACGCCGGTGGAAAGTATCGATCGGAAATAACGATCGATCATCGCAGGCGAGGACGAGTCCGAACGGTGTGAAGTGATGGCACAAGTGATGCAGTATCAGCAGGTCCGCATCCAAATTTCTCTACGCATACCGCGTTGTAATTTAACTTTTCGAACGAACGTGGTGCTTTTCGCGTCTGTGAATTATAGTAATCAGGGCGAATGGAGCGTTGTTATTATACACGTCACCCCGCCGGTCAAACGGGGACGCCCCGGCCGATATATTAGACGTTTCGCCCTATCTCATCGCTGTGAAATAACCGGGATACTTATTCTAGCCTTTTTTCTTTTCCTTCTTCTCTCACTCGCGCTTCAATACAAATTGAAACATTAGCTTGTCTTATTATTCGCGTCGTATAAATTGTACGCGTGACGAAACTTGACTGTTGCGGGAAACGGCCGTTTTGTTTTTCGGTTCAGGAACAAAAGTCGGTTTGCGTATTTTTACGCATATTGGCATTTTTGTGATGTGGGCCGGTGGATCAGTCACGGGAAACGCGAAGGGAAGAATGTTCACCGCGATACCGAGGTGTAGGGAGGACGGGGTTCAAAGTGCCGGGGGTGAGTTGTTCCGACGAGAATATCACTCAATGACGTTCGCGACACGCTTCACACTTATCGCTATCAATTCTTTTTTCTCAGTGATGTTCCTGTCGGAACAACTTACCCCCGACACTTTGAATCCCGTCCTCCCTATTAAACAGTAATACTCGTGTCAAATATCCATGTTTTTGTGTAAAAAAGAACATAATATTTCTGTTTTTGACAAATAATCAACAAAATCCTAAGAAGTAATTTAAAAAAACAAATCGTTTTAAAACTTTCGTTCTTATTTTTTAAAGTTTAGGGAAGAAAGGGCTTAATGAAGCTTAATAGAGCTTGAAGAAAGGGTAAAGTTAAACGTAAATCAACGGATCGTAAAGAACTTGCAAAACGGAGAGTCCTTCAAGATGATGATTCTGGAAGTGATAATAAAAACAATAGCCTGGAATGGTATTGTATAATTTGCTGCGATTTCTATTCCAATTCACAACCAATAGAACAATGGATTGAATGCGTCTTGTGCAAGAATTGGGCACCTTTAAGATGCTTGGATTCGGACGATGTTCATACTTACGTTTGTTAGAATTGCAATTCTGAGGACGAAGCTTTTAAATAGTAATAATTATTGCCAAAATTCATTCTATGAGACTGAATAAAGACTTATATTACTATTGTAAAATGGTAGTCGATCGATCTCAATGTTATAATTAATACCAAATAATGAAGTCTATGAAAGTTGATTCATGCTTAAAAATATATTATGAGTATAAAGACTGTTGGTAAAGTTAAATTTCATAATAAACAAGGATGAAAGTTTTAAAAGGATTTCTTTGATTTTTTAAAGATTACTTCCGAGCATTTTGTTGATTATTTGTCAAAAACAGAAATATTATGTTCTTTTTTTAAATAAATGAGACATAGATATTTGACACTAGTATTGCTGTTTAATAGGGAGGACGGGATTCAAAGTGTCGGGGGTAAGTTGTTCCGACAGGAATATCACTGAGAAAAAAGGTCTATTGCAATAAATGTGAAGCGCATCGCGAATGTCATACCATTGAGTGATATTCCCGTCGGAACAACTCACCCCTGGCACTTTGAGCCCCGTCCTCCTACCTAGAAATGTTGATGCTAATGACGCATAGCTCTTGATTTCGCGCAGCCTGGCCGAATCCGAGCCTCTTTTGATGTCCAAAGTTCTTGACGTTGGCAAACGGAAATGGCATTTCCACATGATGATGGATTCAAATCCGACCCAACTTTTCGATTTCAATTCTCCCGTGACAAAAGAACGATAGAAGATAGCTTTGTAGCGATAGAGTATCAAGCCATTTGCCGCGACTGGCACATAAGTTAATTCGAAGTTTCGTGTATTTTTGCAGATGTGCGTGCCGACGATATCACCGATGCCGGGTATGACGCCGATGTCGGGTCTCCCGATGCCATCGATGCATCAGCATCATGCGATGGATTACGGGAGCGGAGCTGCGGTTCACTATCACCACGCGTACAACGGCCAAGCCTCCCTCGGTGGCCATCATCCCCATCACTCCCATCCCAGCCACATGTCTCATCATCCCCACGCGCATCCTCATCATCCCCATCACCATCATCATCATCATCATCTTCAGAGCTCGGTGCAGAGCTCGCCGTCTTCGTCGAGTTACTGGTTCTCCGGTACCGGGCCGAACGTCAGCCAAATGGCGGAGCCACTGACACCCTCGTCCTACACTATGAGTCCGACAACAACGGGTGGAACATGGACAACGCAGGCGAGTCATCCGTCGCAGCATCAGCCTCATCTGACGAGCCTCCAGCATTACTCGCTGCCTCCCAGCCCACCGGAACTACCGGCCAGTCCTCATCAAGGCCACACCAGTCCTTATCAATGGCCACTGACGCCTCCCTCGGATCATCTTATAGCCGCAGCCGCCGCAGCAGCCGCTGCCGCCGAAGACGCCAAACCCGGACGCAAGTGCACCAGGTGTCGTTGCCCCAATTGTCAAATCGACGGTGGCAATCAACTCGGCGCTGACGGCAAACGTCAACACATTTGCCACGTACCCGGCTGCGGCAAGGTATACGGAAAAACGTCACATCTCAAGGCCCATCTACGCTGGCACACGGGCGAAAGGCCCTTCGTATGCAACTGGCTACTATGCGGAAAACGATTCACTCGCAGCGACGAGCTCCAACGTCATCTTCGAATACACACGGGCGAAAAGAGGTTCGCGTGTCCGTCCTGCGGCAAGAGATTCATGAGGAGCGATCATCTCACGAAACACGTCAAGACCCACGAGAATCAAAAATGCAAGGGAACGAAAAAGGAGGCCAACAAGGAGAACGTACCATCGAAACATCAGCAGGATCTTCAAGTAGCATCGTCGACGCAAAATCCTTACTGCCCTATACCGTATCCCGTAATTTAGAGAGGCGAGAACAAAACGATTGGCTCCATCTTGGGGATGCTTAGTTCCCATTCCTAATAGAGTTTCGAGGGGAAGGTGAATCGAAACGCGACCAAGGCCCGACGGAGATTGATCGTACTCGAGCAACTCGTGACACTTTCCCGTACGAACATCATTACCGGCAGCTTTTCTTCGATACACCATTCGTTTTCCAAGTCTTTGCGACCAGTTCAAATTTGTAGGATGATGCTGAAATGCGCATCACAGCGAAATAAATGGCGTCCGTGGCGCTGAAAAAGGAGCGGGAGAAACGCAACGAGAATCCGATTCTCATTATTAAGGAAACAAATCTTGAATTTAGCGGACAATCTCACAGGTCACCGATCGTCTCTCGCACGGTAAATCATCGAATGTTAGGTTATGGAGACTCTCCTGAGAGAGCGAGAGAAAATAAATTCTCATTTGTACAAAATTCCAGCGGGCATAGCTACTTTAATATTGAGTCTCTCGGCGCCTTCAATGGGCCAAGCTACTTCGAATGCGAGGTCTGGCTATATCGAGCATTCGTACAATTTAGTAATTATGTAAATAAAATGAAGAAACTAATCAGCCCCTCCATGACGCGATGAAAGTTCCTATATGTATTTCATAAATTCTGTACAAATATTGTAAATAGACGTTGTATATACGCAGATATGTATATTTTTTGTAAATTGAATTCTATCGTTGACACATGTAACTTAATAAACATATGTTTTTCCTATATCAAAATATCACTCGATCGCAAACTATTTAATTTTTCTCTTACACGGTTTTCCGCATGTCGACGATTGAAATAAAATATGTATCCGTCGTGGCCAAGATTGGAAAATAACGAGCCGCAAAGAGGGAGACAGAGATTGCGAGCGGGGGGAGGGGAGGTGGCGTAAAAATTCACATAATAACGAATCATCCCCTCGTCGTATATCAGATTCGCCCCGGAATCTTCCTGTCACACGATACCATCCTCCGTGCCACGCCCGTTGTCCTTACAATACCTTTTCGTGTCTTCGTGGAGCATCCCTCTCGGACTCTATACACGATCTCCTCTTCACCCTGAAGAAGGGATTTTTTACCTGCAGGTGCCTCGTTCACGGAGAACGATTCGTGAACAACGTACATTTCTCTCGTTCACACAATGGAACATGTTCTATTATAATAAAAAAAACGAATCCCGCAAGTCCAGTCTGATATATATATATATATATATATATATATATATATATACATTCTCATTCTTTAAAGAAAAAAATAAAATTGTCGCCGAAGCTGCGAGTGGTCAACAAATATTTAGAGGTCGCTCAAGCCTCCCAAAAATTCAAGTTTTTATTAAAAAGTCGATCTTTTTCGGCCACTTCCCACCCATGAATTTTACGCTTTATCATTTTTAAACTAATCCCGCAAAAGCTCTAGCCGGCCAAAGAATATTTAGTGGTCGCTCAAGGTTTTCGAAATTGAAAATTTCCGCCAAAAAATAAATCTCCCATGCACTATAATTCCTTGTAGCATAAAAACAAAATAAACAGCGAAGTGTCACATTTTCTGAATAATTTATTATAATAATTTGTAACAATCACCGATTAGACGATATGTGTTATTATGTATTATTATGTATTATTGCATTATGGCGTCGCTCGTCACAGAGCACAGCCACGATTGGTCCGCAGTTTGGCTAACGAGACCAACGCGCATTACGATGCGCGGAAAACAGCTGCCATTTCAGTTTTACGAATAAAACGACCTATCATTTTGTTTACGGACAAGAGTTTTAAAGAATTATTTTATGACAACAAAGATTATAATTCTTGGGTTAGAAATGTGAGGTAAATTTGAAAAATCTGTTTCTTAAGAAAAAAGGATTAATTGTTTTGAAAATTTTACAAAGTGTCAAATTTATGAGGGCGAAGAGTAATAAAAAATGGCGAAAATTGGACATTTCGGAGCTCTTGAGCTCAAATTTGTGCCACTCTAATATATATACATCTACACAAATCCGAAAAAATACTACGATGCATTCCAGAACTAAACATTATAGTTGAACGACTGAGGTAAAAAACTGCTTCGGAAGGTTTTTCCGTGATACTGAAAGAGGAGAAGCTTGTTATCGCTTAACTTACGTCGAGGGTCGAATTCATTGTAATTTTCATCTACGAAACGCGTTGCCGGGCTTTATCAATAATTGCATCGGCTCCAGTGATAATCGATAAGTCGAGCATCGGGGAAAGCCTACAATTTCTCAGCTCAAACGAGCAGATTAAAATTGGAGAAGGAGAAAAAATTGCAAGCAATACGAGTGCCGGGCAAATATGCCATGCAAAATTTATTGCTAATTAGTTTTCACGTTGCGTACGTGTATTTTTTTATGTACGTATATACGGAGCCTACGATCGTACGAGGCGATTCGTCCTTCGATGCGTGTACGAGTAATTCTGCGAGAAATTCTCTATCGCTTTTTTTCTATCTATCCCCCCCCCCCTTTCCCTCTCTGTGGCAAAGGGGTTCCCCGGAGTAAAGTGGACGTTCCTGAGCTCAATCTTCGTCTTGTTCGGTTCGCGAAGCGACCGACAGATGGCGGCAGGGTGAATGGAAAAAGCCATGGGGGCCGCATTAAATGGGCGTTGCGAGCTCGCCGTGCCCCGGTAAAGATTCATGGCTGGCTGTGTATGCGGCAACGGTGTGCATGCGTGTGTGTGTGTGTGTGTGTTGCGGGTCGTGCTGTGGCTTTTGCCTCACTCTGCGGTTCTGCCAGGGAAACGCACGACGTCGAACGAATTGTCCGAACCTTCGATGACAGGGAAACGGAAGTAAAACACGGGGTGAAAAAATAAATCGGTATGCAGTGACAAATTGACGGAAAAAAATGGTATACCTTTAGTTCGATGGTATGCTGGATGACTGGATGTCGCAGTTACGAATACATGCATTCCTAATCGAAATTACAGTAATTATTGTAGACAATAAAACGAGTGATGCAGTGAAAAAATTCAGTGTTGGGTAACACAAAAGACTAGGCTCAATTCATTCAATATCCAATGGAAACAAAAAAGAACTTTCCTGCAAAACTCTAAAAAAGATTCTTCGTTTGCATACATGTAGTAAGATGGATAATAGTCCAAGTATTCGATTGATTCAATTCATTAAACAAATCGAGTCTTATAATGTTGAAGACTTAATTCGTGTATAAGAAAATTAATTTACTCGTGAATAATTTTTTAAATGATGCATTTTATAATTTACGCATGAAAGAAAAATGGACTACAATTATAATATACATTAGAAATACACATTGATATGCTACATTATAAATGAATTTCATTTGAATACAATCATAATCAAGTCGTTCAATTTTGATGACTCGGTTTATTTATCAAATATGTAGTTATCGATTGAAATTTGCAACACGAAGGAAAAATGCACTACTTTAAGCTGCTCGACGGAAATCAAACGAGTAATGCAGTGAAAAAACGTCAATATTGCGTAAAATAAACGGCTAGGTTCAATTCATTCAATATCTAATGAAAATAAAAAAGAACCTTCCCGAAAAAGTAGAAAAATAAATGTTCATTTTTATATATATGTCATAATCTGTGTAGTCCAAGTATTCAACTAATTTAATTCGTTAAACAAATCAAGTCTTATATTTTTGAAGACTCAATTTGCGTATAAGAAAATTAATTTACGCGTGAAAAATATATGCAAATCATTTTTCAAATGATCCATTTTTTAATTTACGCATGAAAGAAAAATGCACTACTATCATAATATACATTAGGAATACACATTGATGTGATACATTAGAAATTAATTTTATTTGAATACAATTATAACCGAGTCGTTCAGTTTTGATGACTCGATTTATTTATGAAAAATGTAGGAATCGATTAAGATTTGCAAAACGATCCTAAAGTGCACTACTTTGCTGCGATATACATTAGAAATTAATTGCTATTATCATTCGGATGCAATCACAATGAAATCACATAATTCTGATGACTGGATTCATGTATTGGTTAAAAATTCACAATCCGAAATGAACTACTCTATTTTGCAACATACGAAACTTCCGAATAAATGTTATCATTCGATGACCCAGTCGTAACCAAGTCACACAATTTTTGTTACTCGAATCAAGTATGAAAAATAAGTATTTCAGAAAAATTGTAATACAAAGAAAAAAAGGAGCACTTTACTGCAGTCTTTTATTTCCTATCGCTATTAACTTTTATTGCAGTGACGTTATTACTCCAATACGATAAAATTGACACGATAAATACATCAACTTCCCCAGCGCGTTCTGGATAACTCAATACTTTTCGTAGCTGTACATAAAACATATTGAGTTCTCCAATTGCTTGGAAACTTGTTTTCAGCATATTGTGTATAAAAATAGTTTTATCGTTGCGCTATTAAACATTCAGTTGGTTAGAAGCATTGAATCGATGTTCCGACGGTTTACGGGCAGACCGATGGTCACCGGGACACAATTTGCCGCACACGTAAGACCGACGGAGACAGAAAGAGACCCCGAGAGAGAGAGAAACGTAGAGCGGGAGAGGGTAAGAGGACAGGTGAAACGTGGAACGTCGTGGAAGCCGCGAGCGTGAGGGACGGCGAGGATCGTGCGGGGCTCTCCTCGTCGCGGCCCCCACAACTGATGTTTAAACGTAACTTTGCTCCACTGCAGTTGGGGGGGGGGGGCGAGAGAGAGAGAGAGAGAGAGAGAGAGAGAGAGAGAGAGAGAGAGAGAGAGACTCCGTCCGCGGCGAAGTGACGTCGAAAGTCGCGCTAGCGGGCAGTGCAAAAGGCCGCGAGGAGGAGAGAAAAAGAGGTGGAGGTGGAGGAAAGAGGAGGACGGTACGTTCAGGATCCCTGGATAAGCCCAGGGTGGGGTGGCGCCACGGCAATTCCAGACTCGCGTTCAACCAAAGTACACGCGGAACGGGCGAGAAAACATCGCCGCGAACTGCACTATCGCAATACCGCGTCATACCATCATTCTCCCGCGTTCACTGTCGTCGCAGCTGAAGCTGAAGAAAAAACGATTTTTGGCTGCACGTGAGTTGCAAGTGGAACAAAGACGAAAGTTAGATCGCGACCTTTGAAAAAGTGCGTTTTCTGGAAGTTGCCCTCCGAGCGACCGACGTCCGCGTTGCTGCCGTAGAGCAGAATAATTGGCGAGAGGTCAGTCAAAAGCCCGAAGGGCGAATCGCGATCCTGCCGATTACGAACGGGTTGGGAAAAAGTCGAAATCGATAGACTGTGAGAAGCACTGAGAAGGCAGAGAGACAGCTAGGGAAAGTTGGAAAGAAACAGGAGGAAAAAGTAAACCGGAAGTGGTGACGGCTTTTTCATCCAGAGCCACACACGTGGCCCTGCGTCTTCGGCCAAAGTTGGCAGTGGCCATTCATCGAGAAAAAAAACCGGAAAGAAAGGAGGCTCCCGTGAGAGAAAGAGATTCGCCGGAATCGTATTCGGGTGTTGGAAACCGCGAATGTTCTGATTCGTCGAGACTCCTCACTTTGGCAAGAGAGAGAGAGAGAGAGAGAGAGAGAGAGAGAGAGAGCGAGAGAGAGAGAGAGAGAGAGAGAGAGAGAGAGAGAGGTGCACACGGCACCTGCGCTCCTGGCCGGTCCCCTCGTGAAACCTTCGCAGGACTTCAGCCTCTTGTACATACATGTATATACGGGTCACACAGACGCGCATACGCTTGCACACGTGACTATGTCTTCTTCCCGAGCCTGCCACCGCGAACGCGTTCTGCATGTGACGAGCGAGAGTGCGGTCGAAAAATAAGAGGAAGAGGTGAAAAAAACCAAGGCAGAACTGGAGCAGGGAGGAAAAAGGAGAGGGATCCATCGACGACGAGAGGACAAGACGAGTGAAAGAGGTTCTCGATCATACTGAGGATCGTAAAGACGTCCGGTTTAGAGATAGTACACCTCTCTTGATCTCTCCTCTCTCTCTCTTTTACCTGTGTATGGTGGGGGGTAGATATCCCCCGTGAGGATCTCCCTTCGTCGTGCCCTATAACCAAGGATCATCGATTCGTCTTGGAGTCCACGTGTTCGCGATCGTTCCGCGTCTCGATCTTCTTCCCATACGAAACTTCCAACCGTTGGTACATGAATTTGTTGCGAGTTCGTCACGCGCACTGAAAGTTAGTGTTGTTGTTCCTGTTGTTGTTGTTTTTTTTGGCTAATCTACAACAGTTGAGAGTTTTTCATGTTCGGTGCTTCGAAAAGGTACGAGAAAAGGAGGCAGTTTTTAGGCGTTCCGTTGATGGACAAATATAGGAGATGAACGTTGACTCGACCATCGTTGGTGACATACGTGACGAAGCAAACGTGAGAGGATAGAATACGTCGCAGTCGAGTTTTCTGCACTCGTAGATTCGTGGAGATCAACGAGGAGGTTGTTTTTGAACGCGAGAGAGGAAGAGGAATCCGTCAAACTGGAGGCTGAGATTGGAGGCGGCAACGGCCGCAGGGGCTCCAGCCCCGCGTCACCGTTGAACAACGTAAACGTAAGTCACTATGGGAACAAGATCACTGTCGTTTGTTGCATTGTTAATTGGGTATCGGAGATGGTAGGGAATGCCCACCCGGCTTGGGCCAATACTTGGAGGGGTGACCTCTGTACTAAAGGCACAAGACTCTTTCGCAGTTTCGCCATTTGCGAAAGTACGATGGGCTGTCGTAAATCGTTTCGTGCGTAGCAGAAGAAAGCTCCCCTTGACCGTTTGAGATACTAAGGTAACTCACGTCGAATTGGGTTTTATTAGATACGTGCTTTATATGAGTTGTTGAAACGCCAAAACAATAATATATGTGGCCGCGAATCTTCGAAACGCGGGGTGCCGAGGGACTCGCCGAGAAAAGTGCGAACTGTCATCCTAGCCGGAGCTGGGGAGTTATAAATTTACACGGTTCCTGCTTCGCATGTGAGGATATTCTTCGGAAAAGCTCCGATAAATTAATGGCAAACACATGGTCAAGTTTTACATGGGAAATCTAAGTTTCGTCATGATTACTACCATTAAGTTTCGACTAAGTAGTCTACGATTCGACTCATTGCGTACCGTTAAGTTTCATCTGAGAAATCTCACCTTCGTCCCGATGAGTACCGTAAAGTTTCATTTGAGAAATCAAAGTTTCGTCACGATGACTACCATTGAGTTTCGACTAAGTAATCTACGGTTCATCGCATTGAGTACCGTTGAGTTTCATTCGAGAAATCTCACCTTAGTCCCGATGAGTAGCGTTAAGTTTCATTTGAGAAATTCAAGTTTCGTCACGATGACTACCATTAAGTTTCGACTAAGTAATCTACGGTTCGTCCCGATGAGTACCGTTAAGTTTCATTGAGAAATCCAAGTTTCATCACGATGACTACCATTAAGTTTCAACTAAGTAATCTACGGTTCGTCCCATCGAGTACCATTAAGTTTCGTCTGAGAAATCGCACCTTTGTCCCGATAAGTACCGTTAAGTTGCATTTGAGAAATCCAAGTTCCGTCACGATCACTACAAATTAAGTTTCGGCCAAGTAATCTACGGTCCGTCCCGATGAGTACCGTTAAGGTAGTTCCTCTGCGAAAATCTCAACCAAAAGTTTACATACCATGTTCATGTTCAAAGATTGATAATTGGTTTAATTAGTAATAAATCAAATTAAAAACTACGCAATATTGACTCGGTACTAGTAGATAATACGATGGATATCATTTATTGCCATAAAATATATTTTATATTGTGTTTTTGATCTACCATTGCCAGTAAACTTTTTGCCGGGACTGTCCAGGCTTTGCCCCAATTGTTTTTTTCCAGGCTTTGCCAGGCTTTGCCAGGCTTTGCACCAAAATTGTGAGGGCTTTTCATGGTTATATCTTGGAAACTAGATGGTGAATCATTCTCATTTTTTTTCACATTATTCGTGATATCTTACTCTAGCTTATCCTCGTTTTTTATCAATTTCTTAATTTTAGTTTTGACGGTAGAATTAATGATGCTCTGTTTGTCCATCATAACGCATTTCTTGCGTGTAAACCAAGCCAACTTTAAGTGTAAATATCTCAGGTTTGGGGTGGTCAATCTTATTCAAATTGCACAGATGTTTGGATAATGTATTAAATAACATATTTGTCAAATTTCAACCATTTCTTAATTCAACTCTTCTGTGGAGGTACTACCTTAAGTTTCATTTGAGAAATTCAAGTTCCGTCACGATTACTGCCATTGAGTTTCGGCTACGTAATCTATGGTTCGTCCCATTGAGTACCGTCAAGTTTCATTTGAGGAATCCAAGTTTCGTTTGATTAAATACTATAAAGTTTCATGTGGGAATTCGAAGTTTCGTCCATTGAGTACCATCAAGTTTCACTTGGGCAATCGAATCTTTGTCTCATTGAGGACTTTTTAGTTTCATGTAAAAAGGTGAGGTTTGTCCCATTTAGTTTCATGTAAGGAATTTAAGTTTTTCCATCGAGTTTCATTTAAGAATTCTAAATTTATTCCCATAAAGCTTTATCTAAGACATCTAAATTTCGTGTTATGTAGGCACCATTACGTTTCATATAAGAAAACTAAGTTCCGCCCCATGAGGTACCATCAGGTTTTATCTGCGACATCTGAGTTTCGTCCCATTAAGTACCGTTTAGATTCATCTAATAAATTCATTACGTTTGATGTAAGGAATCTAAGTTTTGTCCCGTAAAGTTTCATTCAAGAAATCTAAGTTTAGTCCCGTTAAGTTTCGTCTATGAAATCTAACTTTCTTCCCATTAGGGTACCATTATGTTTTAACCAATAGATCAAAGTTTCACCCTATTAAGATTAATCTGATAAGTTTCATCTCATTAAGTACCACTGGGTACCATTAAGCTCCATGCGAGAATCAGATTTCGATTATCCAAAATAAATACATCGACGGTTCGCAAATGCGACCACACGAGCAATGGTATTAAAATTGTGGACGCGCCCATCAGATTAGGCGTGAACGTTCGAAAGACTTGGGCTGGAAATTTGTGAATGGACGGAGATTCTGCTGCACGTTGAAATCTTGGCGAACTTTGCGGTTCTTGGGTCACGCGTAAGTAGGATAGACATAGGAAAAATATATTCTGATTCCGTTATGTCTATGTAATGACGGTTATCAACACTCCCGGCTCTTCGGAAGACAATTAAAAATTATTCTTTTTATACATGAAATAATCTGTATAAGAGTCCAAGAACTCAATTTATTTGAGTCGTTAAAAAATCGAGTCTTATAATGTTGAAGGCTCCATTTACGTATGAAAAATGAATATATTCGTAAAAACTTTACGCAAATAATTTTTTAAGTAATTAATTTTTTATTTCCGCATGAAAGAACAATGCACTACTATTATAATATACATTAGGAATACACAATGGTATGATATATTGACATAAATTCCATTTGAATAGAATCACAATCACGCTGTGCAATTTCGATGGCTCGATTTATTTATCAAAAATGTGGTAATCGATTCAAATTTGCAACATGAAGTAAAACTGCACTACTTTATGCTGCAATATAAAGAGTGTCTCAAAATGACGTGAAATATAAATTTATTAACAAAACGTATTATTTATATGAATAGTACGAATATTTTTATTTTAATATAAGGTACAAACATGGAGGTTATGTGTGGAACACAATATCCGATAAATGGTTTTGTTTATTTACGTAGCCACTTAGTTGAAAATGCGCCTCATCGCTCAAGATGATTTTCTTCGAAAAATCGCCATCGATTAGTTGATGCTCCACTATCCAATTGGCGAATGTACGACGCTGCGACTGATCTGCTGGCTGTAGTTCTTGTATCAATTGGATCTTGAAAGCATGCATATGTAGATCTTTCGTCAAAATTCACTGCACAGAGCCTCTTGAAATGTTCAATTGCTGAGCTCGATGGCAAATCGAGGTGGAGGGACTTTCGTCAACACTCGCACTCACTGCGGCTCACCATTTTTGCAGTTAATTTTCACAATTTCTATGCGTTGCTCGGTCGTGTAATTCTCTATGACCAAACCTCAATACTTGTTGATGCCAGTTGTCAAAGATTCGTTCTCTATATTCGCCATAAACAAGTGGCACGAATCCAAAAGTCAGGTCATTTTGAGACGCGCTTATAGAGGAAACGGATCAACGTTATAATTCAAATGCAATCATAATCAGGTCATATAATTGTCGTTAATAAGAATTGTTGATTTTCGGACAGGACGGGCCTTGAAATTACCGTTACACAATAGTTTTTCCCAATAGTTTTTCTCATTCGCCACGTAGGATTCTGTTGAAATTTTCATTTTTGACGTAATTGCGACCGTTTTAATTCTTTTTTCGTTTGCAAGCAATGGTTCAATCAAATGAAAAACCCCTACGTGGCGTACGAGAAAAACTATCGAAGAATATTGTATCCAAATTTGGACAAATTCGGACAAGCTGTTTGCGAGGTAGGGTAAGCTGGTATAGGAGTACGCAGTTAAGCTAATGACGAAACGCTTTGCTAATTGAAGCTAACTTCTGTTGTGTTTTGAGCGCCTCACAGGGTAAGGGTTTCTGAGAAAAAAATCTAAAGTGAAATAAAACGGAGAGGCTAGGTAAGTTGAAGTTATAGCTGCAATTCAAAAACAACTATTCATTTTGTACGCCGGTTTACTAAGGTTATTGGTCAAAATGAAAGTATTTTCGCATCTCATCAATGAATGGCAGTAACAGTCATGTTTGTTTAAAATGTGCAGGTGGTATAAGAGTACGCAGTGCTTGGGTGTATAGGAGTACGCGCGTACTCTTATACAACTGTTGTTAATTTTTTTTGCCAGTATACAAAGTATAGAAAAAGTATATATTCATATATATATATTATATATATATAGATATAGAAGATCTCTTATATATATATAGTATATATTTTATATATATGGGACATTCCACGCCATTTCACCTAGCCCGTGACCCCGACCATTTTTGGTTTTCCTGATTTTTTTGCAAGATTGTACCCCATGAAAGGAATATCCACACCATTTTTTCGGTTTTAATCTCTTCTCTTTTAGGAGTTGTAATTTTACAAAAAATGTCGACTTCTTTCTGCAAAAAAAATTCGGAAAACTTTTATCATTTTAATCTCCAATAATGCTATTAATGATTTTGTGATTTCCAATTCAGCTTCGTCAGGCCTGAAACGGTTTATTTTTAGTTTGTGCGGAGTTTAACGAAAAAAAATTATTTAAAAAAAAAAAACATTTTTTTCGTTAATTTCAACACAAATTAAAAATAAACCGTTTCAGGCCTGGCAAAGCCGAATTGGAAATCACAAATCATTAACAGCATTATTGGAGATTAAAATGATAAAAGTGTTCAGAAAAAATATGATGAATTCGAAAAAAATAGAAGGAAAAATAGACCCACGATGAGACTTTTCTTAAAAATCATAGAATGGGTCACGCTATTTTAGAGAATTAAAAAAAAGAGGCAATCATTTAAAAAAAAAAAATAGTTTTCACTTTAGAAGCAAAAAAAACGATGACATCGATGATTGATAATTTTTTCATATTTTCTAACGAACGTATGCGTCAAAATAAAAAAAATAACATAGTGACATTTGTCGATATCTCAATTAGTTCAGGATTTATCAACGTTTAAACGTTTCCAAAACTTCCGAAATGGAGATTTTTTGGAAAATTATAACTCTTAAAAGAGAATCGATAACAATATAAAAACTGGTTTGGATATTGCTTTCATGGGGTACAATTTTACAAAAGAAATCAGGAAAACCAAAAATGGTTAGGGTCACGGGCTAGGTGAAATGGCGTTTAATGCCCTATATATATATATATATATATATATATATATATATATATATATATATATAGTATGTAGTGCGTATGTATATATATATGAGCACAAAATATCTTCCAGATATGGTATATCTAGTATTTTGTCTATATATAGTATATATTTTTTTACAAGTATGCAAAGTATACAAAAAAATATACGAAGAACCAATATGTGACGAATGGATCGAGTGTAGTGAAGTGTAAAGCTTGGTGGCATGAGAAATGCACCGCTCATACAAACGTGGATAGCTTTAATTGCGATTTATGTGTCGGTTGACGCTTGCGTACTCTTATCGACCCCCGTGCGTACTCATAAGCGCCCGTATGTCTAAGAGTTCGCAAATCCCGTTTCGTAGTTTTTATTTTGTTACTTACAAAAAAATTAAGATTCCCAATCGTCGCTCATAATTTAAATAGAATACTAGATATTCTTTCAATTAAAACAAAAACTGATTCGTAAAATGTATTTGTTTTTGTTTATTTCATCGCTTTGATGCTTAGGTGCGTACTCCTATACCAGCTTACCCCACATCTGGCACCGACTTTGAAAACTATGTTTCGAAATAATTGCGTTTGAATCGCTTCCAGTCAGCGAATTTATTTTTAAAAATTCCTAAACATACCTCAATGTGCATATTTTCCAATAAAAAAAACCCGGATCCAATCGAAACATTAGTTATTGAGCTGAACATTCCCGAAGTTTACCTGTTTTTCTCGCCGTTTACTCAGGTACCTCTCCTTAACCGTACCTGGGTTTAGTAGAAACATTAGTTTAATCAGCTGACAACATCTATCTAGAGTCAAATGAAACGTTTTCCGAGGGTATCTAAATAGCTTCTACCTAAGTCAAGGGCATATAAGAAGCAAAATCAATAATGTTATCATATAGCCAGATAATCTAGCTATAATTAAATCCCATTACCAAACAGAGAGGTTAAAAAGTGAAGTGACACTAACCGAATTTCTTAAAAACATTCCAATTGACCCCAGTCTACCCTACTTTCATTTATGCATTGGTGATCTCGAGGACATTGGGGTTTACGTGATGTTCAGTATGACGAAGTTTCAAAGTCAATCTTAAAAAAAAAAACACCTTTACCACCATGTATGGCGAAAACTGATTCTTCGCGTGGGTATTCCGATCGGCCTAGCATGGGCCGAGAAGGTTCGCTCCAGAGAGACCTTTTCTCCTCTCTCCTAGCCACACGTGCTCTTCCGCTCGTTCGCTCATTTAGGCCTTCTACCGTCTCTCTCGCGCACTGTGGCCAAAATATAATAAACGTTACTATGTTACAAACGCGCCCGTTGACGCCCACTCGCCATACATCAAAATTCATCCATATACACGGATCGGTATACACGGGCACGCGCGTAAGAAAATCGCCGATTCTTCGCCGGCTCGGCACCCGCCGCGCCCTTCCGTCTCCGAGCCGTCTATGGTTCTCTATGCCGGTGGACGTCGGTCAGCCTGTGCAGAAGGTTTCAGAACGGGATCTTGTGGCTCTTTGAGGTTGGTTCACGGGCCGACGTTGGCCGCCTTCGACGCGCGGCCGTCCATTCTTCTCTCGATTTCTCGTGAACGCTCCTCTAGCCCTCTGGAAAAAAACGCATCCAAAAAAAAGCAAGAAAAACGTAAAGCAAAGAACGAATGCTCTTGAGGCTTTATTGGTGGCGTATACGAAAAGAATACGATAAGCGAGAGAGAGAGAGAGAGAGAGAGAGAGAGAGAGAGAGAGAGAGAGAAAGAAAGAGTGCGTTCGCCCTTTCGGACACACCCCCACACAAATCTAATTAATTTATATCCCAGGAGAGGCGCCACCAAGGATCTACGTTAAGTTAAAACTGACGCGAGGGCGCACAGGTAGAAAGGGGGGGGAGAGAGAGAGAGAGAGAAATATACATTTTTGCCAAAAAGATATTGAAGAAAGCAAACCGAAAGTCGAAAAGAAACATGGACGAGTGAGTTAATTGCCTCCCCATGGCCGGCCGTGGAGTCTGCAACTGCGATCACTTTCAAGTACCTACTGCCCTGCCTCGGCAAGATCTACGTACAATCCTTCTTCTATCCTGTGTGCGTGTATGTATGCGAGTATAAAGATTCTTTCCACTTAATTTTGTTCAATCGAATACGGCGAATATCCGTCGATACATAATAAATCCTAGGAGAGACGAGAAGGTCTCTCCGATTCGATTATAATTCTCCCACTTCCGAACGATCGGATCTTATTCTCGTTTATTACAGTATATATATAGCAGAGAGTGTGTATATTCGGCTGCCTCAGATTTACGGTGAGAAAGATTTTCGGAAATCTACTAATATCGTAATTCATCAACGGCGTTAATAAATGTTGGAAGAAGAAGAAAAAGACCGAATTAATTCATTGGATTTTTCGATTCCGATCCGACGGACTCGAGGAGAGATTTTATTCCTTCGCGACGTAGCGATTCTTCGATCCTAGATGGCAATGTAATGTCTAGTTAACTTTACGTTTCTTGGATTCCCTCATTAGTGTAACTTCAAAGGATTGCGCTTGTTTAATCGGCGTGTTTTGATCCATCTATGTACACGAATAAATCACCACCGCGCATTTTTGCGATCTGAGACTACCGAATTCGCAGGATAGAAAGAAATAGCAACTCTAAGGGATATGGGATTCATTCTAGTTGGAAATGTTGTGTATATTTGCTGCGAGAGATACGAATGTACTGTTGGCAATTAATCCATATTTTTCCACGAACATTCCAAATAGAACTGTTGTACCGGGTGAGGCAACAATTATTAGCAGTCGAAATATTTTCTAGCCTAGCGGACTAAAAACTTTTCTTACAAACGTTGGAAAGTTCGAAGGGGTCATCGAGTGGTGGCTGCGAGGTTCATCCAGTTGGAGCTGCTTCGGAGATTTCAAGGTCACCTTCATTTTTTTATATGGGACCACTATCTATTTTTCGGAATTTTATTGAGGAACTAAAAATAAGTTCACGCATCAAATTTCAAGATGATCGATCAAGATTTGGTATGAAAAATCGATAAAAAAGAAATTTCCATGTTTTCAGTCTAGAATCGATTGAAAAAACGGTGCAAATACTTACTTCTATAAAAGATGCTCAAAGTGATAGCTACTACTTTCAATGCACGCTTCCAATTTGATTCGCATTTAATATATTATTTTATATCAATCACGCCAGTCTGTATTAACGAACAGACTGTAATTGAGGCTTTAGTAGTTTAATACTAAGCAAAATCCTGGTAAGTCGTACGGCTTTTAGAGCCTGTGGTGGCCATCACTATGAAAACCCTTTATAGGAGTAAGTGTTTGCACCATTTTAAAAATCAATTGTAGGCCAAAAACATAGAAAATTCTTTTTTTACCGATTTTTTAAATATTAAATCCTGATCGATCATCTCGAAGTTTGGCATATAAACTTATTTTTAGCTCTTTGGCAAAATTCTAGACAAAAATAGTAGTCTGACTTAAAAAAGTGGAGGTGACCTTGAAATATCCGAAGCGCCTCCACCTGGATGAACCTCGTAGCCACCACACGATGAGCCCCTTCGAATTATGCAACTTTTGCATGGAAAGTTTTCGCCTAAGTCTGATAGGGTAGAAAGTATATCTACTGCTTACAGTCGTTTGATCAGCTTGCATACATGTGCGTGTGTGTATGTTTCTGTGTACATTTATAGCAGTGGACTGGTCCCCTAAAATCCACACGTTTAACACGAACAGAAGTGGCACGTCACCAATTAACTTGTCGCTCGGTCGATTGCGCTGCACCCCACTTTGATATTTCGTCATTAGTGGTTCGAGCCAACCACCGTGATGAACCTTGGCCACCTGCAAGCTCGGTCGAGAAGCTCTCTCGTCAGTCACGAAAGGCGATCATTCCGCTAATAATGATTAGTGGAAATGTGGAAAGGATACGATATATATATATATATATATATATATATATATATATATATATATATATATATATATATATATATATATATTAGGGTGGCCGTTATTTTGGCTTCGGCAAAAAAATGTAACGTCTAGCAAAAAAAAACCAATCAAGATATGAAAAAAAATCTGTGTAAAATCTGGACGCGCTGGGATAAGGAGAACACGTGCCACCGAGCAGTTTAATTTGCAAAAATACATGCATTGTTTTAATGGCCGCACTAAAATATTCATTAGTATCATAATATTAATTAAATAATCTGGAATTGGGTACATTGATTATACATATTAAGAGGTATAAAATATATTATTTACTGATTTTTTTCCATCAATTATGCATAGTCGTGAGTAGATTGAAAAATTAATAGAAATTTCGAAAACGGACGTGGCCGTTTGGCCACATTGTGGCGGGAAATCGAAGCAGTGAATTAATTATCGGAGCGGATTTTTTATGCAAATAATAATATAATAACCGTGTACTGAATGCTTTAAAATGATATTTTTTTCTTGAACCTGCGAGAAGATTTTCCAACTGTAGTGGCGATAATACAAAATATAGTGCAGACAAATAGTTCGAAATTTGGTCGTGGCGCTTGGTCCGCTCATTTTTACCTCCCGAGCATTACCGACCGAGTTGGTTTGCCATTGTTGGACATAGAAAAAAAATATAACACGTGAAATCTTTACGTTTCTGCAAATTTATTTCGATTTTACGATCCGGTTCCAAACGGTATCAGGTTGTCCAGTCAGACTTTACTTTTCTGCTCGATAAAGACATTGATTTCGTTATTAGTGCCGAATCTATGGCATTTTTTGAACGATTTAAAATTGATTGTACTTTTCTCGACACCGATGTATCTGTTTGGACTCGAACGAGAGTTATCAAATGGGCGCGCAATTGATAAAAAAATAAGAGTCTGTAATGATATAGCGGAGCGAGGTATCAAACGTATCACCGATTATAACAAACGATTGACTTATGATGAAGATTAAAAACAATGTGTTCTTCAAGTTGTCGCCGAATATCAAAAAAAAAAAAATTTCGACGTAAACAAATGTACTCTACTTCAATCATTTCATAGATGAACTGCTATTACTCATGTAATATTTCATGTAAAGGTACGAATTTGCGGTACGTGATTGATGGAAAAAAATCAGTAAATAATATATTTTGTAACTCTTAATGTGTATAATGAATGTACCCAATTCCAGATTTTTTAATTAATATTATGAGACTAATAAATGTTGCAATGCGGACTTTTAAAAAATGCATGATTTTTGAAATTTAAACTGCTCGGTGGCACGTGTGCTCCTTATCCCAGCGCGTCCAAATTTTACACAGATTTTTTTTTCATATCTTGATTGGTTTTTTTGCTAGACGTTAAAATTTTTTTACCGAAGCCAAAATAACGGCCACCCTAATATATATATATATATATACACATATACACAGGATATGTCAAATCAGGGGCCAACCTGAAAGAACAGATGGGAGCAATTCCGTGCGATTTTTGCCGACCGAACAGAACCTTCACTACAGCTGTCGGAGATGACGCGATTGCAGGCCCCGACGGTACAAAATTGAGACGTCAGCCGATGTCTTTTCCAAAATCCTGTGTCCAACAAGAACTAGAAAAGAGACTAGTTGTTCTTTTCGGGCCTAAGAAGGAAAATCATTTAAACATCGATATTGGCATCGGTGATAGAGGCATTAGAAATCGCTGCCGATCGCAATAAGGAATTCAGCGGATATATAGAGTACGAGGAAAGTTTTTGTCAGGGCCTCTTGGAACGTTTGCCATGAGAATTGCGTCACAGGCGTTCACGCAATTAAGACATCAATCATTCTACCGGAATATCTTGCACACACACACACATGTATATAATAAATAATATGACGACTTAATATCACAAGATTGCACGATATAAGACGAGAAACGGAAGGTACATATACGAAGTATATTTGTGCTAACGACTTGTTGGTTTTGACGCAAAAAAAAAAAAACAAAAAAAAATCGGTTTGCATTATAGAGTAAAGTCCGGGCTGTGCAGGTGTAAAAAAAAACGTGTACGCGACGTGAGCTCACGTTTCCTGGAGAATGCACCTGCACCGTAGAGACCTTATGAATCTTGCGATTGGGACGAACGACGTGCTCGCAGCTTTTACCGATCTCTCTCCACTCCCTCTCTCTTCCTCTTTCACTCTCCCTCGCAATGTGGACCTCGTATATGTTGCTGTAGATGTACATACTTGTAAATCTCGAGGAGCACTTTATGAAGAGCACATGAATATATAAAATATCGTTCGTACGAAGCGAAGTAGCTCTCGCACGAGGCCTTATATACTCGTGAGCCTTGCCGACCACCAACTATTTACATTCCCGGGCTAAGTGCACTATTAACTAACCTCGCGCTAATATCAACGTTTTCTACCTCATTATGTTAATTGTGGGACCAGGCGCCCTCGGGGCCGCAAGGGGCATCGCGCACGCGGGCTCCCGTCGCCGCAACATTACTTTTACACATACACAAACACACACACACGCCCCCCCCCCCCCCCCCCCCCCCCCCCACACACACACACCAGTCAATCCAGAGAGAAGATTCCATATCCATCGAAGCTGCAGAGCTCGGACCTGTGTGCGGAAAAGATCGCGGGTCTCACAAACCGCGGATCCTACATTTGCGAAGTCTCTTCGTGTACTAATACTCGTGCACGTTGAGGGGCCTTCACTAGGCCTCTATCGTGCTTAATTTCTCCTCAAGGCACTCACCATCTCGACGTACACGGGGCACATCCACGAAAGCAATACGATCTCACGTTATTGACTGCTGCTGTAAGTTATAAAAAGTACGCGAGATGGAACGAGACGAAATCGAAGGCAATGATGGATCGTTACGAAAAATCGTGTCGTCACGCATGGATGTCCTGTATGGCGACCCTTGCAGGTCTTACAGGTTTATGGAAACTTCGCCGGTACCGGGGAGCTCTTTTTCGGAAGCCGAATTTAAATCTCTTCGACAATGCAAGCGACACTGCTGACGGTCGGCTCAGTCTGTACAATGGATGTCCGAAATTGATGGAGGTGGGAATTCTGATGTTGGATGGAATTGGTCGCGATGATTTTTTGTCAGAGATGATAATGTCAGCGTAAGGGGTAAACCTACTTCGGTTTTAAAAATGGCTAGTTCTAAGAATATTTTTAACGAGTGTAATAAAAATAGTGAATGATTAAAATGGGGGACTTTATCATACATAGTTTTGTGCTACATCTACCTAGGGCTCCAAAAAATTGTCAAATACCGAATTTTATTTTCTAGGAAATGTTTGGTGATGAAGAAACGCATTTTTTAACACAAAGGTACATATATTGAGAGCCTTTGGAGATAAAAAAATGGCCGCCGGCAGATTATGAAATTATTTAAACGACGCTTGCCGGTGGACACTTTCCAGCTTAAACGCTCTATCCGAATTCTATAAACCAAACGGGTTGTTGTTGAAGTTAACAATAAATACCAGTCATTGGCGATTAACGATTTTTAAAATAATTTTTTCAAACAACGTGGCGACGAATTGAACCTCGAACATACAACATCTATGAAAAAGATCGTCATTTTTACGTAATTATTAAAAAATGAAGATGGGTTTTGAAAGAGTGAGATAGTCAACGACATTTAAATGTTTGGCATCGTTTCTCTTGTAAATTTAGAAACAATCCATCAAGTGGTACTCGAGATATCATGTCCACCGAGTTTGGAAACAGTGTTTCGAGAAGAACGCGTTTAAAGTTTAAAGTATGGCGCTGCTACCGCTCGCCCGGCCGACTGTTAGAAGCGGTAGCTCATTCAATTTCAGGAATATTTCAATGAAATTTTCACCGAATATAGCTAACAGGTGATACTATAGAATATAAATATTTTTCGAAAATGCAATTTTTTGACCCACCTTGGCCCGTTAAGTGTACGAATGTTTTCTTTTTGTAACAAAAAAAAATGGAATTCGCGAAGGATGTTTGACACCTACGCGCTCACGATGTGGCGTTCGTATCTGAGCTCAGTGATACCAGTTGCTGAGAACTCAATTGCGCGTTTGCCACATTTCCACTTGGTTAACAACTTCTTTGCGATGTAAATAAACAGAAAAGATTAATGCCATTTCTAAACAGTCAATTATATGCATTCTACATATTTATTGGCTGAAATGTATTTATTTTACGTAACCGAAAATTTGATTATTCGGGGGTGGTAGCCGCTACAGGCGTCCGTGTTTAAGGCGTTAGGCCACAGTAACGGGTATAAAATCTCGTGCGAATTTAACCATTTTTTTCGTATAAAAAAGTGATTCACTCATAAAATTAATTACACATTTATTTACACATCTATTACAAAATGGCAGACTACTCGAAACTTCTCGCAATAGCTTTTTTCCAATTAGCGTGACAAATAACTTCAACAATTTTCACTCGACTTACTTCAAATTTAAAACGTATGTTCCTAATTGCATTTCGTAGAGAAGTACGCACAGAATTTCTGATTAATCGAAAACTTTTTATTATACTAGCAGTTTATGAGCAGTTATTACGAAATTTTTCACTGAAAATTCATTTCTTAAGTTCAAATACCTACAACTTTTGAATAAAACAATATTTTTTAAATTCCGTACGTACTTCTCTAGGTATTCTAATGTAGATTGACGAGAATTTTTGTTTTTTGTTCTAGGTCAAAAATTGTGGATGCTAAATGTCACGCCGCGGAGCGCCTAAAAAAAGATAACAAAAGAAAATATTAGTAGTCGGCCATTTTGTACATCGAAAAAAAGATATATTTTCTAACAGCTTGATATTCATACTAAATAAATGTGTAATTAATTTTATGAGTGACTCACTTTTTCATACGAAAAAATTGTCAAATTCGCTCATGATTTTATACCCGTTACTGTGGGGCCTAAGGCCTAAGCATATGCGTTCCCCTCTTGCCGCCTGCTCCGCACAGAACCCTGAGCAGCCTCCTTGAAGGGCTTTTTATTGACGCCCCGTTTTTTAAAATGCTCTTTACAAGCTGTGATCATTCAGATGTCGCCCGTAATTGATGCATGCCATTTTTTGAGTCCAACAGGGGGTTTTTAAAAAATGTTGAGCGGTTAGTTTTTGAATTCTTATGGCCTTTTTCCATTCTATTTATTTGCCTTTTGTAACAATTTGTACAGTTTAATGTGCGGCTTGTTGTGTTTGGGTTAGTTTCGGTTGGTGACCGTTTTACCATGTACCCGCTTTCATTTCGCAGATTGAAAGCTACCAATTACGATCGAGGCTCACTGCTCCCAGCTACGACCAGTCGCATTGACGTGAATTAAAATTGCGAAGCTTTTGAGAACGTCATCCTCCACCAAAATCATCCTGAGCTTCCAGACCTGTACGAAAGACCATGACCCCGATGTACGAAAATTACGAAGATCCTGTGCTCGACAGGTCATTTTTTTTTTATATTTGCGATCCAAGTCACGTCGAGTTGATTTTCTGCGAGCTCTTTCATCCCTTCGTCCAGAATGGATAGCCCGAGACCTACACTCACGACACGCGTTCGTAACAATGTCTATACAGACGTTTCATGCATATGTATGTAGACGTTTGTGGATGGGTGTGTGTGTGTGGATAAAACTCCGCGAAAAGTATCAGAGAACGGTTACGGCGTTGCTCGCGTGACGAAGCCAAGTTTCACGCGCTGCCATACCAGCATTTGCCCGGACAAAGTACAAAGTCTGTAATTATATCAACTCGTCGGTTATTACCGGGAGGTTTATGCCCTACGGCGCGAAAAAAAGAGACACGTCGGAGGAAAAAAAAGAAGAAGGTTTGTTCCTATATATAAACACGCCGTACATCCTGCATTGCATAAATTAGGCCGCTCCGTATTGTGTATTATAAAACGCGAGGCTATGGAGAAATTGATGAAGAGCGTCCGGTCCTTTCGCCCTAATCGACGGATCTGCCGAATTTTGGAAACTTAGGTCGAATCGTGGAAATACCGGAATATGGAGAGGTTCGTTTGAATGAAATGAAATTTGAAACTCAGCTTACTAGAGTTTTGACAGCATTCGATGAAATGATATATTTACTTCAATCACACTGCCAAAAAGAATGTAATTTAAATAGCATCTATTTAAATCAAATAGGTTTTTTTTCTTGTCTAACGGCCTACTACGCTCTTATTTGTTTCAAAGATATTTTTGATTTGTTCCAGCTATTTTCTGCTTAAATATTAAATATATTCAAATTGAATGAATAAAGATTCGATTCAAATAAATCTGTATTTACTTACATTGTACACTGTAAATCTAAGTGTACTAAATGCATAAAATATTTCATAAATCGAAAATGAAATGAAACACTTAAGGTAATCCTATTGCTTCACACTAGTCATATCACTGATAATACTTGAGACTTGTACAATTTATATTTTTAACATATGCAAAAAAATAATTTGTAATAACTAAAATGTTCAACGTGTAAGCTGTCTAATGAATGTTCACATTTAATTAGAAAAATGAAAAAAAAATAGTTATTCCAACGATTCGCGCAGTATTTCTAGGTTTGATATTTGGCAATATTGATTCTATCTCCGTCTCTCTTTACTCAACCAGGCGAGTTTAACCTTCATGCTTTTCAACGTCGATCTGTCAAAACAATGTCAGGTGTGCGAAATATAAAGCATTGTATTCGGGCCACGAGTGGTAAAAAGCATGGAAAATTTGTGTCGGTGAAAAAGGAAATATGTGTGGAAATTTGAATGAGTGCGATGAGGTTAGGACTACAGTCAGCTGTTGCCTTGCTGACATGTCCCTTTATCGTAGCAAGTGATAATAAATCCAATACCGGAAGTTCAAATTAACCTTGATATTACATAAAAATTAGATCAATAAGCATAATTTTTTTCTGAGAGCATTGGATTACTACAAGTGTTGAGTATGTAAATCTGATCATTTTTAAGAATCTGACGGATTCTCACTATTATATATATATTTGTAGCGACCGGAAATTGGGTTTTTGTATGTCGCCTCGGAATTCCTTCACAAAAATACGCAATTTTAATCATTTTTTTTCTCTGTAGTTAGGTCGATAACCGACCCTGAAATTTTGCAGAGACGATTGTTAATATATTTAGTGAAGCTCAAAAAAAAACTTATAAAAATTCTATGCATTGAAGTCTGGCGATAGGATTACCTTAATTAAGAGTTTTACCACAACGATTTTGTATCGTAATTCGTCAATCCCTAGCCTTTTGAAATTATTTTTTTCGAAGTAAATATTTCACCTACATGGTGAAATATTTACACCACCTATATGGAATCGAACCTAGAACTTACCTACTTATACGCATGCTGCCCCTATGCTACGGAGTACTTGTAACATCTTGGTCGCAGAAATGGCATCAAAGACCAAATGAATTCCTACAATTATTTGCTGCATCACATGAAATATATCATCTACTTTATATCATTGTGATAATTAGAGAGTTTTATTGTTTTACATGATGTAGATTTTTCAAACATAACACACACACACACACACACACACACACACACACACACACACACACACACACACACACACACACACACACACACACACACGCACGCACGCACACGCACACACACAAACCCAAACACACACACACACACACATATAATTTCTCTGGCTCCACCCTCTCTGCCCCCACACCCTTTTGATATGTGTCCTCCAATAAAGACAGATCACAAGTTCAATCAAAAAGAAAAATGGTTGACTCTACGAAAATTCTATTTTATTTAAATAAAAAAAAAATTGATTCATTCAGTGGATTCAACTAAATTTTTTTTTGAACAGATAAAACCGAATCACAGATTTATTAGGATTAAATAAAATATTTCGTTATTCGACGATATTAAATAGATTTTCATTTGAATAAATAAAAATAATAAAAATAAATAATTCCAATAATGGAATGCAATACGCAAAATTTGATTCCACGAAAAACCTAGTTTATTCAAATTCAAAAAATCAAATAGACGCGATTAGTTAATATCAAAGGAATTTTTCTCTCAGTGCAATGTTGAGATTGAATAGGACTAAATTTACGTTAAAGATAACTCGGACATTCACGCAGAGAAACTTATTATTAGTATTTAAGGTATTGGGATATACCATCTGGGCGGAGCCTAAAAAACATGGCGGCGATAAGAGGAACGTTAAACGTAAACAGTCGTGTAGTTCAGTGCAAATTTCTGTGATATTATGATAAGTATTAGTGCAATTTGTGACTAGGCCGGTACCAATCCCAAACAACACAATTTTGTAGAAGGCGAACGCATTTTGAAGGCAGGGCATTTTATCACAATTTAATAGGTGGTCAAATAAGCGGCGTTTGCGATAACGGTGCTGTCACACACTACAGTGAGCACACTTTTATGTCCGAATTCACTTTTTTCATTTTCAAGCCTCTCATCCAAGCCTCTAATTGATCGGTTTGTTGTACATTCCCGAAATAATTTTTCACGTACACGAAGCGTTTCCCTGCAATGGGAAACTTGTGGAAACGGACTTCCAACTCCTTACTCAAAGTGCTTTTGCAATCTTGCACAACACATTTAATGTTTTTTCGGCAGTTTTTACGCGGAAAAAACTTCGCGCATTACATTTACACCGATTTTATGTTTTTAATTGAAATTATGTACTTTTATCGCACGGCTACGTATAATTGCTATTGAAGGCCCCAAATGTATTTTGATTTTCCGCCACCAGATGTCATATCGCTATTTGGTAGATGCTAATACGAATATTTAATAGAATCGTGAAAAGATATTGTCTCTTATAAAAAAATGTATGTTTACCCGTGCGGAAAATTGATAGGGCATCCCTAATAAAAATAAGGCCCTTTCAGGGCTTCCCTAGTGCTTTCCCTAGTAGGGATTTCCACAATGGGCCCAGACTTGGCCATTATCGGGATACACTTGTAGGGATTTCCACAATAGGCCCCGACTTGGCCATTATGGGGATAAACCTGTAGGGATTTCCACAATCGGCCCAGACTTGGCCAGTATAGAGATAAACAAGTAGGGATTTCCACAATAGGCCCAGATCTGACTATTATAGCGATAAATCAGTATAAATAGCTTAGGCTACATGGTTGATGGTATTTCAATTATTCAAATCGATTATATACATCGATCGAATAATATTATCGAACGCAAATTGGGAAAAAGCGTAAGGGCATTAGCAAATAAAAAATCAACGATGAACACAAATATGCAGACAAACATCAGACAGTATTTATTTATCAAATTAAAGAAACCTTTTACATAGATACAAACAATTACTCATGGTTTCTCTCATACATGGAGTAATGCTAGCGCATATGTGTGAACAGTCCCAACCGGTTTTCTCGATATTTTTATAGCAACTAATTCCCGCTCAATACTCATCACAGGGAAAATTATTCCTTCTGAATACTTCGCTGATATTTCCCATTCATAAACTTTATCTGACTGTGTAGGATAAGTAAATAAATTGGTCTTTGTTCTCCAGATCTTTCCCTCAATGGAAATAGATTCTAGTGATTCAACAGACCCATATATTCTTTTTTATTTCTACTACACATCCATTCCTTAGAATGGATGTGTAGTAGAATATATTTGATTAAATAATGCAAAAGGCTGGCATGGGGGGCGCAGGATGCGTTAAGTCTCATCGAGATGACTTATCTACGTGGACCTTGCAGAAAAACAAGTGAATTCCGTGGTGTATTTTTTCCCCGTGATATATTGATATTTTTCCGTGATATATTAATGATTGAGAATTACTTATTCAATTACTTAATAATTTCTTAATTAAAACTAAGATAATATTACTTTTATTGGAGTCATTAATACTTTACTTTATACAGCGGACATAATGTCGCTCCTTCGCGTTCTGTACCCTTACAGACTCATTTCAGACTGTGACTATAACTGTAATCAATGTGATAATCTTATAATTTCAAACTTAAGTGTTACAAGCTATCACAATTCTAAAAAATGTTATCATAGTGGATAGTTCCTCAAAAATAAATGTTTCCAGTGAAGAGAGTTCGCCTCACATTATTTTTTGTATTAATTTTGTCATGGCAATTTGTCATAAAGGCTTACATGCAAATACGCAATCACATTTCTACGCGCGCACACATACATACACATGTACTCACGCCCATACCTATGCACATGAACAATTACATAAAAACAAATACAGATATACCCTGACGCATTTAACATACACGTATATCCACTGATACGGATATTTTATGGCGCTGAAATGGTTATGATGAGGCGCCGTTGAGGCATTTTCAGGGCGCTAAAATGGTATTGATGAGGCGCCATTGAGGCAACTTATAAGGCCCCGGTCGTTGCGCCTTTAATGGCCCTTGTTGACAAAGTGTGACCGGCCGCTAACGGCCCTCATGTGGCTTCCAGATTAGGGCCCGAATAAAGTTAGGGGAATATTATTGGGGCCCGATCACAGCCCCAACTCAATTTCCGCACGGGTAACTCTAGTAGTATTTTACTAATGTCTGATAAATTTTGGTATTTGTACACAAAATCCTGGACCACGTTGCCACAAAGCGGCAGGTCTGAAATGACGATTTGAAATTCCAATCAATAACTGGATGTTGGCGAGAAAGTACGAAAATTCGGTTTCAACATGACGTCAACCGATCATGAAGGCGGGAGGATGAATAATAAGGTCTAGAAAAGCTTTTTTTCGGGAATTTTTTTAGAAGGGAAAAAAATAAGCGAGCCCAGTAAACATTGAGGTATCTTTTCATGTATATTTGGAATGTGTAAAAAAAATTTCAACATGAAACAATAAATGACTGCAGATTTATCAGCCCATTCCATGTGCGTCTTGCCACTGCAGTCCCCAATCGGCGGGAAAGATGCAGCTCGTAGTTCTTGACTGATCCAAATAAACCAATAAAATGTTCAATTGTCATATATTTTTATTCTGGGTGAATTAAGAAAAAGCTGAAAAAATCGTGGGATTATAACTTTTCTTAGGTTTGAAAAAAAAGTGTTTGAAATAAACACTGTAACGTGCTATAAACATGATTTAAAAATGCTTTTTCAACGACTTTTTAAATTCACTTGGAAGCGATGTTCATACTGAAGAAAATAAACTTTGGTTTGATTTAATAGGTCGTTTAGTTTTTTTTTGCTATCACGCTCGTCAATTTGAAAAAAAAGAGAAAATGAAAACTGGAGAAAACGCGTTTCAAAGTTTTCATTAGGAGGAAATATTAATATCAAATACCAATCTCTTCTCGGCTTTTGGCCTTGTATCGTCGGAAATATTTACAATTGGCCTCTGTAGCTTTGTAAATATATTCTTGGATAGTTTATCTATCGATTTAAGCCATAAAAAAAAACGATTTTTCTGACCTTCTAATTTAGGGTCCCGCCTTAAGGCAGTATTGCCGTTTAGAGCGCTGTTTGGGAGGTAATTTTTAGAATGGAATACAGTCGAACATCGATATAACGAAATCCTCAATATAACGAAGATTTGTACATTCCTTTCCGAGAGACACCCGAAACCTTGACACAACAACATATTAATATACATTATGCTCTAATTGCTAATTGCTAGTAAAAATTGCTCTGATTTAAACCTTTCTTTCTTAAAAAAAATATCCCTATATTTATGGTGCTAATATATATATTTTTTGAATAACATTTTAAGGACCATGACCTTGATATAACGAAACATCAATATAACAAAAACTCGACATAACGAACTTCCCTAAATATTCGTAGTCTCAAAGTTCGACTGTATCTAAAAAAATTAAGAAAAAAATACACATGTTTATTGATCCTTAAAGAATATGGACAAACTGAAGAAAAAAAAAACATTTTATTATCGTGCACTTTTGCATGTATGTTTACAACTGCGCCCGGAAAACGCCCCCAATTGGCGACCAGTGTTGTGAACGTCGTCCGAACTTGAAAAGAAACCAAACGTATTCTGATTTTCTATGAGTATTGTGATGCTAGTGCCATAGTCAGCAAAAAAAATTACCAAATAGCAATATGCTACTTTGATTATCAATTTTTCCTATTTATCTGACCATTCTACGACTGATAAAAAAATGATTACAACTCAATTCTGATATCGTAGTTGCCTACATGAAAAGCATAGTTTCGAGAAAAACGCGTTCAAAGTTGCTGCGTCTCGACCGCGCTCCCGGAGCATACTTGTTATTATTTCTATAACTCGGCTAATTTTATGAGGATCATTAAACGGTTTATAGAAACGATGTATAGAGTAATAAGATACATTCAGAAAAAACGATTTATGTAAATTCCTAGACAATAATACTGAATAAACATTCCACAAAAAGTTTTTTTCGACGAGAACGTGATTTCTGTCTTGTACTAATATGACTTTTTTCCGTACAATTTCTGTAAATATTTATTTTATTTATTTATATTTAGTCATTTTTAAATAATTCACAGCTTCGACAATTCACCCGTTTGCGAATTTATTTTCCATGTCTTTCCACAATGAGTTAATTAAAAAAAAATTCGTTGAGAAAGAATCCCTCGTTTTTCACTTGCTTGGCGAATTAGTTTAACGCGGCGAGAATTTGCTCTCGCTCTCGTGAATCCCATTGCACTTGTACTCTTGTAAAGTGGAGCGTTTGATTATAACGAACGGTTGAAGGAAAAGAGCGATGAAAAACCCGGAAATGCAAACGAAAAAAAAACACCACTAATGGACGAAAAACGACGTGGAGAAATGTATTTACCACCATGGATTTTTCGTTTTACGGCGATCTAGTTCCGCGGCTGAGATTGGAAGCCTGAAGACCCGAGTGTTTGCATGTGTGTGTGTGTGTGTGTTTCGTAATCGCGAGCTGGCCGTGTTGCTATTCTTTGTATGGGTGTATGCACTGGTGCTGATAATTTTCTGCACGACTGCACGTGAAATTAGATCACCTATACCGGCGGCTACTCAGTCTCTTTCTCATCCCAGTAGCCGGAGAGAATTATAACTGGCACGTATCGAATCTGTGTGCGTTCATGTACATGCGTTCTTGATCTAATGGCTCCGAGACTTCAGACTTCAGTCTTTCGTACGCGAACAAATGTACAGTGCAACGTCCAATAACTCGCCCAGTTATCCTTCCGCAGCATCCCTCAAGATAAATTACGACGATTTTTATTTACTTCCTTCTTATTGCAGGGTCGAACTACAAAGAAGAATACTTTTTTCATATTCAACGTCGATTGGCCTCTGTACTTAGTTTTCGTGTGCATGACATTCCTTTTGTTAAATATGGATTGGTACGACGTATTTTATTGGTGGAATAAGTGCTTTTTGTTTGACGATTTAAATACATTGGACTGATGATTTATTTGGAGTAGCTGTATTTTTATTTACCTCTACCAAAATGTTTATTAGATTTGAAGGTATTATTATAAGGGTGGCACAAATTTGAGCTCTTTTTTTGCTTTTTCTCACCATCCAATTATCTACTTTAAAGAAGAAAAAAATTCTCGTGAAAGCTGCGAGCGGTCAAAGAATATTTAGAGGTCGCTCAAGCCTCCCAAAAATTCAAATTTTCATTTAAAAATCGTTTTTTTTTGTTCACTTCTTGCCCATGAATTTTACGCCTTATAATTTTTTAATTAAGCTCGCGAAAGCTCTAGCAAGCCAATGAATATTTAGTGGTCGCTCAAAAGCTTCGAAATTTCCAATAGTCATGAAGTTTTTCTCTCTTTTCACTCATAAATTTAACATTCTGTAAAATTTTCAAAACAATTAATCCTTTTTTTCTTTAGAAACGGATTTTAGCTCACACTTCTAACCCAATAAAACGGGATCCCTATTATTGTGTCTACGGAAATCTGTGTCTAAATCTGTTTCTGAAGAAAAACGATTGAGTGTTGTGAAAATTTTACAAAGCCACAAATTTATGAGTGAGAAGAGTAAACAAAATTAGCGAAAATTGGACATTTCGAAGCTCTCGAGAGACCACTAAATATTCATTGACCGGCTAGAGCTTTCGCGAGGTTAATTTTAAAGTAATAAAGCGTAACATTCATGGGTGAGAGGTGAACGAAAAAAAAATCGATTTTTTTATGAAAATTTGAATTTTTGGGAGGCTTGATCGACCGCTAAATATTTTTTGACCGCTCGCAGATTTTGCGCCAATTTTTTTTCGTCTTTAAAGTAGATAATTGGATGGTGAGAAAAGGAAAAAAATAGTGTTTAAACTTGTGTCACCCTAATGATTATGTATCAAGCATGCTTGCAATTTCAGATAATTTCGAGCGTTAACGGTTTTGCATCAGTTTGGGGCCCAAAAAACCGGTTGATTTTCTATATGTTTTTACAGTGAGAGTTAATACTCTTTCTCATCTTAATTGATGACAGGATCGGGCTTTTACACAATTAATACATAGTTTTGAGACACTCGAGTTTTTTTATTGGAAAATATTGATAAACATCGAAGTTATTATTGTTTAAGCGAAGTACTGCCGTTGCTGCATGGCAACTGGATAATTTGAAATGAAAAAGGAAGAACATTATTTTTTTTTATATTATAATATTATAATATTATTAATGCTATATAATATTTTATATTTTAGTGTAATAATAAAACTTTTGTAAGTTAGTATAATTTTTTTAAAGTATAGATTATAAAAATGGTGAGCTGTAGAAAAATGTTCGATTTTTTTGGTCGATTTTTGGTCGATTTTTGACCAAAAAAATCGAACAATTTTCTACAGCTCACCATTTTTATAATCTAAACTTTAAAAAAATTATACTAACTTAAAAAAGTTTTATTATTACACTAAAATATAAAATATTATATAGCATTAATAATATTATAATATTATAATATAAAAAAAATAATGTTCTTCCTTTTTCATTTCAAATTATCCAGTTGCCATGCAGCAACGGCAGTACTTCGCTTAAACAATAATAACTTCGATGTTTATCAATATTTTCCATTTTACATTTTCTTTTTTACATTTTACATTTTCTATCGTATGTCCAAATGATGAAAAAATCATTTGGACATACGATAGAAAATGTTATAAACTATGGCCTGTCCGAATTTGAAGGATAAATCGTAAAGGGGCAGTTCGCCGTACCGCAGTGGACGATTTGACCCTGAACAAAAATCGTCATAACACGATCGATTTTTGGAATTTTTACAAATTCTTTGTTACTAATTAAACTCGAGACCCCACGCTATAAAACTATGCAATAAGAAAAAAATCATATTTTCGAAATTTCAAGCTTATGGAGATCCCTTGAAGGCTTTGTATACCTTTGGATGGTCGAAAAACAAGGCATTTGTGGAAAATTATAAAAAAATACTAATAAAGCAATGAAAATGAAGTTTGGAGGGTTTATTTTACATATCTGCAGATACTGAAACCGATTTTTCATTTTCCAAAAAAATACAAAATGGCGGCCTAGTGACTGATAGAAAAAGAACGTCTTTTTTTAGGCCCTCCACGGGTGGACTCGGTGAAGACGCACATGAACACCTAGAATGAAAACAAAATTCTCTTAAACTACATGAGTTTTGCTAGCGAAATACCTACGATTATTACAAAAATTTTATTTTTACACTTTCTTTTATTTTGAAAACATGGTTTCAAGAAAATCACGTTTCAAGCTTAGAAACCATTTTTCTTCGTACCATATAATTTTGGGACGTTCATAAATACCAACCATATCATTCTTGGGATGTTTATACATCATTTAGGCCAACAAAAAACGATAATTTTTTTTCAAACGAAATCGTCTCTTCAAGTAAAATAAATAATTTCGTGCTTATTCCATATTTAACGACACAAAACATCCCATGTAGAGGTTGCCATGAGTTGCCCAATGTTACGATCAGACCAATATTGGGACCATCGTATAAGCCAACAAAAGAGAGATAATATTGGCCCATTACTGTTCCGCTCTAAACTGAAAACTGGCACAATATCGGCCCATCCCTAAATCCTGTCCTGGCCCATCTTTAAAAACTAATAAACAGCCGTGATAGTTAAACTAAATTTGCCAATTTAAAAACTGGGGATACTAAAATACTGACAATTCCATTGGCCCAATATTGATCCGTTATGAATTGAAAACCGGCACAATATCGGACCATCGTTTAAAAGCAATAAATAGCCGTGATAGTTGAACTATATTTGCCAATTTAAAAACTGGTAATGCTAAAATACAAGCAATTACATTGGCCCATTATTGTCCCGTTATAAATTGAGAACCGGCACAATATCGGCCCATTACTAAAGATTATCCTGGCCCATATTTCAAAACCAATAAACAGCAGTGATAGTTAAACTAAATTTGCCAATCCTAAAGCTGGCAATCCTAAAATACTGGCTATTACATTGGCTCATTATTATCTCGTTCTAAATTGAAAACCGACACAATATTGGCCCATAGTTAAAACCTATCATGGCCCATCTTTTAAAATCATTAAACAGTCATGAAAGATAAACAATATTTAAACCAATTTTTAAACTGGTGATGCTGAGGTATTGCCAATTACATTGGCCCATTATTGTTCCGTTGTAAATTGAGAACTGGCACAATATCAGCCCATTACTAAAACCTATCCGGGCTTATCTGTTAAAACCAATAAACAGCCGTGATAGTTCATCGAAATTTGCCAATTTTAAAACTGGCAATGCTAAAATACTGGAAATTACATTTAATTAATCTAAGCCCTTTATTGGCTAAGTGGGTCAGACCATACCTGCTTTTATTTCATTTAAGCCTTGGGTTATTCATTATCTGTATATTGTGCCAGAATAGGCAAATAACTGGCACGTCATATATTAATCGTCTATATTTTGTAGTTCATTTTTTGTAATCAAGTCTTGGCCTATTATTGGCATTTGTAAATGACCAACATAAGTAAGTAAAATATGCCAATTTTGAAACCTGTCGAATACGCAAATCACAATTTATCTCAAGGTTATTCCATGAAATATGTATCCATAAGTACCAATCTCGGGCCAATCTTGGCCCGATATAGGTTGAATATTTATCACGCACCCAAACAAACCCAAACAAACTCACGACCCAATATTCTAGATAGACTAACTTCTAGATAGACCAACTGTGAAGGCCCATCATGGAGCCAGTGGTCAATTTCTACATAGGCCCTTTAAGAGGGCTCACATAGGGCTAAGTGCAATCACCAACATTGGCGCTACAATGAATCAAATCATTGACCCAATAATTGTTGGCTCTGTTGGCCGATATCGGGACGTTCTTATCATTTCTACAAAGGCACCTCATTGGTAAATACTCACGGCCCAATATTCTAGAAAGGCTAACTGTGAAGGGCCGTCCCAGGCCCAACGGTCAATCTCTACATGGGATTATTTGAATTGAGCACATAATTCCATTGCAGTAAAGAGGTCTATTGAGCGTGAACAAACGTTTGTCGGAGTAAAATATAAGGTTTCACCTACGAATTAATTCATCATCGATTAAAATATTAAATTGAAGCAAACATACCATTAAATATGAAACACAAGTCTAGTATGTCGAGGTTCAATAAAAATCCATATTAAGAGCTTGCATCGCTTGTTGAACGACGTTCCAGCGGTCTCGTTTTTTTATAATATTCGAACTTTCACGTATACCACAAGCTGACGTGTTTTCAAAATAGTCAGTGAAAAAGAAGCTACGTGAAAAATTGAATTTGCTGCAAGCCCATGCTTGCTGCTCCACATTATTGAAAATTTCACAGTCCGTCAATCGCGCCCAAGACTTGGATACGAATACAAATCTTTGCACCGCAGTTATTCCGTATCGGAGGGCAGTTGCTCGTAGCGTTAATACGCGTATCGCATACAGGAAGAAACTACGAGTTTTTCACTGCTCGCGTGGTCTTCGGAGTACATTATTTTCCAAGTCGTGGAAAGAAAGACTCAAAGTCAATACCAACGTTGATTCAACTTTTTGTTTCATCTTACTCCGTTTTTCGCAGATCGTAGTTGACGATAATTGAGCAATTAGTTCCCATTTAACACGCATATATATATTCTCCAGAGAGTTTTTCGATATCTGTCGTAAGAGTAGGGAACTCGGGGCACGATGAATACGCGGGGTAAGATGAATCATAAGTCTAGCTACTAAACAGTGTGTGCGGCAACAGTGGTCCCGTTGGAGTTTGGAGGGGCGGCGGCGAGGTGAATGAGTGTGAAAGTAACTGGGCGGAAACACGCGTCTCGAGTGAGAAAATAATATCGATTTTTTGACAAAACGATGTAATTTTTGGCAAAGTTTAACATCGTTTCAATTCACTTGAGTTGCTGATATTGATTAGAGACAGGTAGGTGAACACAATGAAAGTACTAATTATTAATATAATAAGAACGGTTTGGCAGAAACTTTCAAGGTTATTGCGTGATTTTTTGTTAATTCGATAACCGTCTAATGGGGAAAGATGAATACAAGCTATCGCAAAGCCGCAATATTTTACCACTATTTACAGTAGAAAGGGTGAAATGAAACTAGTAAAGCATTCGATTCCTCTTTAACCGCTGTTTCTACCAGGGGAAGAAAAATAACTTACAAATGATTAAGGGGTAAGGCCACAGTAGGATTTTCAAAAAATCGATTTTTTTCTCTTGTAAAACGGTGCTTTATCATCATAAGTATAGGTTACTATTCGATTTACACCAAGAACAGTTTTTTTTCACCGACTTTAAGCATATAACGAAAGCCCACCTCTGGCACGGCCAGAGGCATATGTAAAACTTTAAACGCGTTTTTCTCGAACCAGCGTTTTTCCAATTGGCGTGACAAATAACTTCAACAATTTTCACTCGATTCACTTCAAATTCAAAAGTTATGTTCCTAATTGCATTTCGCAGAGAAGTACGTACGGAAATTCTGATTAATCGAAAACTTTTCATTTTATGAGCAGTTTTATACGAAATTTTTCACTGAAAATTCAAGTTCAATTCAAATTGAAGTTCAAATTCCTACAACTTTTGAATAGAACAATATTTTTTAAATTCCTTACGTACTTCTCTAGGTATTCTAATGTAGATTGACAAGAGTTTTTGTTTTTTGTTCTAGATAAAAAATTGTGGATGCTAAATGTCACACCGCGGAGCGCCTAAAAAAAGATAACAAAAGAAAGTATTAGTAGTCGGCCATTTTGTACATCGAAAAAAGAATATATACATATTTTGTAACAGCTTGATATTCATACTAAATAAATGTATAATTAATTTTATGAGTGAATCACTTTTTCATACGAAAAAAAATTGTTAAATTCGCACATGATTTTATACTCGTTACTGTGGCCTAACTCCTTGAAATGATATGGAACCAAGATTATTCGGACTAATCCTACAGAACTTAGACGATTGGCTTATGAAATTGCTGGTATTGAGAATGAAACCACTCGCGTACGCGAAAGATGCCAATAATTCGTATACCATCATTCTCCCAGCGCTGTTTCATCTTGCCCCACATACGGAGCAAGGTGGAAAAAAATAAGGTTTAGTTAAAAATATGTATTGTACGGTACAAATCAGAGACTGATTGTTTTGCTTCAAAAATTAAAAGATTAATAAATGTTGATTAGTTTAAAAAATAATTAAAGTTGACTGACTCGTGTATGTATTGTTTTATTTGAACATGACCTTAGCGTTATCATCTTGCCCCCACTTCCCTTATATCGTTGCAATATTCTATTACGATGGTTTTCTAATTCCTCCGGTAATATTGCACGTGATGTCTTGAAGAGGGCTTGACGTCCTCCTGTTCGCAAAAAACCATTTTATCAATCACAACATTTATTTAAATATACAAAAAACAAAAACTCCGCAGCATCCGCCTCTGGCAGATCTCTCGCGTCTGGTTTTCACCGTTAGACGCGCACAACGCAAAATAAGACGAACAAGAAATGTATGATGAAGGCGAGCAGTTGGTCAAGTGCAAAACTGGATTGTGGAATTCATCTCGTATTGTGTTCGATCTTCCAATCTATCGATTGGCGAGAAGTCCGTCCCGAACGTTCATCTCCGGATCACGAAATGAATCGATTCACCGGTGCTCAAAATTGCTCGTGTACAATGCCATACAAATGAAATGATTATGAAACAAAGATGTTTTTATGGCGTAAATTGTGAAAGAATGTGCTTTCTCCTGAAAACTAAAATCATCAGGCTGGTGAGGATGCCTCGTTCCATTTTATTATTCTAAGCGACGTATATAATTGCGCAATTACGGGAATCGCGTGCGCCGAAGACGTAGACGCGAGAGGAAAAGAAACGGGGAGACATATTTCATTCATTTTTCCCACGAGGAGGCGGCGATCTCTCTTATGGAAAAGCATCATTTCAGCATCGTGTGAGACTTCGGTCTGTCTGCATTGCCGCTCGTGATTTCGCACACGACACGAGATCCGACAACGGGATAAACAAAGAAAAAGAACCGCGGGAAGGTTCTTTCTCGGTTGGAGAAATATTTCGGTAAATGATCAGCTGACGAATGACGAAGGCAATGAGTTAGGTTAACCGGAGTCCGGTCTGCTGAAATAACTCGATATAATAGGAAAAAGTGTGGCTGGATTTGGTTATTTTTTCCATCGGCGATGCGGTGAAACTTGATTGATCAACGATTCGTCTTCTTGTTTATATTTATCAGCCATTTTGCCATAAACATCTTGGGTCGTTTGTATAGCTTGTCTGAAAATGACCTGGCATTTTGATTTATCAATAAAACGTATTATTTATTTGAAAAGTACGAATATTTTTATTTTAACATATAGTACAAACATAGAGGTTATGTGTGGAACACAAAATCCGATAAATGGCCGCCTCGTTCCTGTTTGCAAACGTTCTAAACGACTAAACCTCAATATTTCCTGATGCCAATACGCCTTTTGGATATCTCTAGTAGCGTGGCTTCGTGGCAGATTTAAGGATGTATGGCAACTAAGTTATTTACTACTGTTCGAATTGAAACTCACTGATATTGTAAAGGAAAATATCGAGAACTTTTTGAGATTAAAAAAACAAAATTTGCCCACGTGAATGCTGAGATAAACGAATTCAAAGTTGGGTCATTTAACACGGGGAACATAGGACTGTACGTCCAAAATTCCCTTTACATTGGCAAAAAAGGTATTTCCGGAGTATTCCTTTGTAAAAAAAACTTTTGTGCGGTATCGCTGTAATATGCATGATACGTTAAAAAAAAAATCGACATGTGCCCATATATTTTGCGAGATATTGCGAGTTAAATGGGACCGTTTTCGTATTTCTTTAGCTCGTATGTCGTAACCACGACAACGTCAGGGAAAACGTACATCAAATCAGCAACTAAATTTGCAGTTAAAAATTGAAAATTCTTCTTTCTGTACCGCATGTTTTACTTTGAGCTGTGGTAAATCTCCTTTTTAGCTTCAATGAATACTACAATTATTTTATTTAGTCTTTAAATGCGATTTTTGCAAATTGCATAATCAGTTCTGTAACGACTCTGCAGTAGCTGCCATACATCCTTAAGCAACTCGTAGAGGTTCGACTACGGTCAGCTGTGCGGTTTACGTATTAGTTGCGTTAAAAAGGGCTCTGCGAAGTAAATAATAAATGCGTGGTACGAGGTATCGTTGTATTGTGCGAAATTTCCAATCTCGGAATCGAGAATTGATTTTTATTCGTTTCCGAGACGAAAGTGGAAAATCAATAAAAGAAATGAGTGCATAAAAGCTGTCAGAAGAATGTAACTAAATATGATTTGACGATTTGATACAAGGAACGTATTGAAAATATACAAACGTTAGATTTTCTGTAATGTTTTATTATTCTAGTACATCAGATAACAAGCCGTGGCAGCCAAATAAAAATACTCGAATCTGCAGTGCTCATTTTGTTGGTGGCAAGCAGTCTAACCTCGAAAACAGCCCAGCTTTTTTAGAGAATTACGTGGAAATTATTAGTATTTAATTGTATTTCATCTATGATATGAATATTATGAATTTAACATTTCATGCTCATTCTTAATAATGAAATAGTATACACCAATAATATATTATTCATTTAACATTCCATACTTATCCTTAATAATGAAAAAAATCTGGCGTTTGTTAATGCTGTTAAATATTGTAATAAAAAATGCGGTTTACTAAACCTAATTTCAATGACCAATGTACGTATTCCTTCATTATTCATATTTCTTTGATCAGGAGATACATTTTCGTTTTCCATTTCTGTTTTGCATGTTTTGCATGTATGGTTGAAAAATAGCTGAAAATATATTTGTTTACATTAGTATTGACCTATGAATTAATCTCATAATTAATGCATACTTTTACTTTTACCTCGTACGATGGATTATGCGCTCTAGTCTGTGGTATACTTTCCCATGGACAATTCGTTTTCCAACAGCTGTATCATGGATTTCGACGACCTTCTGAACGTGGTGGCTTTGAAATTTTGTATGCCCTATACATTTTTAATTAATTCATCATTGTGTTATTAGTGATACGATAATCCTACAAATAAA